>JZKD02S1827424.1:330388-392918 GCA_000966675.3 Picea glauca | reverse complement strand
TTGAAAATTAGTCTTCTTTTTTTTTCTTATCAAAATTAGGGACGCATCAAGAATTTTAATTTAATTGAATAACACATTATCATTTTTCAATGATTATGAAAGCTTATGATTAGAAAAATTAAATATAATAATAAGACAAGTGTTATAAAATTTATTTTGTTGAGTAATGACTTTTTGAAAAATGATTTGTACATGGTAATTGTAATATTTCACCAGTTTGGTGCACTAAGGTTAAAAAAATTAAATATAATAATAAGACAAGTGTTATAAAATTTATTTTGTTGAGTAATGACTTTTTGAAAAATGATTCGTGCATGGTAATTGTAGATATTTCACCAGTTTGGTGCACTAAGGTTAAAAAGATAAGATTCAAGAATTTTTTTTAGCTTTTGATTTCTTTTAATTTATTTTATATTTGTAATGTTTTAAGAAAATATCTGTGTAATAGTGTTGTATGTTTTTTAAAAATATAATTTCCATTTTTTTAATAAAAATTGATATTTTTTTGTTTGAAAAAGATCTCTTTGTATCTAAATATTTTCTTATAATATAACTCATTATTTTCATAGGATATGATGATTTCTTTCTTCTTACTGGATAATAAACATTTTTTCACCAAGTTACATATATTTATGTTATTTTCAATATATATCAATATATTTAGTTTATTTATAAACTATTTGATAAGGAAAAAATGGAAAAAAATGAACTCACATAGTAGGTTACTTTTTATTATTGTTAATTTATGATGAAAATATTGTATTATTAGTAAGCACAAAGATAGTGTTTAAAGACATCTTGATATCCTAAACAAATTTTGCTATTATTTTGAAATGAAATTTAATATAAACAAAACAAAAGTAATGGTAATAGGTACTTGGGGGCAAGTTTAGTGGAGCCTAGGTGGTGATTTTATAGTTACTTTTTAGACATTTTGGGATGGAGGATGAAGTCAATGCACTAATGGGTGCAGCTGATGAGGTCCTCTGGAAGAGGGACAGTCTTTTTGCCTGGGCATATGTGTTGGGTGCGGGTACAACTACAGTAACTAGTACACTGACAAACTTGGCACTACAAACAAAAAATCCTTTGACACATAGAGGAGGGACTATAGGTGTTATAAACCCCGCGACAGTTAACCTATCTGGTTTTTCCGACTATAAACAGAGAGCAGAGGTGCCTTCGCCTGAGAGAGGTCAGGTGGATTTGGGGAGGGAGACTAACACTCTATGCTCGAAGGGTAAGGTGACAAAGGTGTTAGGAACTTCGGGAGGAAGGAGAAAACAGTGGAAGCCGAATAAAACTAAAATAAGGATGGTGTTGGGATCGGATATTGGCTTAGAGGAGACCTGCAAGTTAGATTTGTGTGGTCTGGTCAGTAGGATTTCATAGCGAAACATGTGTAAGAGTTTGATCCCTGAATGGGTAGAAAATAACTAGTCACCTCTGTTAGGTTATGCGCCTGAAGTTTTAATACCAACGCAGGGGTGGTATGGTTTCCTTTTCAACTCGCCAGAAGACATGGTGCAGGTTTTGGGAAAACTCTGGGTATTAGAAGGTAGTAGTTTGTTGTTAAAGCACTGGTGCATCTCCTTTGAACCAACTACAGAGTAGTTTCAACATCGTCATCTCTGGGTTTTACTACCCGGGCTTCCACTTCAGCTCTGGAACACAAGGGCATTAGAGGCTATCGAAAACAAGTTGGGGAGGTTTATTAAGTTGGATGAACAATCTTTCTCCCCCTTCCAAAAGGGTAGGAAAAATTATAGTGGAGATTGATATCCACATGGACTTACTAAAAACACTGGAGATCGAATGGAGAGGTCGGACAGTTTGTCAGCAACTGGACTACTCGAGAATCCCTTTTCGGTGTAGTATCTATCGAAGAACGAGCCATTTGCGGAGAGACTGCAAAGGTCTTGTAGAGGAAGAGGAGTCGGAAGACTCCATGTTGTGGAGAGCACCACGAGAACCCTCACCGGAGTTTGACTCTTTCGAGTCCAGAGCACTTCACTTTTCTTAGGAGGATTACAGTCAGGCAGAGCAGATGGACACTCTCTTTGGTAAGCTAAAACTGTTTTGTCCTTCTCACTATTCTTCATTATCGTCGTGGGAGTGTGACACATTGGCTTCTTCTAGCTGGCTAGGGAGGTTTACTTCGAAATCCTCTTCTAGTCCCACCGTGTCGGACATGGTAAATTTATCTACAGAGTTAGTGAGTCCTACTAAGTTGGGTACAAGGGATTACACCCAACCTTCCTTGTCTGGGGAAGTGACCATTAAGGGAAAAGGAGAATTGTACAATGCTTCTGTTAGGGAGAGGGACCACAATATACATTTTACTTCCAGTGAGATGGAAGAGATCGAAGGGGTAAGTCAACTTACTAGTAAACTGATAGGGGAGTCGGAAATTTTTCCAGGCTATAGGGAATCTGAGTTAGGTGACTCTTCCCTTAGTGTTGTGATGGACTCATTGGCACCAAATTACCAAGAAACTCGATCTCCCACTCCTTTACCAGTTTATCAAGGGAGAAAAATTATTGGAAAAAAAGGGATTGGTGGATAAGCTATCTCTTCAGAGTTGCTTGAAGAGGGATCAGGGAAAGAATACATCTGGTTGAGGGTTTTGGGGATCAAATTCTCTCCAGTAAAAACCATGAGTGCTCGAAAAAAAACGGAGGCTGAGACCTCCACACCTTCGGTAATTACTTTAAATTCCACTGACTTTGGTGTGCTTAGAGGTATGAAATCCCTGGCTAGGGAAAAAACATGATTCTTCTCTCCCTAAATATTAGAGGGGTGGGGGGTACCCGGAAATATTCCTCTATGCGTAGACTGTTAGATATGACCCATTCAAACATTCTTTTCTTGCAAGAAACTTTGGTTCAGGAGAAGAAGGAAAGATCCTTTATGAATACTTTTCGACCAGCCTGGTTATCATGTGCTGTCAGTTCGGTTGGAAAACCAAACAGTCTTTTGGTGACTTCGGATCCGAATAAGTTTGACTTGGTTCATTACATATCCCGTGGTGGTATTTTTTTTACAGGCTTTTGTATTGATAGCAAAAGGGAGATTATTCTATTAAATGTTTATGGACCGTGCTCGGAAAGGAGAGGGTTTTGGAACAAAGTGGCAGAGAGTGGTTTGTTAACACATAAAAATTTGATTATAGCTGGTGATTTAAACTTTACTTTAAATGCGGGTGAGGTATGGGGAGGTTCGACACAAGCTGGACCATTGGTTGACTTTTTTAAAGGATTTTTACAAAAACATAGGTTAGTAGATATCCAGCCTGACAAGATTGTCCCAACTTAGCGCAATGGGAGATCGAGAGTTAAAGTTATATAAAAAAGATTGGATCAGTCCATGCTATCCGAAGATCTATTAGTTGGTGTGGGTGTTTACAGGTCATGGTTGGCATACCCATTCATTTCGGATCATGCACCAATGTTACTACAACTTGAGATTACTCCACTCTTTAAGGCTTTTCCTTTCAAATTCAATTCCCAATGGCTAAGAGAAGAAGAGTTTGAAAAAATTGTTCATTTTGTATGGAAAAACCATAATTTTTTACAAGAGGAAGGGATTCAGAGGTGGGTAGTGTGGAAATTAAAAGAATTAAATATTCAAACTAAACTCTGGGTAAAGCAAAACAAGCGTCAGAGATGGATCTTATTTGAGAAACTCGAGGAAGAAAGTGAAACAGCTCTTCAGAGATTCACCGGGGTTGAGCAGTTCCTGGCAGAGGAAAGGCACCTAAAACAACTAGAGCAAGAAAGAAATAAGTACTTGCTAGCAGAAGAAAAACTATGGAGATAGTGCAATAGAGCGATTTGGATAAAAAGTGGCGACCAAAACACAAAGTACAATATTTGTATTTTATTAAAAAATTAAATTTAAAAAATAAATTGAAAATTGACTTTTTCTTTTTCTTAGCAAATATAGAGACGCATAAAGACTTTTAATTTAACATTATCATTTTTTAATGATTATGAAAGCTTATGCTTAGAAAAATTAAATATAATAATAAGACAAGTGTTATAAAAATTATTTTGTTGAGTAATGAGTTTTTGAAAAATGATTTGTACATGGTAATTGTAGATATTTCACCATTTTGTTTCACTAAAGTTAAAAAGATAAGATTAAAAAAAAAATTAACTTTTGAATTCTTTTAATTTATTTTATATTTGTAATGTTTTAATTAAATATCTTTGTAATAGTGTTGTATGTCTTTTAAAAATGCAATTTTCATTTTTTTTTAATAGAAATTGATATTTTTTTTCTCTGAAAAAAAAAATCTCTGTATTTAATATTTTCTTATAATAGAACTCATTATTTTCATACGGAAAAACAGAAATTGATATTTTTTTCTTTGAAAAAAAATCTCTTTATATCTAAATATTTTCTTATAATATAACTCATTATTTTCATACGATATGGTGATTCCTTTCTTCTCACTTGGTAATAAACATTTTTTCACCAAGTCACATATATTTATATTTATGTTATTTTTAATATATATTAATATATTTAGGTTATTTATAAACTATATATTTATGTTATTTTCAATATATATCAATATATTTAGGTTATTTATAAACTATTTGATAAGGAAAAATGGAAAAAAAATGAACTCACACATAGTAGGTTACTCTTTATTATTGTTAATTTATGATGAAAATATTGTCTTATTAGTAAGCACAAAGATAGTGTTCAAAGACATAGCACAAAGATAGTGTTCAAAGACACATTGATATCCTAAACAAATTTTGCTATTATTTTGAAATGAAAGTTAATATAAACAAAACAAAAGTAATGGTAATAGGTATTTGGGATAGAGAATTCCTGCAACTAATTTGGTGGCCTCTAATGGCGACGATGCCACCTCTACCAGGTATTTGGGAGGTTTTTTACTTAGCTAGGATTAGTGGTTACTATTTTTAGAGTTTCTGATTTATTTTAGTGGCTCTGGTAGCCGGTGTAACCATTTACTCGTCGGCTAGCTGGGTGGGGCATGGTGCTACTAGTTCTTTGGAGCTCCTTGTTTAGTGTTTTCCACTTGTCTTAGGCTATTTTTCTCATTTACGGACTTGAAAAGGGTTCATTACTTCATGTCTTGTCGGCTTGGATGCTCTGTAAGCCCCTAAATTTGGCATTTACTACCTTCCTCATAAAGTTATTTTACATTGGCTCTTCTCCCCACGGAGTCTTCAGTGGGAGTCAGGTGGCAAAATTCCCTTAGCCCCAACCACTTCCATGACAGAAGAAGTTGTCAACGCACTTATGAGTGCAATTGACAAGGTAGCCCTGGAGCAGGTGGGGTTATTTAATGAAACTGACAAACATTCATTATCTAAAAACCTACACTCTCTTGAGCCTTTACCCTTGGAATCGACGCTTCCATCGGTCTCATTATCATTTTGTTGTGAGGACAGAGAAAAACTGTTGAGGGTTCAATTTTCTCCTGGGGTTGCAGTTACAAAGGGTGTTCATAAGCGTCCGGGTGGTGGTGGGGCTAACTACATTGGCCAAAAGACTGTTCCTAGGAGATAAACTATTAAAAAACTGTGGCTGCCTAATCGGACTCGCCGAAAAATGGTGTTGGGGGATGACCTGGGTCTGGAGGAAGCAGTAAACTTGGTGTTAAATGGGCTGGTTGGCAAGTTCTCTTATCGTTCGCAGTGTACCACCCCATTTCTTTCACGGATGAAGACGAAATGGTCACCAATTCTGGGTTACACGCTAGATTTATTCTTCCTCTCGAGAGGTTGGTTCGGTTTCAGATTTCATTCGACGGATGACATGATGAAAATTATGGACAAGTTGTGGTCCTATGATGGGGGGAGCTTGATGCTCAAAAGGTGGAGGATCTCTTTTGATCCTGCCCAGGATTACTTCCAGTTTAGGCACTTGTGGGTACTTCTTCCTAGTTTATCATTAAACCTTTGGAATACCAAGGCACTAACGACCATAGGGAATGCTCCAGGCCGCTTTATTTGTGTTGATGAACAGTCACTATGTGCGCCATAACAAAATCTAGGAAGGCTATTGGTGGATATTGATATCCACTCGAGACTGTTGGAGACATTGGATATACAATGGCGGTACTAGTTCTTCTCACAAAGACTTGATTATTTAGGCCTTCCATTTTGGTGTACCTTTTGTCGAAATACTGGACACTTGAGAATTTTTTGTCAGGGGTTAGTGGAGGAGGAGGAGTCGAAGAACTCATGCCTTAGGAAGATGCCAATATGTGATTTGTCTGGGTTTGTTTCTTCTACTCGATAAGTACCTTTTCCTGATTCCTCGGACTCTCCAACCTTTTCGGGATCAAACACTCTCACAGGTAAACTCAAAGCATTTTGTCCTAGTTTTCTTAATATGCTCACTTCTTGGGAAAATATTGCATTGGATACATTGTCTGTGTCGGGTGGTGAGCCCGTGACTTCACCCCATGGTCATGCTCTAGTTAATTTGGTTGTTTTTCCACCCATTGAGGCTTCCCCACCCCCAAATTTGGTTACCTCACCCATTGATATGTTAACACTTCCTCCGTCGAGGGACAGGTCTTTGCACAACTCGGCCAGGGCTCACACCTCTCGGGCGGAACCAAGGGTGTGTCCTTCAGCCTCCAACAGTCCCTCTCTTGGAACGAGGGCTTCCTTACCTGAACTTCTAACGATTTCCGAGAATGCTCGAGAGGGGGAAGTGGTGGGGGGGAATAAACATTTTTTAATTTCAGGCTATCAGGAAACTGAACCCGATGACTGCTCTTTAGGGGAGACATTGGAATCGTTAGTCCCACTACGTCATGAGGTTGATTCCACAGTGTCGCTTTCTACTTATCAAGGAAAACGTATCCTAACTCTTTCGGGTTTTGTTGACCTTGCGAACCATTCAGAGTACTGTTGTGGGGGGGCTGGACCAAGTTATGCATGGTCAAAAGGGATAGGATTTGAGACCTCTCCCATTAAGATGAGAAGTGCTCGAAAGAGGGATACCCTCACTGTGAATACACATGTTTCACTCTCTCCATCTGCTACAGACTCTAGGGCACTTAGAGGCATGAAAGACCTTACATGGGCCAGATCATGATCCTTTTATCCCTAAACATTCGAGGGGTGGGGGGGACCCTAAAACAAGCCTCCATGCGCAGATTGTTTCAAAAAGTCAAACCAGCTGTGATTTTTTGACAAGAGACGTTAGTTGATGAGGAGAAGGCACGCCATTTTATGTTGAAGTTTGTCCCAAATTGGTGTTATTGTGTTGTTATCTCTATGGGAAATTCAGGTGGACTACTAGCGACGTGGGACTCAAATAATTTTGTATTGCTTCCTTCACTCCTCAGTGGGGGTATCTTACTCATCGACACTTCACTAGAGAACAACAAAGATATATGTTTACTAAATTTTTATGGGCCCTGCGTCGAGAGAAAGACATTTTGGGATCAGGTGGCTTTGGGGGGTTTGTTAGATTCTAAAAATCTGATTCGTGCAAGAGATTTAAAATTTACTGCAAGAGTTGACGAGGTATGGGGCCCGGCGACACAGCTGGATAAGCTTGCAGATTATTTTAAAAGTTTGATTCAGGATCATCAATTGGTTGACCTAAAACCAGACGCAATTGTTCCTACTTGGAGGAACAATAGAAATGGTGTGGAAAGTATTGCAAATCATCTGGATCGAGTTCTAGTCTCAGAAAGCTTATTATTTGATGTGGGTAGGTATCAAACTTGGGTTGATCTTCCCTATGTTTTAGATCATGCGCCAGTGGTAGCCCAATTTCACTTCCAATAGTATATGATGGCTTACCCTTTCAAGTTAAATCCATCTTGGTTGATTGAGGTTGAGCTCACTATTATTGTTAAATAGGTATGGTGAGATACTGGCTTTCTGTTGGAACCAGATGTCTAGATCAGGTTTGTGTGGAAATTAAAAGTTTTAAAGGCCCGGATTAAATCCTGGGCTAGACTTAGATGGTGTGCAAATAAAAAAAGATTGGATTCACTAGAGGAGGAAATCAAAGTGGCACTTTTGGATATACCGAGGTATGGGTTGAACCCAAACAATGAATGTAGACTAAAATCCCTGGAGACATAATGCAATCAAATCCTACTCATTGAAGAAGAACATTGGCGACAAAAGAGTCGTGCAATCTAGTTAAAATGTGGGGACCATAATACTAAATAATTTCATAAATATGCCAACGCAAAAAGGAATCAAAAGAATATATGGGGGATTTGTGATGAAAATGGGCAGGAACATAGAGGTCAAGAGGCACTCAAGTATGAGGCCACTGGATTTTTCAAAAACAATTTCACAATGGATCCCCATATTTCCCCATTGGAACAATTGAATTTAGTTAGGTTGTTTCCATGTTTTGTTTCTGTGGAGGAATCTAATCTCATCAACAGACCGATTACCAAGATGGAACTCTTGGAAATCTTAAAACACTTTTCAATTGATAAAAGTACAGCCCTAGATGGTTGGACGGTTCAGTTTTTTACAAAATATTTTGAAGTCGTAGGGGATGATCTGTAGGAACTTGTTGAAGACACTAGAATCAGAGGGAAGATTAAAATCTCCTTGAATACCACTTTCCTGGCGCTGATACCAAAGGAGAATAATCCTTAGACTTTTGGGGATTACAGACCTATTGCACTTTGCAATCTATGCTACAAGATGATATCTAAGGTGATTGTAAATAGAATAAAACCCATACTCTCGAGGGAGTTGTCAAGTGAACAACTTGGGTTCTTGAAGGGTAGTCAAATTTTGGATGTCATTGGCACGGCGCAAGAATTTTTACACAGTATCAAAGATAGAAAGAAAAAAGCCTTGTTTCTTAAACTAGATCTAAAAAAAGAGTATGACTGTGTTAGTTGGGACTTCTTACATTTGATACTTGTACAAACTGGTTTCAACATGCACTCTATAAATTGGATTATGAGATGTGTGGTTAGCTCCTTCTTTGTTGTTTTTATTAATGGGGAGTCCTCACCCTTCTTCAATAGTGAACGTGGATTAAGACAAGGTTGTCTTCTCTCTCCCTTGCTCTTCATCCTTGTTATGGAAAGCATTAACCTTCTACTGAAGAAAGGACAAGTGGAAGGAAGCCTAACTGGAGTCAAGGTTTCCAGGGTCATTAGAGTTCTACACCTTATATTTGTTGATGATGTAATTATAATGAAAAAGGCCCCACTTGAAGAATGGTAGGTGATTAAATCATTTTTGGAACTATTCTGTTGTGCCTCGAGCTTAAAAGTTAGCCCACAAAAATCTACTTTTCACTTTTCAGGGATTCAAGGAGAAGCTTTGGAGAAGTATAAGGAAGTATTTTCTTATAATTTTGTGGAGTTGATTGAGGGTTTCAGATACTTGGGGTATTATATAAAAGAGAATAAATCTACCTTTGAGGATTGGAGATGGCTTATTATAAAGTTTGAAAATAGGATCAAACATTGGTTTAATCGTTGGTTAACACTCGGTGGACGATGTACACTTGCAAAGGCAGTCTTGGAAACAAAATTATTTTATTGGATGGCCCTTGCAGAGGTTCCAGCTTCTGTCCTCTCTAGGATACGTAAACTAATATTTTATTTCCTTTGGTCGGGGGGGAAGCTCATGGAATACATTACTGTAGTTGGGAAAATCTTGCAAAGCCGAAACACCTTGGAGATTGGGGACTTCAGAATTTGTTTCTATTCAACCGTGCCCTAGCAATGAACTCTTTATGGCAAGTATTGATGAAAGAAGGTATCTGGCATCAAGTGATCAAAGAAAAATATTTACCTTACTATTTAGTGGCTACTTGTCTCAGAACGGGTTCGCCTCATCAACCAACGGCCTCACAGATTTGGAAAAACTTGTTGAAATTGTTACCTCTTATCACTCATTGGATTAGTTGGAAACCTAGTAATGGCTCCTCTATATTAATTGAATTGGATAAGATTTTGGGAATTGGTAACTCTTCTTTACTCTCCACAGAACTTCGGTTAGCGTTAAAGGAATAAAAAATTTGGTATTTGTATCAAGCCACCACTTAGTCTTCTTTGGGATTCATTACAAATCAGCAGAAATCCAATGTAGAGCTAGATCTCTTGGGAAACATGGAAAATGAGTGGCTTTCTTTTTGCAAGGAACTCATCAAATCCAGAGTCCAACTTCATCCTAGAGATGATTCACTTATATGGACGGGAGGTGACAATTCCAGAACTATCATTGTAAAAAATGTATATAACGCATTGACAAGGAAATACTGGCTGATACAAACTACAGGATGGCAAAGACAATTATGGACATGGGACATAGCTCACAAAATCAAACTCTTCATTTGGTTGGCACTGGAGAATAAAATCCTAACTTGGGAAAATCTGAAAAAAAGAGGCTAGGAAGGACTGAGCTACTGTCCATTATGCAATAGAGATGAGGAGACAGTTCTTCATTTATTTGTAAACTATCCTTTTACACAACATCTTTGGAAGTTTTTGTCTACCATTTTCAACTTTGTTACTATTTGGGGTGGCAACACACTAACAAATTGTTTTGAAAACTGGCTAAAGTTGTAAAAAATCCATCACACTCTACCTTCATTGACTTGTTGGTATATCTCGGTGGCAAGGAACAAGTGTATCTTTGAATCCTGCACAGTTACAGTTCAAGGAATTTCTTTTCATATTAGAGGGATTGTGGAAGCTGCTGGTGCACAGTGCCCTCAAATTCATACTTACAAAAGGAAAAAAAAACCTCCCGACTTCACTCTACAATCTATATGTTGGCTCGATGGTGTTGCTCAAGTAAATGGTACTCTGAGCAGAGCTGGGGGTATCATAAAGACTTCGTGGAATACTATCTACAGGTGGACGTTCAATTGTGGAATGTGCTCAAACACCATGGAAAAACTTCTTGGTGTGTGGGCTACTTTATCTTTAGCACATAGGTTGGGAATTGATCACCTACAGTTACTAGGGGATTCAAAGACAGTGGTTGACTGGTTAAACTATAGGAGTAATCTATAGGTTACTCCACTTATGGGCTGGATGGAGAAGATTAGGGAACTTATTACACTCTTCAACACTATTAGATTTGACCATATCTACAGGGAAGAGAATGTGGAAGCAGATATACTTTCAAAAAAAACACTTTAGGTTCCAGAAGGGAGGATCCACTACAACAAATGGTAGGATGGCCATGACGGCCCCCCACTATCCCTTCGTCTTTTCTTATGATTTAGATAGCATATCAATGAAGACTATGACTTATATTTTTTGAGTTATACCTGGTACCAAAATGTAATCATGTTAATAGACACTATGGACTCTCCACTTGCAAATGTTTTTTCTATTTTTGGACTTTTTACGTAATGTAGAGACTGACTAGTTTATTAGTACCAAGAACAATGCAATACCAATTTTTTGTGTCTATGATTGGTATGGAAATACCAATAGAAAATGGTTGTAAGATATCAATGTAGTATTGAACTCATGTACTCTCCTTTAGAACATCATATATATAATATATTGAGAAATTTTCTACTAGAAAAAAGGTACTTGGGATAGAGATATAACTATTACATTCAACAATGACAAATTATTAAAAACAATCTTCTTACAAGTACCTATACCTTAAATTTGATTTTAACTATAATTGAAACATTTATGTGGAAAAACATGTAATATGAGGCATGAAGACCATTACTTTATACAAAATAAATAAATAGTAATATTATCTATTTCACTAATTTATGATTTAGGCTTCTTTAAAAAGTTTTGAAAAAAAAGTTCTTATTAAAATAACCAAAATTTAAAATACAAATTATTTAATCTATGAGTTAGAAAAAACATATATATCACCAAGCAAAAAAAATATGTCAATTTATAACATATATAACCAAAATAAAATATATAAATACAAATATCATGATTAAACAAATATTAAGCCTTGGAAAATAAGCTTAATGACCAATGGTGGTGGAGACATTGCATCGGCGGGTGAAAAATCATTCAAATGACTCCCCATTACTCACTTAAATCTTTAAGTTCTAATGTGGAAGTCCCTTTCACTCTTTAAATTTAGAGATCAACCTTCCTAATCTTTTAACTTAACAAAAGTACAGTGATATTGGAAAGCTTTTCTTAATGATTTTCGAGTATAAAAACAAAATTCTAAAGAGTCGCAGGTAATCACTTACCCTCTTAAGGTACCATAGATCAATTCAGTCTTAGTGGACGTTCATCATCATCATCATCATATATATATAATCATATTAAAAATTTTATAACAATGTTTTCCTTCTTCATCATCTAGGGAGTTAAATAATATTACCTCATCTAATTATTTAATATAAAAAATCTTTATATTATAATATATTCTATTAATATAATAATGGGTTAAATAATGTTATTTCATATAATTATTTAATATAAAGAATATTTATATTATAATATATTTGATTAATATAATAATAATAATAACAAATTTTAGATAACATCCTTATTATATAAAATATCACCTCATTAAAAAAACTTATTAATATAGTAATAAAAATTATTATTAATTAGATAAAATATCAAATCTTCATATTAATATAAGACTTGTTAATATAATAATAAAAATTATTATTAGTTAGATAAAATATCACCTCATATCAAGAATCTTCATATTAATATATAACTTATTAATATACAACCTGAGTGGGTCTAATGGTTAAGAACATGTGTTTCCTCCTAAGAGGTCACAAGTTCAAATCCAGAGGGGGGTAGTGTTGGACAACTGAGAGGGGGGGTGAATCAGTTGTTACCGTGCTTAAACAATTATATCCATTTTTAAACTCATTACAAAACACTCAATGATGATCACAATAAACAAGCAATAGAGTATTCAACATCAATCACACACATGTATAATACAGAGACAAATATTCCTGAGGAAACCCATAAAGCATGAAAACCTCTTCTTCTTTATATGATAATTGTTTTCTGTACATTATCATTCTTATGAGCACCAACTCATAATGAGGCTACCACCTCTGTTCTACAACCTACTACATGCTAAGAGCACCAACACTCTGGTTTCTCTAGCACCCACTAGAAGGAATCTCCAAGTCCCTGGTTTCTCTAGCACCAACTCCCTAAGTGTTCCAGTACCAACTGGATGGAAGCACCAACTTCCAGTCACACAAGCAATGACCTGTATAACAGAGAACAATAGTTCTCCCTTTCACCACCCTACCACCCTATTTTTTCTGGTTGCAACTAGATGGAAGCTACAACTCCCTGTGTTCAAGAACCCACTTGAAACTCTAAGGACACCAATCCTCCCTAACACCTACCTTCCACCCTAGAATATAAATCTTTGCTTCTCATAAATATATCATAGTGACACAGGATTTATCAATGGCTTACTAGTCACATCATTGTTTTGCTACATTGCCTTGCTCTGCCTGCATCAGTGTCTTCCTTCTTGCATCCACTTGCGCTTTCTGCTCTTCTTCGTTTTATGCTCTTTGCAACATTTCCCTTCCATGCACTACGCCTCTTCTATGTGTTTCAGCTGCTCCACACAGCCAACTTCTACTCGCATGAATCACTCTCAACAACATCCCTAATCTCTTCTTTGTTCTACGTTTTTATACTCTCTGTGCATCTTTTTCATCCTCTATGTGAAATGCCTCTGCATGCTCTTCACAGCGCCACTATTCTCCACTTCAGGTAGTCCATGTCATCTACACTCTCCCACTACCTCGCTCACCACACACTTCACCCCCTCTTCTCTATTCTGCATGTCCTCCTCACGTCAAGTCCTTTGCTTGATCATCATTGCAACTCTTCGTCTTCTTTGGCTTTACCGAATCTCATCATCATCAGTGGGTGTTATACTGATTCCTTAGCCTCTCTGGCAGTCAAGACTCTTCATCTTCTCTGTCACAGTTGAGCTCATCCTCTCTGTTGCAGTTATAGGATTTAACGCTTTTCCATCTGTTAATCGCCTTTATGAACAATCTTAATTCTACTGGCAGTTACCTCAGGACTCTTCAGCTCCTCTGACGATCACCCTGTAGCTCCTCGAGTTCTTTGGTAGAATCCATTAGTGGTTTCTAGAAGTTACCTAGAGAAAGAACCTTTGTTGGTCTACGCACTCAGATCTAATGACTGAGATCTGATCTCCTCATCTACGCTTCCTTTGGTCACTTGAGTCTGATATAACGAACATTGGTTAATCGGGACCAGTGATCCAACGACCATTGTCGCTTCTCCTCCTGAGCTTACGCATCCTCCTGACTTAGAAGAATTTCTAAGTGTCAAAGGCCTCAACCTTTGAACCTTCTACAAGTCCTTCTCTTGTACTTCGAATGCACATCTGGAAGGCACAAAGTGCTATCTCTTATGAGCTTTGTTGTTCCTGTATATTGTTTTCTCCTTTCCTGCACTATTCCTCCTGAGCTTCTCGAACTTGCTATTCTGTGTCGTCATTGTTTTTCTTGCCATCAATGACAAGTGCACTCCCAACTATAAACATGCCAACAATCTCCCCCTTTGGCATTGATGGAAACCCTGAATGACTGCACTGTTTGGACCTCCAACTATAGAATCCGGTTCAGAATACTCCTTTTCTCCCCCTTTGACATCAAAGTCAAAGAAAACACACTCCCCTGAGCTGTTGCAGTACTTGTTGAAGGTATCAAATATTCAACCAATACAAACTCCCCCTAACAGGATGGACTCTCTTATTTGAGTCCTGCAAAGTATTTGTATCTAAGCCAAAGTCTTCTCCTTCTGATTCTTGGACCTGTTCAGGTTCAACTTCAACTGTGTTCTCTATAGTATACTCAATATTGCTCACCTCTCTTATTAGGACTCCTTCATCAACCTTTTCTTGTCATAACTGAATGACTCCCCCTGTCACTCTTCTCTCTCTGCTTTTGACTGTTCTCCACCTTTGTTTCTAAAAGGTTAGCTTTCCCTGACAAGGTCTCTCCTCTTGTTATCTCTACAAAATGTCATGTATATTGCTCTAACGTTATCTGAGAAAGTTTATACTAGGATTGTCACAATACTGCAATTCATTTTTCTTCCATGATCCCTACAATCTAAGGCTTTTATGACCATATTCTTCATAAGAAGAACCTGGATGTCTTACTTTGAGGTGTATGAGTAGCCTCTGGATGTCTTCCTTGATATGATATTCTAAATATTGTAGTATTGCTTTCATTCTTTGAACATGAAGAACTTGAGTCATACATGCTTTCCCTTTTTACAAATGAAGGACCTGTGTCAGACTTGTCTTCATCCTTTACAAATGAAGGACTTGCATCAGGTTTCTTAGGAGTACTGATTTCTTCCTTGTCATATCCAAGGTCAGATTCGTCATTTGGTGATCTCTGACTATCCAAGATCTCATCCAGGGTCATGGAGTTGTTCAAGAACTTGATTTGGTTGTTTGACTTCTCAACCTTCTTTCTAAGATTCTCAACTTCTGATTCCATCTTATGACATGATTCTTCTTCTAATTATTCAAAGGGATAAATGATAACATAACATTCTTTTATTGTATCTGAGTCTTATTCTTTACTTGCAGGGGAGAATTCAATATCAACATTATTATATGTTCTTATGCCTTTAGCCACCACTTGTTCTGAGATTACATTTTTTACCTTACAATCTTTGGACATGAACACCTCTTCACAGCCTCTGTCACACATTTGACTTATACTGAGAAAATTATCTTTCAGATCATCTAGAAGAAGATCATCCTGAGACTCTCCTTTGCCATTACTCGAACACATCATTCCTTTACCCTTGATTTTACCTGGTTCATCATTTTCAAAGATCACATTTCCTATTTTTCTTTTTCTTATAGGCAGAAGATTATCCTTTTCTCCAGTCATGTGTTTGGAATATCCACTGTCTATATTCCAGGAGTCCTTTTGTTTTTGAGTTGAAAGTACGAGACCACAGTTTTCACTACCTTTCTTTTTCCATGTGTTAGCATTTCTAGCGAAGAGATTTATCCTTGGATCTGCTTTGTAATTATTCAGATGGCATTTTGCATCTTTGTGACCGTAGTTATGATAGTTATAGCATTCAAGCTCATTTTTCAATAGGTCAAAGTGATTGTTGAAACATTGTCTACTCATTAACTGTTCATTATTGTTTGACCTCCTCAGTTGCATGTCACTAAACTTAATTTGACCATTTGCAATATGTGGTTGTTTGTTACTTGGTTGTCTCATTCTTTGTTGTGGAAGATATTTATTCCTTGGGTGTCTTGATTGCTTATGTATAAATATTAAGGAACAATTTATAGCTTTGTGGCCAAAGTTAGAGAAGTAGAAACAATATCCATAGAAAACATCTTTGTACCTGGAAAATGGCTATCTTCTCTGAGCAGGTCGATTTCTTCCATGTTGATGAATTCCTTGAGCAAAGGATGTATTATTTCTTTGTTTTTCAGATTCAGTTCTGGCACCTTTTTCTTTACTCCTCCTTGGTGGCTGATTATCTTCCTTTGTTTATGCATATTTGTTGTCATCATTGGCGGCTACAAACTTGATGGATTCTTTGTTTCTTGGCTGACCACTACTTTATCCCTCTTCATAACCCAAACCAGTTTTCAACTTTGGATTCCTTTGTTGATTCAGAATGGTGGCTAATCTTTCTGAGGCTTTGATGCTTGATAGATTCTGGTGATACAAGGCTTGAAACTTCTCCAACTCTTTTCTAGTTTTCACTACTTCTTCTTATAGAGTTTCACATATTGCCTTCTTCTTTGATAACTGTTGTTTCAGAATTTCCTCTATTCTCTTTGCCTCTTCTAATTCCACTATTAGCATGGCAAAGTCTTTATCATGTTTTTTACTGACTTTCTTGAACTGTATCAGCAATTTTTTCTTCTTTCTCTTCTTAAACCTGAGTCTGTCAATCTATTACAAATCACTAATCAACTCTCCTTCCAAGTCAACCACAACTTCTTCATCATTAACATCACTTCCTGTGATTTTATTATCATAATCATATTTGTCCATAAACACGAAGTCATTTACCTTATCTTCATAGGAGGAGTCACTATTTGTGTCTTCTAAAGAGTCATCATTATTTACACATAAACTTTTCTTTTTACCAAATATTTTGGATTTTTACTTCTCTTCACCTTCAGAGTTCTGGTCCTTGTGCTTATGTGGACAATTAGATGCAAAGTGACCTATCTTTCCACAATTAAAACATTTGAAGGGCAGCTTACCTTGGTACTTGCCTGATCCTTTATTTAGTCTTCTCACAAATTTTGCTTCAATTTCATCAGGCTCAGAATCATCATTCTTCTCTACTTTAAATGATGCTTCTCTAGTGGTAGATTTATCTTTACTAATCCTCATTTCATAAGCAGTTAGAGTTCCTAGGAGTTGATCAATAGACAGAGTCTTAAGATCATTCAGTTCTTCTATTGCAGAAACTTTTGGATTGAATCTGCCAGGAAGAGATCTTAAGATCTTATGAACTAATAATATGTCTTCAATATTCTCATGAATACCTTTCATGGCATTCACAAGCTCCTCAATTCTTAAGAAAAATTTATTAACTGTTTCATCCTCATTCATCTTTAGTTGTTCAAACTGTAATCTATAGGTTTGAAGCTTGGCATCCTTTACCTTCTCATTACCTTCATAACTGCTAATGAGTTTGTCCCACATTTCTTTAGCAGTTTCTAAGTGCATAACTTTTACAAATTTTTCTTCTGCAAGCCCACACAGAATAGCATTCATAGCCTTAGTGTTGAAGCTAAATTCTAGCTTATCATCCTTATTAGCTAGTATAACTGGCTTTACATAACCAGTCTCTACCACATCCCAGACATCTGCACCTAAAGCCATTATCTTGGCTCTCATCCTAACTTTCCAGAAGCCAAAGTTTGTCCCATTGAATAAGGGGGTCTTATTGGTTGAAGTTCCTCCATGACTAGCCATGTTTGAGCTTACTAATCTACCTTTAGATAAAAGGAACTGACTTTGATACCAATTTTTGGACAACTGAGAGGGGGGGTGAATCAGTTGTTATTGTTCTTAAACAATTATATCCATTTTTAAACTCATTACAAAACACTCAATGATGATCACAATAAATAATTAATAGAGTATTCAACATCAATGACACACATGTATAATACAGAGATAGATATTCCTAAGGAAACCCATAAAGGGTGAAAAACTATTTTTCTTTATATGATAATTATTTTCTATACATTATCATTCTTATGAGCACCAACTCATAATGAGGCTACCACCTCTGTTCTGCAAGCTACTACTTGCTGAGAGAACCAACTCATAATGAGGCTACCACCTCTGTTATGCAAGCTACTACTTGTTGAGAGCACCAACTCTCCAGATTCTCTAGCACCCACTAGAAGGAAGCTCCAACTCCCTGGTTTCTCCAGCACCCACTAGAAGGAATCACCATCTCCCTAAGTGTTCCAACACCAACTGGATGGAAGCACCAAATTCCAGTCACACAGGCATCAACCTGTATAATAGAGAACAATAGTTCTCCCTTGCACCACCCTACCACCCTAGTTTTTCTGGCTGCAACCAGATGGAAGCTACAACTCCATGTGTTCAAGCACCCACCTGAAACTCTAAGGACACCAATCCTCCCTAGCACCTCCCTTCCACCCTAAAATATAAATCTTTGCTTCTCATAAATATATCATAGTGATACAGGATTTATCAATGGCTTATCAGTCATATCATTGTTCTGCTACACTGCCCTGCTCTGCCTGCATCAATGTCTTCCTGCTTGCATCCACTTGTGCTTTATGTTCTTATGCATTTTATGCTCTGTGAAAAATTTCCCTTCTATGTGCTACGCCTCTTCTGTGCATTTCAGCTGCTCCACACAGCCAGATTCTACTCGCATGAATCACTCTCAACTGCAGCCCTAATCTCTTCTTTTTTCTACGTTTTTATACTCTCTGTGCATCTTTTTCATCCTCTATGTGCAATTCCTCTGTATGCTCTTCACAGTGCCACTATTCTCCACTTGAGGTTGTCCATGTCATATATACTCCCCCACTACCTCGCTCACCACACACTTCACCCCCTCTTCTCTGTTCTGCATGTCCTCCTCACGTCGAGTCCTCTACCTGATCATCATTGAAACTCTTCGTCTTCTCTGGCGTTACCGAATCTCATCATCATCAATGGGAGTTATCCTGATATTATCCTGGCATTACCGAAATGCTTCATATCGGATCAATGTTCTAGATCTATCCTACCAGCCAACAACTGAGATCATATCATGATTTCATGTATCGTGAATTCCTCACAACTCTACCTTTGACATTACCCATATGCAAGTCAGTGAAATGATGATTTCTTCCCACCTATCCTTGCTGACATAGTCTGCCACCTGTCCTTACTGACGTGGTCTGCCACATTCACCTTCTGGATATGATGCCCCAGATCTTATCAGGATTTTAGGTTTCGCAACTTTGGAGGACAACTTCCCCCATGCTCCATACTCCCGATTGTCGATTTCCCGATCTCTGGATCAACGCCTCATAGCTCCCCATGATCTAACGGTCTATATCTCATCGAGATTTTGTTTTTAGCAAGGTTGGAGGACTACACACCTCTGATCTCCTTATTCATGATTCTGCAATTCAGCACATCTGTTTCCATTTGTCCTCTGGATCGAACGGTCTAGAATTCATTCGCGATTTCACATATCACGAGTTCCCACAACTCTCACCTTTGAATTCTCCAGTTTGCGAGTCAGCGAAATTCCAATCACTCACCACCTGTCCTCTGGCTAAAAATGGCCAGGATCATTTCGCGACCTCACATATCGCAAGTTTGAGGGGTTAAAGCTCCTCCTTCCTTTGACCTTTCAGTCAACGAAATGATGATCTTTTCCCACGTGTCATCTCTGATGATGGACGGTTCCAATGACTTCGGAACTTGTCTCGTACACTTTCCTCAGTATCCAACAGTTGTTGGTCTATGCACTCATATCTAACGGTTGAGATCTGATCTCTTCATTTGTGCTTCCTCTGGTCACTTGAGTCTGATCTAATGAACATTGGTTAATCGGGACTGGTGATCCAACGACCACTGTCACTTCTCCTCCCAAGCTTACACATCCTCCTGACTTGGAATAATTTCTAAGTGTCAAAGGCCTCGACCTTTGAACCTTCTACGAGTCCTTCTCTTGGATTTCGAATGCACGTCTGGAAGGCGCAAAGCACTATCTCTTCTGAGATTTGTTGTTCTTGTATATTGTTTTCTCCTTGCCTATGTTATTCCTCCTGAGCTTCTCGAGCTTGCTCTTCTATGTCATCGTTGTTGTTCTTGCCATCAATGACAAACACACTCCCAACTGTAAACATGCCAGCAAGTAGGGTATGTATACCTCCGTAGATTTTACCAGTTTGGTTATTTGTAGTTGTTATAGCAATATTTGCCTCACCCTATGCAATCTTTCACATAAGGCCTTTTTCCATTTCCCCATGTAGACTTTTCATCCATTTTTGCAAATCCTAGAGCTAGAAATACATTTTTTTCACATATACGCACCTTGCCTACTATACAACATGTGTATACGCATGTTGCTCCACTACAATCTGCGTACATCGGTAAATGTGCCCAGAAATGAAAAATGATGTTAGGTTTCCATGTCACGACAAGAGATCAATGATCCTTGGCCTTCCATATACTGGAAATGTTCCGAATAGGACTTTCAGTTCCATTTGAATGTTATAAATGGGCCAATTCCGAGCTATGGAAAAGAGGAGAAATAATTCAACTTTGAGAGCAAAGTTATTCTAGAGGAATTATTCACTTCACAGTGAGTCTGCATACCTTTATATTTTAAGTTTGAACATAATTTTTATCCCCCAAGATCTTCCCTTATTGACTGATAACTCCATTGTTTCTATTACATGAGCTTGCCTTTGGTGGCGGATTGAAGTGGTGGAGGCCAAGCTGTAAGGAAATTAGTTTCTCGATTCTAAACCATGCCGACACAAAAGTCTATAGCTTATTCACTTCTACTGATCATATATTAATAGAAATACTCTTTTCCCATCCAATTGATATCTTGCAAATATTTGAATTATTATTCCATGGGTGTATTTGTTATGAATATTAATGGATTATTCTATTGAATGTGCTAACATCATATATTATCACCAAATTCTTTCTTTGCTTGGTTGTTGAGGACTAGTCGTAGGTATATTTCTTTGGGTCAAGTGCTCAATGGTGGACTTCATCAAACATCTAGACGAGGTAGGCCTTTTATCTTGTCTTGCTAGCATATTTGTTTATATAGCATACTTGAGAATAGAGTTGATTTCTGTAGTCATTTTCATCTGTTGTGGTTTGCCCCTAGCCATAGAGAGATTTTCCTCGTAACAGAATTAGCGACCATACTGGGGATTGAATCTTCCTTTTTTGGGTTTGGAGTTTTTTCTCCTTAGATTTCTCTCGTTCATATTGAGTTTCTTGTTGTGCCATTGCTTGACAGCCTCTGTTCACTATGGGTCTGAGTCTTTCAACCTTCTCCTTTGCCTAGCTATGTTTTTTACACATATACGTGGGCTTTTGCTTGACAATCGTGTATATACACGTGTTGTCCTTATGCAAGTTGCGTACATACATGATTTTCCCTTGAACAATCGCATACATCAACCTCTTTTGCTTGTTTGTTGGGTTTGGTGGTTGCTGGGTAGGTTTTGATGATTGTTGAGTCTTCTTGGGTCTCTTTAGTGACTGTTAAGTGTCTGTGGGATGACAGGAAACCTGTCTTTGGTTGAATTTTTGGGCGGTGCCTTTCTCATCATCTTTTCATTTTGATTGTCCTTGTACATTGGGCTGGGTGTTTTTCTCCTTGGTATGCTACTCGAGTTGTCTCTTTCTATACACAGTAGAGTCTTTATATATCAAGTTGTTGTTCAGTCCATGCATTTTATTTTATTTTCTTATATTGAAAATACAAAAATATTAGGCATTTTATATTGATTGGCATTTTGATCTTTTGAGTCTTTGTCATTTAGCTTAGTGCATGTAAAGAAATATTGCATTTTTATTCAGAATTGTAGAGTTAAAATTGAAAATTGCATTGTTTTAAGAAGCATATCATTCATTGAAAATTGAAGTTAGGACTTTGCATTGTATTCATATTTACTTTACCTGCTGAGTCATAACATCACTAGTTTCACGACCGCACCTTTTTGAGTAAGCACAACCATTAAAATTAACGATATAATTTAAAATTGATTAGTTATGATTTTATCTTCTAAGGTTCACAAACTAGCTTAGGATTTAGTGCCTTGGAATAGGATTTTGTGAGTAAACTTCTCCAAGGCTATTAAATCAACATATGTGTCTGACTAAGGGAGTGGAGAAATCCATTGTATAATCGGTAATATCAGGAGGCTCCGCTTACACTGGAGTTAATCACAAGGTCACGCGATGTAACACCCTGTTTCCCCCAGTCTGTAAAAATAACTATATTGGCCAAGTATTGTGGCAAACTCAGAAATGTGAATGTGTGATGTGAATGGACCTTGTGAAAAAGGTCGATGAATGTGAATGATATTATAATATATATATTATAGGACTACTAAGAGGGGGATGTGCTGAAAAAGAGACCACGATGGCTGAAGAAAGGCGGTGGAAGGCACCTGGAATGGTGGCGTTAACTTCCACTGAAACCAATACCGCATTTGGACTTCGCTGGCCCCGAATTAAATGACTTGCCAGATTGGTAGGTAAATGGCTCCTCATGAGTAATGAAGGATGGGGGTGAACCGCCCATCCGTAGAGTCCTCAGACCTGACCACCGCGAGGAAAATCATGCCACACGCAACCTCACCGAAAGGAGAAAAGGCAGGAAGAGTGGGCGATCAAGGGGCAGATGTGAGGGGAAGAAAAGAAGAGGAGAACTCTAGAAAAATACAAAGTGAGTGATAGCAGAGAAGAAGGAGAGTAACCTTCATTCTCAGTCACTGACAAACAGAGACACAGTCTTGCAGCATCATGGTCTCAGCTCGGGGGTGGCTAGTGGTAAATCCATTGGGAGTCATTGAGCCTACGGTTGGGTGGAAACGAGCACCCCTCTCAGTAGTTGCAATCACACCTGGTGTCATTTTTGATAAGTGTTTTATATCCTGTATCTTGAAGTTTATATGCTGATATGTATGCTCATAGTCTATGCAATTTATGAATGGTTTGAGCATAAGACTGTCTGTGTGGTGTTTTGACCAGAAATGGTGGTGGCATTCTTATAATGGAAAGACCACGTATGGCTTATGTTTTATGAATTTCTATTTATATGCTTATTGATCTAAGTCATACTTCAAGTCTATTCTCAGGAAATCCATACCCTTATTCATTTACAGGAATACCCGGAATAGATCCACATGGATTATGTTTATAGATAGATTTATATATATGTATACCGACCTAACTTGGACTTCAAGTCTGCTTTCGAGAAATCTATGCCCTTATTCATCTCTAGGAATAGCTGGAATAAATCTATCCACAGAGATACCCTCTCTTGGAAAACTTACCAAGAACCTGAAAAAAAGGATTTGAAGGCGCAAGTCTTAGTAATCCTGTACGAGGAAGAATGGGCCTCTCAAAATCCCGAAATAGCTGCGTAGGGATAAGAATCGATTGACGAACGAGATCCTGTCAGAAGATCTATGGCCATTCACAACTGTTAGATTGGAAGAAGAAACAAGGGAATCAAATGCCTTAACCCCTTTCCTTTATCTTCGTGAGTAGCAAAGAAATCGGGACCATAGATCCCCAAGGTCCGTGGGAGTATCTGGACCGTTGGTTTTTCCACGTCCAGGGAGCCGTGGGAGAGTGCATAGCATGGGATAGATCTGAACAATCAGATCTTAGTTAGAAAACCTCACAACCATTAGAGTTGTCAGGAGATGCATGAGGGTTAAGCCTCGTGAATAGAGGTGAAAGTCCCAAAAGAGGAGTTGATATCTGGGCTTCGGACTTCGGGATTTCGAAAGTCTTGATGATAAGAGATCGGGACACTCCATGGTGGAAGTCCCGAAATAGATATAGACTGTCCATCCATGGAGGACGTGTGGTAGAGATTGAGAGTCCATCGGTATTTCGGATACCGGGGATTCGAATTGACAGAGGATCTGTGTCACTGGGGGTCGCAAGTCGCAAAATCCTGATAAACAAAACCCTGAATTGGTTTAAGTGTGAATAAGTTTGAGAAAGATGGGATTTGATAGTGACCATTGATCATCCTGAAAAGATCATAACATTTTATTGTGGGTAAAGGTCACAGCCATCCATCAGAGGGACACGTGGCTGTCGGTCAGAATTCCGGCGTTTCGCCACCCGAGAAACAAAAGGGAAAGAACCCTTGTCTTCGCAAGTCATGAAATCTCGATACCCGAAACCCCGATGTGCTCTGTGGAAGAAAGGAGAAGTACTAAAATGGATCTATATCGTCCATCGGAGGAGACGCGTGGTGAGCGGTCAGAGTTCAGGGTAATCTCTAAAATCCTGTGGACCATTGGATCCAAATCCTCGAGGACCGTTGATCTCCTACATGAATCCCCATATCGAGATTTGGGGATTGGAGTGGCAAGAGTTTTGAAGTCGTTGCATCGTAAACTCCCAGTTCACAAAACTCCAAAAATATCTGAACCATTGGATACGAGACATCGAGAGCCATTGGATCTCATACAAGAACTCGAGTATCGCGTTTCGGGGTTTGAAGAGTCAAAATACTTGACTCTCTTGCATTTCTAACTCCCAATTACCAAAATATCGATACGGCTAGAACCATCGGATCAGGGGAGGCTTATAGCCATTGATCTCCCTTTGGAGGGGAACTTCCTAGATTACAGAGTTTTGGGGATTTGAAAGGGAGAGGAAGAGACATCGCATCGCGATTCCCCGAATCGTGAAAAGCCGGTAAGTGCTTTGTCGATTTAGTGCATGGTCACAGAACAGGGTCACATGGGCAAGACCCAAGCGGGGAGCTTGTCACTCACCAACCCTTTCAGGGATCGACATTTCAACATTTTGGGGTTTGCAGAGTCGAAAGACTCGACTCGCTTATATCGCTGAGTCGTGAAAAGCGAAAATGCACCTAGTTGTTTGGCCGGTGGTCATAACCAACGATCACATGGAGGTGGGAAAAGGGAAGAGCTAGCCTGTGCTAAGCCCCGTAGGATTTTGGGGATTCTGTCCCTTGAGCAAAGGCCAAAAAATATTATTATGCCGTAGGAGGTATGTGACAAATTGGTATCAGAGCATGGTTACAACACTCAGCCTGCTTGGGCTCATGAATGAGTTGCGCAGAAGCTCCATTCGGAACACTCTTAAAAAGAGTAACCACTATGTTAACCTTCCTAATCGAAAGACGAAGTGAGGAACGAAAAACCCCTATTGTGTGTGTACATGTGAAAATACGAATTATGTACTGGTTATAAATAAATATAAATATTGACTAACAACCAGCATTTTTCCTTTTGCACATAAGCGGAAGATCAACCGCGGGAAATTATAAATGAATAGTATGGTGACTCACCATGAAGTGGGAGAGGGCTCCCACAATAGAGATGAAGAGTCTGACGAAAGGAGGGCAGTAGGGACCCCTCCATATCTAGCCGAGACTGTGAGGAGTCTCATGGTCGAATTACAAAGATGCAAGGCTGATAATGAAAGGATGATGAAAGAACAAGAAAAGCAAACAAAAATTAATGCAGTTTTACTGCAGAGTTTATCTGATATATAAAGACAAATGCAACATGAACCTGAAACTCATAGACATGGTCATATTAGTGGCCACACTGAGAGGAGCACCTTGAAAAAGGTCCACCCTAGAGGTAAAGGACAACTGTTGAATGATTCCTATGAAAAGGAATCTGGAAATTCAAAAGGCTCTTCTAGCAGTAGAACCAGTTCCTATTCCTGAAGGAAACAGAAGAAGCAAAATTCTTCAAAAGGTCGTAAATTCAAAGAATTCAGAAAATCCAAACCACCCACCTTCGATGGTGAAATAAAAAAGGTAGAGGAAGAAGAGGCCTGGCTGCTTGGACTAAAGAAGTATTTCAGAGTCCATGACTTCTCAGAAAATATGAAGACCCGAGTGGCCACCTTCAACTTGAAGGGAAAGGCTTCCATTTGGTGGGAAGACCTTAAGAATGTGAAAGGGGTTCACGAAGAGGACCTATCTTGGGAACGGTTTGAGAAATACTTCCGAAAGAAGTATCTGTCGGAAAAAATATTTCAACGAAAATACTAAAGAGTTTTATGAACTCAAACTAGGACAACTCACTATAGAAGAATATGTCAACAAATTCCTTGATTTGTTGAGGTATGTACCCTATATCAAGGCGGAAAATGCAAAGGTGCAACGCTTCATCAATGGAATACCTAAGGACTATTAGAATAGAATTGAATTTGATGAGCCAAAGACTCTAGAAGGCACTATTCGAAAGGCATCGAGCAGAACCTCACGGAGGATGGAAACAAAAGAATAGTTTAAGATTTCAGAAAAAAGTGAATTAAATCCCCAGGATTTAAGAACTATAAGAAGAACCCAAGAATGATCTTTCCAGCTCGGAGTATGCACCAGCAGAATTTTCCCTCCTTCAGCGGAAATAAAACTTTTGGACCCATATCAGTGAAGAATAATAACCCAAAGAGAGAACCTTTGAAATGTTGGGGTTGCGGGGAAGAACATCTATTGAGAGACTGTCCACACCAACAATAGAATATTCGAAGGATTTATAACATCCAAAAAACTACCACCATCAATGATGTGGCCAGGAGTGTGCCACAAATTTATGCAACCTTGGATAATAACCAAGCCGACCACCAAGCTTCAGTAGTGGAAATAGAAGGTATGATTTCCAACTATCTAGTGTCTTTTTTAATTGACCCTGGTTCAAATTTGAGTTATATAGCCCCTAACGTTGTTGATAAGTGTAAACTACAGCCACAAAAACATACCAAGCCATGGTTGGTACAATTAGTCACTGGCACAAGAAGAAGGGTAGCAGAGGTTATACCAGGCTACCAATTGATGTTGGGTAGATTTCCCACCCAAACAACCCTTAACTTATTACCCCTGGGATCGTATGATCTGCTGATTGGTATGGACTAGCTAGCCGCCCATAAATCTAGATTGGACTATTACCATAAAACCTTAGAATGTGTAAGTAAAGAAGGGAAAACGATAACCCTTCAAGGGATCCAAAAACCTCTCTCAGTGAGACAAATATCAACTCTGTAAATGAGAAAATATTGCCGAAAGGGATGTCCCCTATATGCAATACAGGTGTTGAAAACAATCGAAGGTGACAAACCAAGCCCTGACGATCACCCTATCCTGAGAGAATACAGAGATGTATTTCCGGAAGAGGTATCGGGTCTACCTCCTAGAAGAGACATAGACTTCTCGATAGAACTTGCACCAGGAGCGGTGCCAGTGTCCAGGACACCCTACTGGATGAGTACACCCGAGTTAGTTGAACTCAATAAGGTAACCATAAAGAACAAGTACCCCTTTCTCAGGATCGATGACCTGTTCGATCAATTGGGGGGTGCGTCTATTTTCTCAAAGATTGATTTGAGGTCGGGATACCATCAAGTCCGAATCAAGGGGGGAGACATCCATAAAACTACCTTCCGAACGAGGTATGGTCACTATGAGTTTGTGGTGGTGCCATTTGGGTTGACCAATGCCCCTGCCACTTTTATGTGCTTGATGAACAATGTACTCAAAAAATTCCTAGACAAATTTCTGCTTGTTTTTATTGACGATATATTAATTTACTCTAAGAACAAAAAAGAGCATGAAGAGCATCTTAGGTTTGTGTTGCAAGTGCTAAGAGAGCATCAGCTCTATGCCAAATTCAGTAAATGTGAATTCTTCCAGAAGCAAATACATTACTTAGGCCATGTTCTCTCCGAAGAAGGAGTAGCGGTAGACACTGACAAAATCAGGTCTATTATGGAATGGCCTACCCCAAAGGATGTTTCGGACATCAGATCCTTTATGGGATTAGCAAGATACTATAGGATATTTATAAAAGGATTCTCCAAGATTGGTTGTCCAATCACTGCCCTCCAGAAGAAGGGGACAAAATTCATGTGGACACAAAAATGTGAAGAAAGATTTCAAACCCTGAAACATCTACTGACCCATGCACCTGTGCTGAAGATCGTCAATCCAGAAGTTGACTTCCTCGTGTGCACATATGCCTGTAAGGAAGGTCTCAGAGGATTCCTTATGCAGGAAGGAAGTGTTATATGCTATGAATACCGAAAATTGAATGAGCATGAAGTCAATTATGTGACCCATGATATAAAACTGGCTGCCATAGTGCATGCCTTGAAAATGTGGAGGCATTACCTCTTGGGAAGAAATTTTGTGCTTATGACAGATCACTGTGGATTGTGATACCTTTTTGATCAACCAAAGATCAATGCTAGACAAGCTAGGTGGATGGCCCTCCTTAGTGAGTTTGATTTCGAAATCATACACATTAAAAGAAAGGAAAATAGGGTGGTCGATGCCCTTAGCAGAAGTATGAAAACATTTCACCTGGCAGCGGTGAGCACCTGCGAGACAAATGTCAAGGAAAATATCAGAAATGTACAAGAAACAGATCCCTTCGTCCAGACCGTGACCATGTACCTACAGAAAGGACCCGCCAGAGAAAAATATGAAGGCTACCAGATGACCGAAAGAGGTCTTCTCACTTACATAAATAGATTTTATATTCCAGATTGTGACGACTTGAAGAGGTTCATACTAGATGAACTACATAAAAGACCCTATTCTGGTCATCCAGGATACCAGAATATGATCACGGCCACTGGGAGACAATTCTATTAGCCTGGAATGAAGAAATACATAGACGAGTACTTGGCCAAATGCATACAGTGCCAACAAGTTAAAGCAGAACACTGACACCCAGTAGGATTATTACAACCTCTACCAATCCCAGAATGGAAATGGGAAACCATCTCCATGGATTTCATCACTAGATTTTCAACATCAACCAAACAGAACGATGCCATTATGGTAGTGGTGGAAAAATTGAGCAAGTCTGCCCATTTTATCCCTATCAAATCCTCTTGCAAAGAAATCGATATCGCCCAGGTATTCATGAAGGAGATATTCAGATTGCATGGTATGCCGAAAGAGATCGTGTCCGACAGAGACACGAAATTTACTTATAACTTTTGGAAATCACTGATGGCTAGCTTAGAAACCAAATTGTTGTTTAGCACCACCTATCACCCTCAAACTGACGGAAAAACAGAAAGAGTGAACCAAATACTTGAAGACATGCTAAGAATGCATGTAATGCACCAACCCAGGAAGTGGAAAGACTACCTGCCACTGGTAGAATTCGCCTACAACAATAACTACCAAGCATCCTTAAAGATGAGTCCCTTCGAAGTCCTCTATGGTAGACCGTGTAACACTCCATTGAACTGGAGTAATCCCGTAAACAAGATTTATTTTGGACCCGACATGTTGAAAGAAATGGAACAACAATTGACTCAAATAAAACAAAACCTAAAGGTCGCTTAGAACTGACAGAAAAGTTATGCTGACCAAAAGAGAACTCCAAGAGAGTTCAAAGCGGGAGATCATGTATACATCAGATTTAGGCCCAGGAAAAGTTCCCTCAAAATGGGAGCTTGTGCCAAGTTGGCACCTCGGTATTATGGACCCTTTGAGGTTCTAGATAGAGTGGGACCTGTGGCCTATAGGCTAGCAGTTCCTCCCACGGTCAAAGAACATAATGTTTTCCATGTCTCATTATTGAAGAAATATGTACATGATGCTAACCATATAATTGATTGGTCTATGATCCAGGTGGAACCAGAGGGAGAATTTCTACCAGAACCTCAATGCATACTGGATAGAAAGGAAACCCCACTCTAGAACTGAACCATTGCATAGGTCAAGGTGCAGTGGAAACATTTTGGCCCGGATGAGGCTACATGGGAAATGGAGGATGCCATGAAACGGGCATATCCGATTTTGTTTACACCTGTACATGCATGTCAAGTTGATATATAGAACATCGAGGATGATGTTCCTTTAAGGGGGAAAGAATTGTAACACCCTGTTTCCCCCAGTCTATAGAAATAACTATACTGTCCAAGTATTGTGGAAAACTCAGAAATGTGAATGTGTGATGTGAATGGACCTTGTGAAAAAGGTCAATGAATGTGAATGATATTATAATATATATATTGCAGGACTGTTGAGAGGGGGATGTGCTAAAAAAGAGACCACGATGGTTGAAGAAAGGCGGTGGAAGGCACCTGGAATGGTGGCGTTAACTTCCATCGAAACCAATACCATATTTGGACTTCAATGGACCAGAGAACCAAGAGCGGCTCGCTGGCCCCAAATTAAATGACTCCCTAGGTTGGTAGGTAAATGGCTCCTCATGAGTAATGAGGGATGGGGGTGAACCGCCCATCCATAGAGTCCTCAGACCTGACCACCGCAAGGAAAATTGTGTCACACGCAACCTCCCCGAAAGGAGAAAAGGCAGGAAGAGTGGGCGATCAAGGGGCAAATGCGAGGGGAAGAAAAGAAGAGGAGAACTCTAGAAAAATACATAGTGAGTGATAGCAGAGAAGAAGGAGAGTAACCTTCGTTCTTGGTCACTAACAAACAGAGATGCAGTCTCGCAACATCGTGGTCTCAGCTCGGGGGAGGCTAGTGGTAAATCCATTGGGAGTCACAGAGCTTATGGTTGGGTGGAAATGAGCACCCCTCTCAGCAGTTGCAATCACACCTGGTGTCATTTTTTATAAGTGTTTTATATCCTATATTTTGAAGTTTATATGTTGATATGTATGCTCATAGTCTGTGCAATTTATGAATGGTTTGAGAATAAGACTATCTGTGTGGTATTTTGACCAGAAATGGTGGTGGCATGCTTATAATGGAAAGACCACGTATGGCTTATGTTTTATGAATTTCTATTTATATGCTTACCGATCTAAGTCAAACTTCAAGTCTGTTCTCAGGAAATCTATACCCTTATTCATTTCTAGGAGTACCCGGAATAGATCTGCATGGCTTATGTTTATATATAGATTTATATATATGTATACCCACCTACCTTGGACTTCAAGTCTTCTTTCGGGAAATCTATGCCCTTATTTGAAGGCGCAAGTCTTAGTAATCCTGTACGAGGAAGAATGGGCCTCTCAAAATCCTGAAATAGCCATGTAGGGATAAGAATCGATTGACGGACGAGATCCTGTCAGAAGATCTGTGGCCATTCATGACTGTTAGATTGGAAGAAGAAACAAGGGTGTCAAATGCCTTAACCCTTTTCCTTTATCTTCGTGAGTAGTGAAGAAATCGGGACCATAGATCCCCAATGTTCGTGGGAGTATCTGGACCGTTGGTTTTTCCACATCCAGGCAGTTGCGGGAGAGTGCACAGCATGGGACAGATCTGAACCGTTAGATCTTAGTTAGAAAACCCGATAGCCATTGGAGCTATCAGGAGATGCATGAGGGTTAAGGCTCGTGAACAGAGGCGAAAGTCCTGAAAGAGGAGTTGATATCGGGGCTTCGGACCTTGGGATTTCGGAAGTCTTGATGATGAGAGATCGGGACACTCCATGGTGGAAGTCCCAAAATAGATCTGGACCATCCATCCGTGGAGGAAATGTGGCAGATATCGAGAGTCCATTGGTATTTCGGATACTGGGGATTCGAATTGATAGAGGATCTGTGTCACTGGGGGTCGCAAGTCGCAAAATCCTGATAAACGAAACCCTGAATCGGTTTAAGTGTGAATAAGTTTGAGAAAGTTGGGATTTGATAGCGACCATTGATCATCCTAAACATATAATAATGGTTGATCATGGGTAAAGGTTGCAATCGTCCATCAGAGGGACACGTGGTTTATTGTCGGCATTCTGGCGTTTTGGCACCCGGGAAACCAAAGGGAGAGAACCCTTGTCTTCACAAGTCGTGAAATCCCGATACCCGAAACCCCGATGCACTCTATGGCAGAAAGGAGGAGTCCTGAAAGGGATCTAGATCGTCCATCGGAGGAGACGCATGGTGAGCGGTCAGAGTTCGGGGAAATCTCTGAAATCCCATGGACCGTTGGATCCAAATCCTCGAGGACCGTTGATCTCCTACATGAATCCCCATATCGAGATTCGGGGATTAGAGTGACAAGAGTTTTGAAGTCGTTGCATCGTGAACTCCCGGTTCACGAAGCTCCGAAAATATCTGTACTGTTGGATCCAAGACATCGAGAGCCGTTGGATCTCATAAAAGAACTCGAGTATCGAGTTTCGGGGTTTGAAGAGTCGAAAGACTTGACTCTCTTGCATTTCAAACTCCCAATTACCAAAATCCCGATATGGCCAAGACCATCGGATCAGGGGAGGCTTATAGTCGTTGATCTCCCTTTGTAGGGGAACTTCAGAGATTATGGAGTTTTGGGGATTTGAAAGGGAGACCAAGAGACATCGCATCGCGATTCCCCGAATCATGAAAAGCCAGTAAGTGCTTTGTCAATTTAGTGCGTGGTCACGGAACAGGGTCACGTGGACAAGACCCAAGGGGGGAGCTTGTCACTCGCCAGCCCTTTCGGGGATCGACATTTCTGCAGTTCAGGGTTTGTAGAGTCAAAAGACTCAACTTGCTTATATCACTGAGTCGCAAAAAATGAAAAGGCGCCTAGTTGTTTGGCCGGTGGTCATAACCGATGATCACATGGAGGTGGGAAAAGGGAAGAGCTAGCTTGCGCTAAGCCTCGTAGGATTTCAGGGATTCTGTCCCTCGAGAAAAGGCCAAAAAAAATTATTATGCCATAGAGGGTATGTGACATGCGAGATCAGTTGAAGGGATATCCCCCCAATATCGTCTTAGCGTCAGAGATATTTCTGGGGATCTATTCGTATTTGGGGATCTTGCTAGTGCCCTTACCTCCATGAGAGGTGGTGCTTTCAAGGTTTCAGACTTTGCTACCCTGGTCATACGGTGGAACTGACTTACAACTAGTCGCCTGTGCATCGGTTATACAGTGTTTTCTTAGTTTCTTGACTTAGGTGACACATAGGTTACTTGCAGGGGTTATTCTACAGGTACCATGGCTCAGATAAGGGTCGGACAACACACAACCTTTATGGAATATTACCTCGCCGAGGGGATCTGATCGACTGGTTGTTAAGCCCAAAAGGGCCCTTATAACTAATTTTGTTACCTCTGATCTTTAGTAGGGAGTCTCAGGCCCCTCTTGGGTGAGGCGTACCTACTTTAGGGAGGGAGGCCCCTTTCAACCACTTTACCCCATTTGTGTTCATATTGGACGTTTGATTATTTTTGGTGTGCTCTTTGATTACTAGTTGGAATTAGGATTTATTTTTGTATCTTGGGTCTTAAGTCATCGTGGAGTTGGACCAGCTTCCCCGTCGGTCCCGCTGCTTGTTACAATTACCACTAGATTTCGAGTCTTTGCCTTCTAAAAGGTGTAGAGTTATTAGACGTGGTACACACACCTCCACTTTTTAGACTTGTGATTCTATAAGGATGAGTACTAAACTGATTCATCAAAATACTGGGAGCCCTTTGACTCCCACACCTAATATAGTTAATGGCACCCCTTTGACTCCTCCAACCACAATGGTTGTAGTGCCAGAGGCACCTATCATAACTACTGCCCATCCTATAGTGAATGCTCAATCTATTTCCATGAAACCATTTGGGTATCTTGGTCACTCACTGAGCTATAATGTTCAGTCCATCCCTATGGCCTCTAGTCCTTTTTCCTATGGTATGCTGAATTTTACTTCGTAGTTTTCAAACTCCATCCCAGTTTTTGGCCCCAATGCTAGAATTGGACTTGGGGGAACAAATCCTCCTCATACTTCATTCTCATTTGGTGGCTATCATATCCCTCAAACGAATCCTACTATGGGGGGAATTCCTTCTTTCAACCCCAGGTCTAATCTTATTGCTTCTGGGTGGAGCAACCAACCTGGCGGACAAGCTTCTGCTCAAGTTTCATCCTATACCCTCACCTCCTTGGTACCAATTCTGACCAACACGTTTGGCATGATGAATCCACCTTTATCCTCTGGATTCACACCTGGAGGAGGTCAGTTTCACACCTTGGGCAACCCCCAACCCGGAGCCACTCTGGTTGGGGGAAATTTTTATAACCCCAATCAGAACATTCCTACTAGAATGATGCCCAACCAACCTCTTATTAATCAGCCTAGAGGAGGGTCTTACAATCCCGAACAAGGCCATGGTTCTTACCAGAACTCTAGATGGGCTACAGTTCCCCAAACACAATCTTTCCAAGGAGCTTGGGGTCAGATGTCGCAACCCAGTCTCCCTTTTCTAGCCATGCTCAACTTGCTAGACTTGTCTAAGTTGATGAACAACCCTATGTGTCATGATCATACATGGCCCCCCGTCCCCACCAAGATTCCTTCAGATATTCTGAAATTCAAAGGTAAGATTGGTGAAGATCCTGGTGATCACGTTACCACCTTTCGCCTATGGTTCTCTTCAAATTCCCTTAATGACAATTCTATTCAGTTAAGATTATTTCAATGCAATCTCATTGGGGTTGCTACGAAATGTTATATCGAGCTACCTAGGGGGGAATATGGGACCTTTAGTCAGATGGTGCTAGTATTCCTTAACCACTTCCAGTTGTCAGTTCATTACAATGATGACCTAGAAATTATGTCGACCTTACGCCAGGATACAACCACTCATATCTTGGATCACATCCAGGAGTGGCATAGAAGAAAAAGGTTGATCAAGACCTGCATTCCCTCGAAGTTCCTTTTAGAATGGTTCCTTAAGTCATTGCAACCTCCTATCTCGAAGGATGTTTCTACATCTGGGGTTACATCTGAGGAAGAAGCAATCTTCAAATCCCAACAATTAGATCTTATATATGCTCAATCTGGGATGTTATACCACAGTCTTCTAGACGCACCGAGAACAACCTATGACCCTAGACAAAACCTCGGACCTCATGCAGATGGAATCGTAAGCTCCACCAATGTAAAATCTACAGACTCAGTGATAATCCATTTGAAAGAGTTGTTTCTAAAACAGTCTGCAGGAGAGCCAACTTTGTCTATGTCTTCCAATACCACTCAGTCGACGGATGTACATTTGGTGTAATCGTCGATCGACCCAAATGGTAACCAACAAGAAGGTGGGAATAAGAAGAAAGGACGCAATAATAATCATAAGGGTGGGAAGAATAATAAACCCAAGGACAATGGTAATAATGAGAAGACGAATAATAATGCTGGAGAGGGAAAGAAAGAAAGGCATAAGGTGAAATTTCCCTGTAAGCTTTGTACAGATGATCATCTTACTCATTTATGCCCCAAACTTGCGGAAGTTGCGAGGCTCTTATCTCTACCACCTGTTGTGCTGACGAATCCTTTCCCACATAACCAACACATGGCCTTGAGCTCCTCAAACCCCGAAAATGTGGTCAGTGGAAGTCAAAACCCACCATCACAAGACAATGACCGTTTGTGTATCAATATGGTCAATTCTCAGGTTAATGTAGCCACCCAGTCTCATGATTACAATTCCCCACAGACTGTACCTGGTCTAGAATGTCCTCCTCCTCCTCCGGAGATGCACTTGCAGATCGAAAAACTAGAGCTACTGCCTCATATTCTGAAAGGAGTACTCAAGCTCTCTACCCACAATCCAAATGCTAGAGCCTCCCAAAATTACTCTATTGTTGAGGAACTGGGTCAAACCCCTTGTGCGATGTCAACTCTGGAGGTACTCCAAACGTGTCCTTCACAGAGGAATACCTTGCTATTTGCGTTAGGATCTCTAGACCCCAGTGGCTCGAAATTTATCAAGTTTGACATCACAGATGTGAAGCCTCGCTTTCCTTACCATGTGGCATTCCAAATCAACGTGGGGTACTCAAAGTATACCATCAAGCCTGAGGTCGTTGATGAAGGCGCTACTACATGTGTGATCTCCCTAATTTGTTGGAAAGCTCTTGCCTCTCCGAATCTTTCTCAATCGTCAACCATGTTGACTACTTTTGACAGTCATTCCTTCCTCCCTCACGATATTCTTCCTGCCTTTCCAGGACAATTAGGTGGGAAGATGGTAGAGGTGGATATCGAAGTGGTTGATGCACCCCTCGATTATAACTTGCTACTAGGACGCAATTGGACTTATGCTATGAATGTTGTTGTATCGTTCATCTTTCACACTCTTTTTTTTCCTCATGATGGGAATATCATGATGATCGACCAGTTATCCTTTGCATATGCTAGCCCTAATGCATTGGTTGGACCATCGATCCCTATGGTTGACAATTATGAGCCGACAACTGAGAATATAGGTGTACAAATGTATTCATCGCTTATGGGTACCTTCGACTTCATGGCACCAATTCACCATGTTTATGCCATGTCCAGTAGGCCTGTTTCATCAAAGAGGTCCGTTCCTTTCCGCACTTCCTATTTTAACAATCCATGGACCCTACCTTCCTCGACTTTGTCTTGTGAAGGCCAGTCGCATGCTGGAATGTCCATGCCACTATAGACAACAAAGATTACATATCAAGTTGTTCTTGACTCTTCTACCGATCTCGATCCTATTACCTCGTTGACGGATGAGGAGCATCCTGTTCTTAATCCCATGTGGGCCACTTCGTTGTCTTTCTCACATGACTGCCTCGATGAGACTTTTCCCTTGGATGAAGCCATCATCGAAGACATGAATGGTTCTGACAAACCTTAGGATGATATTCATCATCTCTCTTATTTTCTCCCAGAGCTTGCTAGAATCAAACAATATGACTTTCGATCTACTTTGAGCGAGATAGTCGGTCACGTCGTAGTTCCACTTGATACGCATGACATTTATGTCGAAGGAAATATGGAAAGTATCTCTCCTACCCTCATGACTGACCTTCAAACCTTGAAGTTTCTTCAGCATCTCTCACAAGATGACTGATGGCATGTACGATACCAAGCTAAGAATTACATTATCGTCCGTGACACTTTGTATCACTGAGGAATAGATAATATCCTGTGTCATTTTTTAACTCATGAAGAAGCCAATTCAGTTCTAAACGATTTCCACAGTGGGGCTTGTGGTGGTCATCTATCCAGGTTTGCGACAACCCAGAAAATTTTGCGAGTCGGTTATTTCTGGCCATTTATATTTAAATATTGCATTGAAGCGGTTAATAAGTGTCACCCTTGCCAGGTGTCCACTTGGAAAATGCGCTTGAATCCAGCCCCTCTTCACTCAGTCATTACTGTCGGTCCCTTCGCTAAGAGGGGGGTGGAATTCGTAGATTGCAACCCAAATTCGGCTGGGGGGGCATCAACACATTATCATGGTCATAGACTACTTTACTAAGTGGGCCGAGGCCATGCCTACAGTTAAATGCAATGGGAAGACTACCTCCTTCTTCGTATTCAATCAAATTATCGCCAGAGGTATCCCAAGTGATATTGTCACTTATCATGATAGTCACTTTTAGAATGAAATGATGGAAGAGATAACATCCAAGATGGGTTTTAAGCATGGTCATTCTTCCCCTTACTACCCCTAGACCAATGGACAGGTAGAGGGCATCAAAAAGTCTCTTAAGATCATTTTGCAAAAAACTGTCAGCCAGAGTAAATCTGACTAGCATATTATGCTATATCCTTCAATCTGAGCATACCGAACCTCATTCATGACTACCACCATATTTTCTCCTTTCCAGTTAGTACACGGTGTGGAGTCAATATTACCTATTGAATGTGAAATCCCTTCTCTTAAATTGGTAGTTGCACTCCTCCATGACACTTCCGATATCGAGTGATGCCTTGTACACCTAGAGAGTATTGACGAGCAGTGTCGAGATGCCTCTACAACTATTGAGGTGAATAAAAGATGCGTCAAGGTCTAGTATGATAAGTCTGTCTGTCCTCGGTTGTACGTTGAGGGTGACTTGGTCCTGTTATATTATAAAGCCAAAAACTACTGGGGGAAGGAAAGTTCAAACCCATGTGGCACAGTCCCTATATCATGCGACGTGTCTTAGAAAAGGGAGCCTATGAGTTAGAAGATTATGAAGGGAATATGTTGGCCAAGCCCAAGAATAGGCTCTACTTGAAAAGATATTATGCTTGAGCCCCAAGATTGGGCGTAACTCTTTGTATACTGATGTAATTTAGTGTATATATCTTTTCCCTTTACTTTTTGTCTTCAGCTTGCTTATCGATTTTTCCCCTGGTTGGCAGATGTCAACGGAGTCTTCAGTCTACTTAGGATTCGCAGAAAGAGCCAATCATCATACACAGAACTTGGATTCCGCCTCTTGGGTGGTTTACTCATTCGAGGGTCTATTAGTGTCTTCAGGTGGTGTATTCCTAGGGCCATCCACGAATAATGTGGCTAAATACATTGTCATTATAGAACTTTTGCGCGATGTTATTTCACATGGTATTCGCTCTTTAGAGGTTCTCCTCGATTCCCAATTAGTAGTATGCCAGTTGAACGTAAGTTACCGCGTGCACAATCCTACTTTACTCCGATGATTCCTACGGGTACGTCTTTTAGAGTGACAATTTGATTTTATTACTTATCATCACATACCTAGGAGTTCTAATTATGTATCCAATGTTTATGCTAATTTCATTTTAGATTGGCATTTGTCACATAACTAAAACAAAGAATTCCATCTCATCAATGTACACATTGCGATATAAGTAAAGTCGAAGAACCTTGTTTTATATATATTTCAAAAAATATGGTGTTTATAGTACAAAATTGGGCCAACACGCTCAATACACATATACAATCGATAATACAAGATCCATGACATCTATTCCTATTGTGCCAAATTTGTTTCATGATAACAAACTGCGGCGTTTGCGAGACGTCGAAAGAGTCGCACCCAAGCTCTGGGCACACCAACCACTTGCCACTGCATGGCCTGTGGCAGATCTTCTACCTGAACCATCAAAATCCTATGTGTCAAATGAGACAGGTTTCCCTGCACATTTTGAAGGATACTCTCTGCTTCTCCTCCCACGCCTCATCTCCCCGGTGCCTCCGACAATGTCGTGGAAGTTCGTCTGACCATCGCGGACCTACGTCTACGTCACACAAGTGTCTAGTTACTACTTAAGCATCATCCGAAAAATATTTTTGTTTTACTATACAAAAAAACATTGACATACCTATGTCTCCATAGGCTACCCCTGGTAGTAGTGGCATGTCAAGGTCCCCTCTAAAGTTGATCCCTACATAGGGGTAGTCATCTAGAGCAATGACATGTCGGCTCCACCAGTAAAATAAATCATCGTTGTAGGGTGTCGGCACCCTACCTCCCCCCTTCCGTCTCGTTACCTCGGTCCACTGTGCCATGTCTGGATCGCGAGGTCCTCTAGGAATGATCTCAACTCTAGGTCTCAAACCTGGAACCCACTTGAAGAAAAAGCTACACAAGATAGAGGCAAACCCAAAGTTGCTCTTGTCACCCTGTTTGCACTTTGTCAATTGGCTCTTCATATTAGCCAGTAGTGAGGTGAACCAATCATACACCATGGGTCTCAAACACCCTATAGAATATAACATGAGTGGCCTCGATGCTTGGTGCAACAAAGTTGATCCTGTGATCCTAGTCAAAACAAGGACAACAATCTTGAGGCTGAGATTGTTTATCGCTCAGATGGGATGTTGATTCCTGACCTTCTCGGTCCCTACTATACAGTGAGCGTCTATGTAATCCTCTATATTCATACTGCTCCCAAATCCCTAGGCTTTAAGGTTCACCACCTCACCCCAGCGTGATAACCCAATCAAGAAATATATATCCTCGACTTCAATCCTCAATGGTTGCCCATCGAGGTTGAAGCTCTCGCTGTCGTGATCCGAGTAATCCACGAGCAACTGTAACAACCTAAAATGGGCCTTCATCCCTTTGAGTGTCCAAAATTTGTACAACCAGCATCTTTTCAAGGCCATTTGGGCCCTTAGATCTCTTTCCACAGCATCATCTACCTCCTTGTGTTTCGTTTCCCTCCATTCTAGCACCATCCTGCCAGAGAAACATCAATTTTTGAGTTAGCAACCATCAAAAACCTTGTTTACGGACTTGTACACAGGCTGCAACATTCACAGTCGCGCATAGGGCTACACGTATTTTTTATTTTACAAAGTCGTGTATAACCTCGCGTATACATGACCCAATGAGTGGTAGCTCGCGTACACCAAAGTAATCAATTTGTGCCTTAATTAACTCAAATTTTGAAAACTAAATTAAAAATGTAATCCACTAGAAAGGAAGAGGAGGGGAAGAGGAATTACCTGGTCCAGACAGTCTCTGATTCCATCACTCAACACTCCCACAATGACCAGTTGAAGGTCGGAGCTAATTTGGTCCAATTTTCACTATTTGGGTAAAAAGTCAAAATGACATAGTAAATTTTGGTTTTTGTTACTATTTATAGCAGTTTTACCCACTTTCTATAGTTTTGAATCGTATTTTCACCTAATGGACTAATTCAACAGTGGATTGAGTTAGTTTTTGTAGTTTTCACCAGGGATTCTTGTTGTTTTTAGCGTTTTGTTGACTGTTCGTAACTACGCACAGATATTTTTTTTACCCAGCATATAGGATAGGTATCCATTCCATCATGCACATTTTCATTGTCTTATAACTGTCACTCATATGCCTTAAGTACGAACCCATTTGTTGCGACATAGAACCCTCCATCTGCTATAAGACGTGTCGTTATCAAATGGTAGCTGAGACTTACCAAACATGGGTACCCTAGTTAGATCCTCTACTCGATTTGGTGCCCATGTAGAGATTTTTTCCATAGGACCAGGAGTCCCTTATATATAATACATGACTTTATGTTGAGCCTCATTTCTCACTCATAAACATGCTGACCTATACCTAGAGGACTCCCAACCGAGTTTGATTTAATCTCTTTTTCGACTCGTTTTCAAAAAAGCGAAAAGATTGCCGAGTGAACTTGTCTCTTTCACACTCGTAAATTGGATTTGAAGGGACGTCTATTTTTTACAAGTTTATCCATTTTTCACACCAAGTAGACTACGACTATGAAAAAGGACATTTTTTGGCTTTAATTTGTGATTGCATCTCATGCCCTTGCTTGCAGTATTGAGCCTATAGTCAGTTCTCGCTTTGCATTATAAACCATTTGCCTCAGCAGTTTTGCATCCTCAACCAAGAAGAGCCTCGTTTATATCCTTCGCAATTTGACACCCTATACCTAGGAGGGAACATTCCCCTGAGTGTCCATATCCCGCATGCACTTCCTTGCATTAAACATAGGTATGTTTTACTATTGGAACTAGTTTTGCTTACTTGTGACACTCGTTTCATCCTTTGTATCATGATATTCATTTGACTATGAAAAAACAAAAAAAGACGGTCGGGAAGGGAGTATTATCTTATATTGACAACAATCGTGTCGCCTTTGAAAAGAGCACAAAGTTATTGAGTCCACTTGTCATCATAATTTTGGGTTTAGCATGGCCTTAGGAAGCTGAGCTCATTACAGAGAGTTTTCTCCACCAAAGGGTTACTCTTCCAGTCCCTATGGAGAGTTTGATTGATGCCTCATGTATCTCATGGTTTCATCATTGAGTCTATGCTGCCAGAGTCTTCCATATGTCTCATGCTCTTATTTAAAGGATGTCTATCAACCTGTGTCGGCCTTTCCTGAGAAATCTTGACTTTGCATGTTGGACATAACCTTAGTTTGTCTCAGAATCACATGATGTTGTAGTCCTATCATGCACCCTGGCCCTACTTTCCTCATTGGTAGGTAACCTTGAACCCAACAGTCGACATTTCATCATTGGTCATTGACTAGGTGGTTTCCCTTGTGTTTGACGACAAGACATCTATTCACACATTGGAATTCATGTAGTGTCTTAGATTCCATTAGCCTTATTGGTGGTTTCCTCACCTTTGTTAGCAGTTTTCCTCATTGGCTTCTATTCAGAGGGTCTTTTTCATGTACCTCTTGCGCTTGGCACACACGAAAGATGCACAGGGTCGTTTGTTCGTGAACATGTTCTTCATCTGATTTCCTCCAAATCAGGATGCTCCTGCTTTGTACCTCATGATGAATGATGAGAGATGCCTTAATGCTCTCCTTTCAGCGGGTTTCCTTCCATTGACTTCAACTCATCTACTCTAGAAACGAGACCTAGAGTCCTATGAGTACCTTGAGGTTTGCAGTCATTAGTGGCAGGTTCTCTCGCCATCGACAATTGGGAATACATCAATGTCTCCTGATCAATGGATTCTTCAAGTGCTCGACCTCGACTCCTTTATTCACACTTGTAAGAATGTACTCAATGCCTTGATACCTACTTTCATCATTGGTATGTTGTCTCACGTTTGTTAACGGTATACCTCAATGACCGGTAATCAAATGATGTATCATTGTGTTCGACCTCAACTCCTTTATTCACATGATGTAGACTTGCACCTTTGGCAGATTGTGTAGAATACTTGAAGACATCAGTATGTGGCCACAACTTTCCAGAGATGTTGCTTCCTTTTCATTGGACCAATACCCATGTGACTTCAGTGATTATGGGAGATCAGATTGTACTCCATTGTATACAGATATCTTCAGATTGATTTTGAGACTGGTTCTACTGGGCCTTGTTTGTGACTATGACAACCTTTGGCATGTAACCACATTTGTATTTTCCTATTCATGGCCACATAAATTTGTTTGGTATATTTTCACATGGATCTGCACTGTAATTCAAATTGGTAGCCATGTATGCAAAGTCAATACAAATTGTAATGATCAACTAGTTCTTCCAGCTGGTTCTGGGTTTTTATAATGTATTTTAGCCATCGCATATACTCCTATGACCTCACACATTAGGGGTCATCTGTTATAGCAAGATTTGCCTCACCCTATGCAATATTGCACAAAAGGCCTTTTTCCATTTCCCCATGCATACTTTTCATCCCTTTTTGTAGAGATAAAAATACATTTTTTCCAAATATACACACCTTGCCTACTATACAACATGCATATACGCAGGTTGCTCAACTAAATCCTGCGTACATCGAGAAATGTGCCCAAAAATGAAAAATGGTGTTAGGTTTCCATGTCACCACAGGAGATCAATGATCCTTGGCCTTCCATACACTGGAAACGTTATGACTCGGCCCTTCAGTTCCATTTGAAGTCTATAAATGGGCCAATTCCGAGCTATGGAAAAGAGGAGAAAGATTTCAACTTTGAGAGCAAAGTCACTCTGGAGGAATTATTCACTTCACATTGAGTCTGCATCCATTTATCCTTTAAGTCTGAACATAGTGTTCAGGCCCCAAGTTCTTACCTTATTGAGTGATAACTCCATTGTCTCTCTTACATGAGCTTGTCTTTGGTGGAGGATTGAAGTTGTGGAGGCCCAGCTGGAAGGAACTTAGTTTCTCGGTTCTGAACCGTGCCGACACAGAAGTCTGTAACTTATTCACTTATGCTGATCATATAGTAATAGAAATACTCTTTTCCTGTCCAATTGATATCTTGCAAATATTTGAATTATTATTCCATGGACGTATTTCTTATGAATATTAATGGATTATGCTATTGAATGTGCTAACATAATATATTATCACCATATGCATGCATTGCTTGGCTATTGAGGACTAGTTGCAGGTATATTTCTTTGGGTCAACTGCTCAACAGTGGACTTCATCGAACATCTAGACAAGGTCATCAATGTTGTCCTTATAAGTTAGGAGATGAAATTCACTATTTAAATCCTTTAAGAAAAGGTCAACTTTACTTTATATAATATTATAATAATAAACTTTGTTATTTCAATTTCCTTTATTTGTTTCTCCTTTTTCAAAACTATTCAAAAACAACAATCTTAAACAATTAATTTAATTAAATATAAAACACATCATACACCATTTTCAAATTTGACTTATAAAAGATCACATGCTTTTTGTTTAATTGATCAATAAAACAAAGTTTTTTTTTAGTTTTTAGTGTAACTACATTTACTCTGTGTTTAATGCTACTTTAAGTTCTATCAAAAGACCAATTTCAATTCTCTCACACATTTTTAATTTGGAGTTTGTTCAATCATTCAAACCACCCAACATCAACATATGAATTTAATTAAATTTAGATTTGAACCCACCAGGACACTAACGGATGAACCTAATTAAAATAAATATGAATCCTATTCAAACTACTATAACATTTATTTTTATTTTTAACTCTTTGTCAATGATAGAAATAGGTATTTGACTTATAAATTTTTTAAAAAATAAATCATTAAACGATATTATATGTCATTGTTGTTTAGATACCCTAACATATATCCGAAATCATAGATATCCATACCCTACTCCTCTCCTTTTTATACATGTCACAAATAGATAAAGCCATTTGTCACAAAATTCAAATAATTGCAATGTGTTATAATATAACACATTGCATTGCATCGCCCGCACGACCTGAATTGAGTCATGTCCCCACAAAGACATCCCACTACCTTTTTTCATACAATCTACAAAGGTTCCTTTGGTGTAGCCAACATCTCTTGCTCGAAACCACACAACATGGGGTTACCTGCTCAACATGTTACACCTCTCCTCGACTCAATTATTCATGACCACATGCAAACTACCTCAATCATAAAGTTTGTCGGTGTATTTACTTATTCAGAAAATAAAATCATCAGAGACATACCTCCTTTTTATACATGTCACAAATAGATAAAGCCATTTGTCACAAAATTCAAATGAGAAAAGCCATTTATTTTCACTGGCTTTACAGATCGATAAAGCCATTTGTAAAGACCAGCCATTATTGGTGAAGGCAAAAGCTTATGGTGATGAAGGTTGAATCACATTCTAATTTAGATCTAAATTTACCGGTGGAGGCATTATCCACTCATATTACTGGAAGAATGCATTTCTTTTGGTTGTCTTATAGCATTGTAACTTGGATAAATTCTATTTCATTGTAACTGGGATAAATTCTATTTCCACCTTAATTGGGGAATCTATAAGTGGAATATTTCCCAATCTCTCCTACATGATTGCATGCAAACGGATAAACATGGATCAAATTACACATGGTAGTCAAATGTCGCACCAAATTACTTACATACACACTAAAAATAAAACTTTTATATATAAAAGGTTTAAACCTGAACGCAACTGTTCCAAAAGAAGGTTTAGACGTGAACAAAAGTTTCAGCCCTGTTATGAACAATTAAATTGATGCATGAGATTCAAATGGCTTACTTGGACACACCAAAAGAACATCCCTTACATTAAGAAGTTCTAAACAAGGACGCAAGTTTCCACTTCGTTGTTAACAATTGAATTGAATTGATGTATGAGACTTAATAAAATTGATATGTGAGATTCAATTGATAATGAGAATCCCTCCGTGTAGTCATGAATTCGTTTTTATATAAATTTAATTTACATTTAATATTAAAATGTAGCATTTAATAAAACTCTCTCTCACTGCCAAAAAGTTTAAATAAATATAATTTTTTTTATTATTATCAGTAAATAAATTGATTTATTGAAATTTTAAAATTTATTATTATTATTATTAGTTAAAAATTTAATTATTTAAAATAAGTTTGCACTACTTATTCGGGAAGTTCTTGCAATAGAAAAACATCTTAATAATTTCAATCACGAAGATGGCTACAAATTAAGCCATTCTTGAAAACTCATCTTGCACTATCTTCATCATTAGGTTTCACTGGTTGAGTATCTCTCTCTCATTCCCTCTCCTATCCTTTCTACTTTACTCTGGTTCCTCTTCTTTCTTTTAACTTGTTAACCTTCTGTCTTTCCCCCCCTCTCCTGCCCTCGATCCTCTCTAACTTAATCCCTTACTTCTCTCTCACCTCTCTCTTCTTCTGTTAATTTGCTCTACCTTCCTAACCTTATCTTTTTCTTTACTCTAAATTTACACTCTTTACTAACTACTCTACCATCTTCTTGCACCTCATATGTCTCTCTCGATCATTTTAAATCAATATACATTATAATTCTTATCTCTCTCAATCATTTCAGGTCTATATAAATTTTATCTCATATTCTATCCAATCTTCTATGTAATTTTGTTATTTGTCCTCAACATATATTCATTTATATTTCTCATTCTTTACCCTCTAATTCTCTTCATCTTTTTAAAAGAATAAAATATAATAATGGATTACATAATGGATTACATCAATAATATATCTGTTACATCAATAATAAAATATAATAATGGATTACATCAATAATATATCTGTTATTATTATTATTATTATATTAATACAGTAATGTATTACATTAATACTTCATTTTATTATACTTATCAATTTAAGTCCTCATAGAATTACTTTTTCATATCTCTCTTTTTCATTATATTATCCTTTCATCGTCATTATCTTTAGTATTAAATGAAATATTTTTTTATCATTTTATATTATATGATAATACAACTACCTTTCATACTCTAAAATCTCCCCTTCTTATATCTTTACATCTTTTATTCTATAAGTCCTTTCTTTTCTGTCTATTTATCTTACTCTTTTTATGATCATACCATTGATATAATAATGTCTCCTCTACATCACCTTAATACATTATTATATCTCAACACTTTAATACATTTTTAATTTATATTATTACAATACATTCTCATTATTAATTGAAACTTAAACACTCACCCCAAATTACTCATCATTAAATATTAATAATAATTATTATGATTGTTAATCCATGTCCATTTCTCCTCAACTATACTTTATAAAAATATTTTTCACCTTTACATTCTCAACGAACATTTCGATTATTTTCATTTTTGACACTCTTTTCCTACTTCTGAGCTTTTTGGTTATCCCTCATGAAGGGTGGAGTGTCCACCCAAAAGGTTAGACGAAACTAGGTACACAGTTGGTATCCAGAAACACTCTCAACATTATAATCAAAGTGTTTTTTCAAATTTAATCAATATTTAAGTAAATAAAAAATAATAATAATAATAATGTGAAAATTCTTATTATAATTTTCAGAAATATTTTTTAATTACATTAACTAAATCATTAATAAAAATAATATAATTTTACATTATAAGATTAATCGTATTTATATTAGTTTCTTGTAATTTAATAATTGAAATTTAATAAGTTACATAAAATAACATTCCAATTTAAGAATTGACATGTATAATTTTAATTATGGATAAAGTTTACATCGCTATCACAAATTAAAAATATTATTAGAAGTGACATTTATTTGGAAAAAATAATTGTTGGCATTCACAGCAATCTGAATTTTTCTTTCATTTCAACGATTTAAGTTATTTAGGAGTGTTGAATTAATGACAAATAAATGCAGAAAGCATAAAAACACAGTAAACACAATACACCAAGATTTTTATGTGGAAACCTAATGTGAGAGAAAACCACATAACATATTTTTTATGTTCTTCTGTAGGCACCAACTTACAATTTATTATTTTTCAGCTCAGCAGGCACCCACCTATCACAGATAATGAGGACACCAATCCTCTCAAGCACCAACCTATCGCAGATAATGAGGACACCAATCCTCTCAAGCACCAACCTGTTACAAAATGAGGTCTCCAATCCTCAATGAGATTCAACTCACCCTAGCACCACCCTGCCACCCTTAATTCAGAAAAAAAAAAAAAAAAAAATTGTTACATCACTAAACTTCTTCAACACGAACTGACAAATCTACAGTTCAGTTCCTTTGAATAATTACAGTTCCTTCCTCCTCTTTTTACACACCAACACAATCAGAGTGCATTCATACTTGTAATATTTTTTCCTGAGTTCACCTTCCTGTATGTGGATGCGTAAAGGTTACAATGTGGACACACTTTGACCACATCAAAATCGTGTCAGTTACAATTTTGTCTAAATAAAGTATATAGACGCATGATGGTTACATTGTGGGCAAACTTTGACCACATCAAAATCCTATCAGTTACAATTTTGTCTAAATAAAGTATGTGGACGCAAGATAGTTACATTGTGGACAATTTTTGACTAAATCAAACAGACCAAATATTCCTATGACCCAGCTCCATATCACCAAAATATCTCATGAAGAATGACGCAAGAATTGCATTTGGGTCTACAAAACATCCACTGCGTAGATAGAAGCAGAGCGCAAGATTCAATTCATGAGTCACGAGTCTTCATCCTATCACACCTGTCTTCTAGTGTGCTCACTGAATCACCCCATCAAACTGTAAATGCCCCCGATGACTCATTCACTCGACTGTTGAATTTCCACTCTTTATGTCACAGTCTACTCAGTCACTTTTCTCACCAACTTCATCTTGTAACATTCTATTGTTCCATTTGTTTCACTGGCTTGTTGACGTAGTTTAACAAGACCCTAGGTTCATATCATCTCACCAACAAAACCCACCAGATATTGGCCCATTCAACATCACTTGCGTGCAGGGGAAGTCTCATCCGAAGTATCTATTGGGGCTGCAGGAACCAAATTTCCGCAGGCATGAAGGGATTGGATACCATGGAAATCTGTGTCAGTACTGCACAACTCATCCTACAGTCACTGATCTAGTTTGTTGAACAAATTGATACCTTAACATGTATTACGTCGCATAAGATAAATCATTCATCAGAACATGCATAAGAATTAGAGAAAACCATATTGTAATCAATATTAGCCTAACATGCATAACTTAGGAACAATCATCATTCACACATGGAAACACAAGATGTAATGTGGTTCACCCAACTCTAGGCTACACCCACAATGGTTGGATTCTTTATTACATGTTTAGTAATCATTCCAGGCTTGCACATTGTGCTTACATAGATGTATCATGGACATCTTCCCCTTCTCATAGCCTGGATGCTTTGCAGTGCAATCCTCCCTCTCTATGTAACATCCTTTACATTCTGACACATATTCCTCTCTATTACAGACTCATAACAAAACATAGCCCAACAAAACCCTTAATACATCTCCTAGACTAGAACTCAACATGGAACTGAACCGAAATATAACAGAACCCCTAATCTCCCAACCTGTTACATATTTATACTTCAAAACTAGGGCTTAAAACCATACTTGGTTCATCCTAAAAACCCATTACATTGCATGGTTAATTCAATTAACTGATTGTTCGATAGATTTATTCTTCTTTTCCATCTACATGTTGGTTTTGTGCATCCTTTTGTCTTTAGAATGTTGAGTTGTCATCTTTCCTTTTCATTCTCTTTCTTCTCTTGCTTTATTCTTCTTTATTCTTTGTCATATTTGGCTTATTGCATGTTTTCCTTCTCGATGCATCTCAGCTATGCATTTCCTCATCTTTCTTCTTCAACTCTGTGCACCTCTTCTATGCACTTCTTCTATGCTTAGGATTTTTCTCCAAAATTATATTCCAAAACTTCCTGTCAAACATGGCTCAAGGCACCTGCGATCATTGCACCAACATCCTCTGACCTAATCTGCAATCACAAACAAGGGTATTTGTTGCAGTTCACTTCATTGCACTTCATTTATGAATTGTGTCGCAAGTCATCCTCCTATTTTGTGCACACTCTAATTTCATTCTTTCACATCTTCCTTTGTCTGTTCATCATACTTTGTGCTATACCTTCTGTGTCATTCATCTTTTTATGCATCATTAATCCTTTCATCCTTCGATCCTTCCACACATTTCTATTTTCATGCTTTTACAACTTCCTTTGTCTATTATTGCACTATAAGTGACTATTTCCATGATCATTTTGACATCAATGACAACATATGCACAATAAAGTCCCCATTTGTCATTGATGGAAACCAAAAGGGGCCTACTTCTCTGGTCTAAAAGATCACTGCCAAAGAAATGGCCTTTATGCTATATTTTCCCCCCTTTCAATGTGCTCTTTACGGTGTGTGCAACTACAGACTCAATGTTGTTACCCCTTTCAATGTGTGCAAATGTCAACAAAATGATGCTCTCGCTTTCAATGTGCGCAGCTACCAGATCAATGGCCTCTATGTTATTCTCCCCCTTTGACAACAATGACAAAGAAATAGTTTGGATATGCTCTCCTCCAGACCACTTTACACACACGGAACCATCCTTAAATAGAATACCACTGAAAACCAGTGTAAACTGCAACTGTGTCCATCTCCACATAAGAAAACATCTCCATTTTACAACATCAAATGGGGCACCTTTATAAGCTACATTTGATTCCGAGAAAAAGTTATTTTTGTACGACTACATGCATCATTTCCTCAGGCGTATCTGATCCATTTGTAGTTGATGTGACATGCATAAATTCAAGTGTTCTTGCATAGTTGTGGCCCCCAAACTAGAAAATCCATGTGCATAGTACAACCTTGAATTCAAATAATACATTGGTAGTCTGAATAGATATGTGTGGTTTTGAAGTGGTTTCGACTGCATGTGGGAGAAATGTTTTATTGTAAAATTCACATTGTCCTTTCCTGGTATTGCAAGCCTCATTCTTAGAGTTGTACCTTCTTTGGAATAAAAATAGGAATTGTGTTTCCATTGCACAACAAATCCTTACCTTCAAATAATACGGTGCAACCAACAATGCACCTGAGAAGGTGTGAACTATGTTCTTTACTAAAAAAGGGAGAATGAGATCACAATGAACCTCTGTCTAAGATACTCAAAGGGTCCTCTTGTTAATGGCTTGGTAAAAATATCTGCAATCTACTCTTTAGAAGGAACATACTCTAATTTGACCACCTGATCCTGAACATGTTCTCTGAGAAAATGATATTCGATTGGTATATGCTTCGTCTTAGAGTGTTGAAAAAGATTTTTAGAGAGATTAATAGCACTAGTATGTTGGAGTTATTTCACACACACCTATGATTTATTTTTCCTAAGGTTTTTCCTATGTTTATTAGTCAATATTCGGTCTCCTATATTTTAGAAAGAATATTCCTCTAGTGAGAATATTCTCTTCAGTTTTCACTTCAGTTTGATTAGTTGAGTGGAGTCTAGATGCTACACTGGGATTATCACCTTGTAGCATTGGGATCATCACCAGCTAATGCACATTTTCCTTGGGATCATCACCAGACTAGTGCATTACCCATGATTCCTTTATCTCCTCCTCACTTCACTCTGTTTCAGTCAATTAATTGAAGACTGATAGACTAGTTAACTCAGCTAGGTGGAAATTCACTCCTGTAACTACTTGAGAGACTAGACTAGGTGGAAGTTTACTCTCGTAACTATTGGTGTGTGTCCAGATCACACTCAACCACCACTATGGTGCATTGGATTCTCCTCCAGTGTGCATTGGTTGATTTATATAGAGTATATCATGTATAAATTATCATTCATTTAGTTGGTTAATGAGAATTCTTTCATTCTTTCTCTCCTGCTTCTCTTTTCTTCTATTTTATCTGCAACTGTGTATGTCAATTCCCAAATAGATCTATTATGTGAAGGCTCAACACATTTACATGGTATCAGATCCGATGGACTTCTATGGAAAAGACACACCAAATTATTTTTGGAGGTACTGAAGATCGAAGATAGCGGAAACATGGAATTTTCAAAAGAATTCATTCTTACACCTTAGAACTTCTTTGCATGGAAGGAGAATATGATCATGCATCTTGGAAGTATAGGTTAACCATGAAAACAAAGACAAAACCAACATCATCCATAGAAAAATCCAAGTATCTAAATCGAATGGATGAAGCATTCATAACAATTTGTAGTCTCATTTCTCCTGAACTCCTCTTTCACATATGCTCTTGTAAAACCCCCAATGAAGCATGGACCACCATGGAAGGGATATTTTTAAAACAAGATGATATGAGGGGACACATGCTCCAGGTGGAATTTCTCACATTGGATCCAAAAAGCTTCGACAATCTCCAAGATTTCTTTACCAAATATAAGGATTTGTTGTCGCAACTCAAGGTTTGCGGGGTTGATAAATCTAAGAAGGAGAAACAAATTGTTCTCACCATTCTCTCCAAACTTGTTCCAAAAGAATCAATGTTTGTATCCACATTTCATTCAGTTAGATTTGCCTATGGAGCCACCTAGAATATGCCTTCTCTTGAGGACTTTATCGAATCTATGACACAAGAGAAAAACAAGCTCATCAACATGGGAAAAATCAAAGGTCCAAAGGCACATGCACTTACTATGCAAGATGTTAGTGGTCATCAATATCAGAAATCTAAATATAAAGACAAAAGGAAAGAACATGCAAATCCAAAGAAGGAAGGGTACTCAAAACCCTTCCACGATGCCTCCGGATCCAAAGGTGGAAAGGGAAGAAAAGGGGAGAAATGCACTTACTTCCATAAAGGATTCCATCCAGAATCCGCATGTATGCAGAAATAGATAGATCTAATGACCCAAATACTTCAGAAAAACAACCTTGGAGATCGCCTCCTTGAGGGTTCCAAGAAGAAGAAGTCAGTAGATTGGAATCCCAAGAAAGGCAATTCTAGCCATGCTTTGATTGCCATTAAATCCTCTCCCGATGTTTGGATCGTAGATTCAAGAGAATCATCACACCACATGGCTGCCACAAATGTAGTCTACTCTCCATTGGATGCATGCAAATTTCATACCATTCTGATGGGGGACAACTCTCCAGTCGAGGTCACCGACAAAGGAAGAATTGAACTCACAAACGGAAGCTTTGAGAATGTGTTGCACGTTCCCAAACTTTTCGTCAATCTTCTCTCCGTGTATCATATGACTAACTCCGACACCAGAAAGAGATTCATATTCACACTTGATGCAGTGGATATCTATGACATGCAAACCAATTCCATGGTTTCTACTGGTGAGGTAAATCATCAATCTAGACTCTACACATTTTCTGAATTTATTGAACCAGATTTTTCTTTACTACTTACCCATGCTGATGAAAGTAGTAGGATATGGCACAAAAGGTTTGGGCATTTAAATTTCAGATATATGAAATAGCTTAGAAAGAAAGGAATGGTTGATGGTCTACCTGACATCCACTTTGACGTAGGTGCGCCCGCTAGGCACGTCCGCTCACAGGATATTTCCTCCTTCCTCGGCCCGAAGAACTGAGAGGTTCTTCTATTTCCCTATCAGGAAATTTTCACCCACAGCACTCTCTCGCAGGATCTCCCCTCTTCTATCGAGAAATCAATGTTGGCCTTTTACTTTGTTATCGGGGTTTCTCCTATCAGGATTCTGGCACTTGCAATGTCCAAACAACTTGTTTTACCGATCCCCGATATGCTCCCCTGCTGCCTTAGCCTCCTGGGCTAAGCCTTTAGTCCACGTGACCTCTTCTCATAAGACCACAACCTTATGTCTTTCTGTCGGGGTTTTTGGCTTCAAAATCCCGATGTGCTCCAACTTTCGTTAGCCCTCTGGGCTAGACTCTTGGTCCACGTGACCTCTATATGACCGCAGTCATACCTCCCATTGGGGTTTTGAGCTTCGCGATTCCAAATTGTATAAACACCTTGTCACCGAGATTCTCGATATCTCGATGACCCAAATACCGACAGACGCCTTCATGTCGGGACTTTCCCCGATAGCTTCAATCTCCTCCATGCGTCCTCCTCTAATGGACAATCCTGATCGCTCCTCGCGATTTCGATACTTTTGATGTCCCAAATTTTACAACCTCGGGAACTCTGATCTCCTGACGTGCCAATATACTGACTCTCTTCAGATTTTTGACACCTGTCTCCCCGAATGCACGGCTCAGATTATATCGGGGTTTTCACTATGGACTTCCCTGATCTCCTGTCCATAGAACCCCCAATTTCTCGAAATCCTGACGCCTCAATCTCTGCCATGTGTCCCAACTAACGGATGGTCTAGATCTTCACGGGACTTCAGGGTTTCAAATGTCGAAAAACATTTGGCCACAGGACTACCGATCTTTCGAATTCCGATGGTAAACCTTGTGCAGCTTCTGTCCGATCTGACAGCTGACAGGTAATTGATCAACGATCCAATGATTCACGATCCCTGGAGCTTGAACTCCGAATGCGGCCGTAACCTCCTTGCTTCCTTGGCAGATCCAACGGCTGATGGGATTTCACAAATCCTCTCCACAAGATCCCGACCATCGATTTCCTCCTTTTGGCAATTCCTTGAGATACCAAGTATTCCTCCATGGAACTTGTCCACCTGCGGTGCAACTTTGCAATGCCTGTTCAAACACTCCACGACACAAATCTTCCAGTGCTTCTCTTCGACGAGCTTGGAAGCCTTGTCCTTCCTGAGCTTCACACAATTCTGAGTCTCCAAGGAGACTCTTGCGCGCACCCCTTGCGGCAATCCTCAAACACTTCCAAGTGTTGAGTACCTTTGAATATGCGCACACCTACAACAACATTCCTTCAATGCTTCACTCAGATTCACAACTAAGACTTTCCTTAGCCTGCGCACTCCTTGCATGGCTCCTATAACCCAATTTCACTTTGGGTGAATGAGGACAAAAGTTAAACTATCTGAGCCTTCTATCAACGCACTCCTTGAGGACGACTTCAACTATACTCCTTGCAGGAATCCTTGCTCAGATAGAGAAACAATTGAAACTCATTTCTTCTACTTCCTTTCTTAGATTTCAAACACTCAGCAAGAAATCATTCATACATAGCTTGTAAAGCAAATGCATAACAGGAAGTAAATACTCATGAGCATATCAATCAACACACATACACAGAAAACAACACAACGCCATGAACTTGAATCAACTTCTTATATTAATCCAAATAACTATACATGGGTGTTTCTACACAGCTCTTTGCTTCTCTTCTATGCTCCAATGCTTCTAACTATTCATGAATAATGTTACAATGCACAATGAGGGTGTCTATATCCTGTTTCCCTCTTGCGCTCTCAAACAGTCTAATCTAGAATTAAATTTCTATCTACCTGCATTAACTACTATAAATGCCTCCATATACTTCAGACGAGAGCGGGGCGCTCAAGGTCTGATTACATTATACCAAGGTGCCTTCATGAAATGATCTCATTTATATTTGGCGCATCAACTTCAAGGGAAATTCAAAAATACAGTTGGGCTCGTCTAGTTGTCCTTTGTCTTCCGCGCTGGCTCGCTTGACATGGGAGATGCTCCTGCATCATACTCCCTCGCTTGAAAATTTTCATGGGCTCCTGTCCATGACCTCCTGCACGGTCTGTCGATGCTTCAAAATCTCTGCTTCAGTCTCCCATCTAGCATCTTCAACTGGATGGCCCTTCCACTTGACCAAATATTCAAAGTATTATTTCCTTCTGGTCTTCTTACCCACTCGTTTTTCCAGTATCTGCTCCATCTGTGGCTTCTCTGCAACTGGAATCTTCTTTTTCCACTGAACCTCTGGTTGTTCACCTTCTGCTCCTGTCTTCTCAAGTTTATATGGGTATAAATCTGAGGCATTGAATATCGGAGAAATTCCAATCCCATCAGGTAATTCAATCGCATAAGCATTCTCTCCAATTTTCTTCAAGACCTTGCATGGTCCGATTTTCTTCATCTTCAATTTATTGTATGTTCCCCTTGGGAACCTTTCTCTTCTCAAGTGTGCCAGAATCAAGTCACCAACCTCAAATTGGAGTTGTCTTCTATGCTGATCTTCTCTCCGCTTATACTCCTGACTTGAATTCTACAGTCGCTCCTTCACCCGGCTGTGAAGTTCTTTCATCGCCTTTGCGAATTCTTCTGCACTAGCGCTCCTAGTAGCAGTCTGTTCTAAATCTCTCAATTCATAAACTTCTCTCGACTGTGTGCCATATACAATCTGGAATGGACTTTGGCCTGTGCTCCTGTTCACTGAGTCATTATAAGCAAACTCTGCCTGTGGCAATACATTGTCCCAACTGCCGTGGTGCTCTGCCACCAGGCTTCTCAGCAAGTCTCCCAAACTTTTGTTCACCACTTATGTCTGTCCATCCGTTTGAGGATGATAAGCTGAAATAAACAACAAGTTAGTCCCCAGCTCCTTCCATAATGTCCTCCAAAAGTGCCCTAAGAACTTTGTATCTCTGTCCGAAACAATACTCCTTGGTAAGCCGTGAAGTCGAACGACTTCTTTGAAAAACAGGTTCGCGATGTGAGTCGCGCCACTGATTTTCTGACATGGGATAAAATGTGACATCTTGGAAAATCTATCCACTACCACAAAGATCGAATCAAACCCTCTTTGTGTCCTTGGCAATCCCAATATGAAATCCATGCTAATTTCATCCCACGGCTCCTTAGGTATGGGCAATGGTTGATAGAAACCCACATTCTGCTTCCTTCCCTTTGAATGCTGGCAAATTCTACATCTGTCCACAAATCTCTTGACCTCTGCTTGCATCCCTGGCCAAAAGTATGATTCACTCAGCTTTGCAAATGTTTTATCATGACCGAATTGTCCAGCCAATCCTCCACTGTGTTTCTCCTTCAGCAAGTTCTCCCTCATGGAACAATTTGGAATACACAATTGATTGCCTCTGAACAACAATCCTTCTTGGATCATGTATTCGGCCCATTTTCTTCTATCTCTGAGAACTGGATTCTAAGATGCTTCATATGCTTCCTTAAAGTCTGGATCATCTGTGTACATGTCTCTGAGATCATCAAAACCTAACGTCTTGATTTTGAACTCCTGCAACAACAAACACTTCCTGCTCAAATCGTCAGCAACTTTGTTAGCAGTACCAGAAATATGTTTTATCACAAAAGTGAAATTCTACATGTATTCAACCCATTTAACATGCCTCTGATTCAACTTTTCCTGTTGAGTCACAAACTGCAATGCATGGTTATCACTATATAAAACAAATTCCTTCGGAATCAAATAGTGCCTCCATTTCTTCAATGCCTGGATGATGGCATAAAACTCCTTATCATACGTGGAATACTTCACCTTCGCTCCATTCAGCTTCTCGCTGAAATATGCAATCGGTCTGTCATCTTGACTTAAGACTTCCCCAATTGCAAATCCGCTTGCATCACATTTGACCTGAAATGTCCTTTGAAAATCTGGTAACACCAGAATTGGTTGTTCCGTAATCTTCTGTTTCAACAAATTGAAACTCTTCTCAGCCTCTTCAGTCCAGTGACAAGATTTATGTCTTTTATTCACTGTATCCATCATTGCTGCACTAATTCCACTGAAATTCCTAATGAATTTCGGTAGAAACTAGCCAAACCGTGAAAACTTCTCACCTCAAATATGTAACACCCTGTTTCCCCCAGCTTGTAAATATAACTAGACTGGCCAAGAACTATGGCAAACTCATAAATGAGAATATGTGATGTAAATGGACCTTGAGAAGAGGTCAATGAATGTGAATAACATTCTGAATTTATTGCAGGACTATTGATGAGGGGATATGCAGAAAAAGAGACCACGATGGCGGTGGAGGGCACCTGAAAAGGTAGCGTTAACTTCCACCGAGAATTAAATACCGTATTTGGACTCCACTGGCCCGGAGAACCAAAAGCGGCTTGCTGGCCCTGAAATTCAATGCCTTCCAGGCTGGTAGGCGGATGGCTTGATGAGGGATGGGATGGTGAACCGCCCATCCGTAGAGCCGTCAGGCCTGATCGGCGCGAGGGTAATCGTGCCACATGCAACCTCGCGAGAGGATAATGCGTATGGCAAGGACAATTGAAAGGGGAGACGCGAGGGGAACTCTGGCATTATGCAGAGTGAGTGATAGCAGAGAGGAAGGATTGCAACCTTCACTCCTGGTCACTGGAAGACAGAGAGATGCAGTCTCAGAGCATCATGGTCTCAGCTCGGGAGTGGCTAGTGGTAAATCTATTGGGAGTCGCTAAGCCTATGGTTGGGTGGAAACGAGCACCCCTCTCAGTAGTTGCACCCACATCTGGTGTTATTTCTGATAAGTATTTTATGTATTGCATCTTGAAATTCATACACTGATATATATATATATATATATATATATATATATAGATAGATATAGATATATACTCACAGCATTGTGAGATTGTGAATGATTTTAGTGTAAGAATGTCTGTGAATGTTTTGATAATAATTAATGGACATATGCTTGTAATAGAGGAAGCCATGCACGACTTATGTCGATAAAAATGAATTTAATCATGCCCAGGTTGAACTAAGTCAGGTATCCAGTCCGTTCTCGGGAATTTGTTTCCCTTATCTGTATCCAGGAATGCCCCGGAATAGACCTCTTCACGAAGATTCCCTCCTTATAAAGGTTTACCAAGAACCTAGAAAAAGGGCGTGAATGTGCAAGTCTTAACAACCCTGTGTGAAGAGGAATGACCCTCTTGAAATCCTGAAGTAGCAGCGTAAGGATAAGTATTGATCAATGGATGAGATCTTGTCGGGGAATCTACGGTCATTCACGACCATTAATTCGAAGGAATGAATGAGGGCGTAATTTGCCTTAACCCCTTTTTCCTCTATCTTCGTGAATAGTGAGGAAATCCGAATCGTAGAACCCCAGACTCCATGAGAACATCTGGACCGTTGGTTTGTCCACGTTCAAAGAGAAATGGGAAAGGGAATGGCATCGAGATCGATCTGAACCATCAGATCTTAGCTAGGAAACCCGACAGTCATTAGATCTATAGGGAGATAAACGAGGGTTAAGCCCTCATGAATAAGGACAAAAAGGATCTGAGTCATCCATCCGAGGAGGACAGGTGGTAGAGATCCAGGGATCTCATGAGCTCGGAGGTTCACGGGGTAGAAGTCCAAAAGTTGGATGCTCCAAGTCGCGAGCGGCGAAGCCACGAGAGGATCAGAGCCGTCCATCCAAGGAGGACAGGTGGCAGAGATCCAGGGATCTCGCGAGCTCAGAGGTTCGCGGGGTAGAAGTCCAAAAGTTGGACGCTCCAAGTCGCGAGTGACGAAGCCACGAGAGGATCAGAGCCCTCCATCTGAGGAGGACAGGTGGCAGAGATCCAGAGATCTCGTGAAATTGGAGGTCCGCAGGGTAAGGGTCCAAGCATTGAGTACTCCAAGTCGTGAGACGCGAGGAGCGAGAAAGAAGGGTAGCCGTTGGATCTGGGTCGCAGGAGAACCATCAGATCCACACGTAGGATCGTGAATCGGGGTTTCGTAGGTTGAAACCCTTGATCTTGGCAACAAAAACTGCGAAGTAGCGAAGCGCAATATTCTGACGGGATCAGAACCGCCCATTAATTGGGACGCGTGTCAGGAGATCCCAAGAAGTCGGAGAATCAGAGTTTTCAAAGACGTGAACCTCTTACATGTTGGAATCGCGATCCGCAATATCCCAGCAAGACCAGGACCATCCATTGGCATAGGACACGTGGCGGAGATCAAGCACCATCAGCGTTTGGTGCATCGGGAAAATGAAATTCCCAGGGACAAGAGGATGGGGAAGTCCCAAGTGAAAACCCCGACATAATCCGAGCCGCTCGTTCAGAGGGACAGGTGTCAAGGATCCAGTGAGAGTCAGAAAAATCAGAAAATCATGAATTCTATGGGCGTATGTACATCGACACTAGAAACCCCGTAGCCCCGATGGGAGTATGACCGTGGTCATAAAGAGGAGGTCATGCAAACTAAGTACTGCGCCTAGAAGGATAACGACCATTTAAGCGCATTGGGATTGTTGGGAACAGAAATCCCGATGGAAAGGGACAAAAGACCACAGTTATGTACAGAGAGCTGGGTAGGCAAATAGAAGACCTATGACTCAGGGATTGGCATTTTGCTGCTACATGCTATGGGGATCCTTGCTATTGAGAAATCAACCAAAAATTTTGAATTATGGTAATGGAGGTGTTACAAATTGGTATCAGAACATGGTTACAACACTTGGCCTGATTGGGCTCATGCACGATTCATGCATAAACCTCGTTCAAAACACTCCTATGAGGAGTAATCCCCTGACTTAATTCTCTTGTCCAGGATTAAAACTGGGAAAATGAGAATCCGACTGTGTGTGCATGTGAAAGAGTTATGAATTTATGTGCCATTTATAAAAATGAATTTAACTCTTGACTAATAGTCAGCGTTTGTCTTTTCACTCAAGCGGACGATCAACCACGGGAATCTACAAACGTGGAGTATGGTGACTCACCAAGAGGTGGGAGAAGGCTCCCACAATAGAGATGAAGAGTCTGATGAAAGAAGAGCAATAGGAACCCCTCCAGGCCTAGCTGAGACTGTGAGGAGTCTCATGGTCGAATTGCAAAGCTGCAAGGTCGATAATGAAAGGATGATGAAAGAACAAGAAAAGCAAACCGAAATTAATGCAGTTCTACTGCAGATCTTATCCGACCTACAGCGACAAATGCAGCATGAACCTGGGATGCAGAATCGTGGTCGTGTCAGTGGCCACACTGAGAGAAGCACATCTAGAAAGGTCCACCCCAGAGGTAAAGGACCAGTACCAGACGATTCCACTAAGAAGGAAGCTGGTGATTCAGAAGGCTCTTCCAGTAGCAAGACCAATTCCTATTCTCAAAAGAAACAGAAGAAGCAAAAGACTTCCACGAGTCATAAATTTGAAGAATTTAGGAAGGCCAAACCTCCCTCCTTCGACGGTGAGATAAAGAAGGGAGAGGAAGCCGAGGCCTAGCTACTTGGACTAAAGAAATATTTTAGAGTCCATGATTTTTCAGAGAACTTGAAGGCCCGAGTGGCCACTTTCAATCTGAACGGAAAGGCTTCCATCTGGTGGGAAGACCTTAAGAATATGAAGGGGGTCCGCGAGGAGGACCTATCTTGGAAATAGTTTGAGAAGTACTTTCGAAATAAGTACTTGTCGGAAAGGTATTTCGATGAGAAGGCTAAAGAGTTTTATGAACTCAAACTGGGACAACTTACTATGGAGGAGTATGTCAACAAATTCCTCGACTTATTGAGATATGTACCCTACGTCAAAGCAGAGAAGGCGAAGGCACAACGCTTCATCAGTGGGCTACCCGAGGAATAACGGAACCGAATTGAGTTTGATGAGCCAAAGACCTTAGAAGACACTATACAAAAGGAAACATATTGTCATGAACAATATGGACATTGGGCAGAGTCTCATCGAGACTGGAAATAGAAGAGTGGTTCGAGATTTTAGAAGAAGGGGAGCAAATCCTCAGGATTGAAAAAATGCAAGAAGAACCACAGAATGAACTTTCCAACTCGGAGTGTACTCCAGCAAAACTTTCCCTCGGTGGACGGAAATAAAACTTCTGGACCTATACCAATAAAGACTGATAACCCAAAGAGGAAACCTTTGGAATGCTAGGATTACGGAGGAGAGCATCTCCGGAGACACTGTCCACACCGACAACAGAACAGTCGAAAAATTTATAACATGCAGGAAGCTACCGCAGTCAATGATTTGGCAAGAAGTGTGCTAAAGATATATGCAACCTTGGATAATAACCAAGTTGACCACTAAGATTCAGTGGTAGAAATAGAAGGTATGATTGCCAACCATCTGGTGTCTGTTTTGATTGACCTTGGTTCAAATTTGAGTTATATATCCCCTAGAGTTGTTGATAACTGTAAGCTACAGCCACGAAAACAAACTAAGCCATGGTTAGTATAGTTAGCCACTGGAACCAACAGAAAGGTGGTAGAGGCCATACCAGCCTGCCAGCTAATGTTGGGTAAATTCCTCACCCAAGCAACCCTTAATTTATTACCCCTAGGATCATACGATCTGTTGATTGGTATGGACTGGCTGGACGCTTAGAAAGCCAAATTGGACTGTTACCATAAAACCATAGAATGTGTGAGCAAAGAAGGAAAAAGGATAACCCTCCAAGGGATCCGAAAACTGGTCTCGGTGAGACAAATCTCAACCCTGCAAATGAGAAAGTATTGCCGAAAGGGATGTCCCCTATATGCAATACAGGTAATGAAAATAATCGAAGGCGCTAAACCAAGCCCTGACGATCACCCTATCCTGAGAGAGTACAGAGATGTATTTCCGGAAGAGGTACCGAGTCTACCTCCGAGAAGAGACATTGACTTCTCGATAGAACTCGCACCAGGAGTGGTGCCGGTGGCTAGAACACCCTACCGGATGAGCACGCCTGAGTTAGTTGAACTCAAATTGCAATTGAAAGAAATGATGGATAAGGGTTATATTCGACCTAGCGTGTCCCCCTGGGGAGCACCGGATCTGTTTGTGAAAAATAAGGATGGCACCCTAAGACTGTGTATAGATTACAAACAACTTAATAAAGTAACCATAAAGAACAAATAACCCTTTCCCGGGATCGATGAGCTATTCTATCAGTTGGGAGGTGCGTCTGTTTTCTCAAAGATTGACTTGAGTTCAGGATATCATGAAGTCCGAATCAAGGGTGAAGAAATCCAGAAGTCCGCTGTCCGGACACGGTATGGTCATTATGAGTTTGTGTTAGTACCATTTGGGTTAACCAATGCCCCTGCTACTTTCATGTGCTTAATGAACAATGTACTCAGTAAATTTCTAGATAAATT
>JZKD02S1827424.1:260176-326745 GCA_000966675.3 Picea glauca | reverse complement strand
ATATATATATATATATACTCACAACACTGTGAGATTGTGAATGATTTTAGTGTAAGAATGTCTGTGAATGTTTTGATAATAATTAATGGACATATGCTTGTAATAGAGGAAGCCATACACGACTTACGTCGATAAAAATGAATCTAATCATTCCCAGGTTGAACTAAGTCAGGTATCCAATCCGTTCTTGGGAATTTGTTTCCCTTATCTGTATCTAGGAATGCCCCAGAATAGACCTCTTCATGGAGATTCCCTCCTTAGAAAGGTTTACCAAGAACCTGGAAAAAGGGCGTGAATGTGCAAGTCTTAACAACCCTGTGCGAAGAGGAATGACCCTCTTGAAATCCCGAAGTAGCAGCGTAAGGATAATTATTGATCAATGGATGAGATCCTATCGGAGAATCTGCGGTCATTCACGACCGTTACTTCAAAGGAATGAATGAGGGCGTAATTTTCCTTAACCCCTTTTTCCTCTATCTTCGTGAATAGTGAGGAAATCCGAATCGTAGAACCCCAGACTCCATGAGAACATCTGGACCATTGGTTTTTCCACGTCCAAAGAGCAGTGGGAAAGGGCGCGGCATCGGGACCGATCTAAACCGTCAGATCTTAGTTAGGAAACCTGACAGTAGTTAGATCTATAGGGAGATAAACGAGGGTTAAGCCCTTGTGAATAGGGACAAAAAGGATCTGAGCTGTCCATCCGAGGAGGACAGGTGGCAGAGATCTAGGGATCTCGTGAGCTCGGAGGTTCGCGGGGTAGAAGTCCAAAAGTTGGATGCTCCAAGTCGTGAGCGGCGAAGCCACGAGAGGATCAGAGCTGTCCATCTGAGGAGGACAGGTGGCATAGATCCAGGGATCTCACGAGCTCGGAGGTTCATGGGGTAGAAGTCCAAAAGTTGGACGCTCCAAGTCGCGAGTGGCGAAGCCACGAGAGGATCAGAGTCGTCCATCCGAGGAGGACAGGTGGCAGAGATCCAGAGATCTCGTGAACTCGGAGGTCCGCAGGGTAAGGGTCCAAGCATTGAGTACTCCAAGTCGCGAGACATGAGGAGCGAGAAAGAAGGGTAGCCATTGGATCTGGGTCATAGGAGAGCTGTCAGATCCACACGTAGGATCGTGAATCGGGGTTTCGTAGGTTGAAGCCCTTGATCTTGGCAACAAAAACTGTGAAGTAGTGAAGCGCGATATTCTGACGGGATCAGAACCGCCCATTAATTGGGACTTGTGTCAGGACATCCCGAGAAGTCAGAGAATCGGAGTTTTCAAAGATGTGAACCTCTTACATGTTGGAATCGCGATCCACGATATCCCGGCAAGATCAGGACCGTCCATTGGCAGAGGACACGTGGCAGAGATCAAGCGCCATCGACGTTTGGTGCATCGGGAAATCGACATTCCCAAGGACAAGAGGACAGGGAAGTCCCAGGTGAAAACGCCGACATAATCTGAGCCGCCCGTTCAGAGGGACAGGTGTCAAGGATCCAATGAGAGTCGGAAAAATTGGAAAATCATGAATTTCGTGGGCGTATGTACATCGACACTATAAACCCCGTAGCCCCGATGGGAGTATGACCGTGGTCATAAAGAGGAGGTCATGCGAACTAAGAACCGCGCCTAGAAGGCTAACAGCCATTTAAGCGCGTTGGGATTGTTGGGAACAGAAATCCGGATGGAAAGGGACAAAAGACCACGGTTATGTATAGAGAGATGGGTAGGTAAATAGAAGACTTGCGACTCGGGGATTGGCATTTTGATGCTACATGCTCCGGGATCCTCGCTATTGAGAAATCAACCAAAAATTTTTAATTATGGTAGTGGAGGTGTTACAAAATATGTTCCTCGGTGATGGCCAATTCTTGATTACCTCCACCTTATCTAGATCCATCCTCAACTCATTTTCCGAAATAACTAACCCCAAGTAAATGAGTTTTGTCTTCATGAACGAGGACTTCTTTATGTTTATCAACAGCTTCTCCTGCTGTAATATTTTCATCACAATAGCCAAGTGCTTCGAATGCTCTGTCTTTGTTTTACTGAAAATCAGTATGTCATCCAGATATACAATGACAAATTTTCCGATGAAATCTTTCAGGACTTCATTCATCAACCTCATAAAGGTACTTGGCGCATTTGTTAAGCCAAACGGCATAACAAGCCATTCATACAAACCTTTGTTTGTCTTGAATGTTGTTTTCCATTCATCACCTTCTCTCATGCGAATCTGGTGATATCCACTCTTCAAATCAATTTTTGAAAATAATTTTGCTCCACTTAAGCAATCCATTAAATCATCCATCCTCGGCCATGGAAATCTATACCTGATTGTTATCTTGTTAATAGATCTTGAATCAGTGCACATCCTCCAACCTCCATCTTTCTTCGGACTGAGTACTGTCGGAACAACACACGGGCTCAAACTTTCCCTGACCAAACCTTTGTCCAACAAATCCTGGACTTGTCTTTTGACCTCTTCATTCTCTTGCGGCGTCAATATGTACGTAACTTTGTTTGGTAAACTGGCTTCGGATAGGAGATCAATATGATGACTCACACTTCTCATCGGTGGCAACGAACGAGGTAATTTTTCCACTACTATATCAGCGAACTCTTCCAGCAGTTCCTGAACTTCTTCTGGCCAATCGTCCACTCTTGTGTTGGTCAAAACAATTCTCGGTTTTCTGACCACAATGAACTGTGGATCCTCCTTCTTCTTAACCTCGGTAAGAAGTTCCTTCCCACTCATGAGAAGTATTTTGTTGCTTACTTCCGGCTTCACCTCCTTATCTTTTATCGGAAGCAACATGTGTGTCCTCCCATTCTTCTCCAGGGTGTATGTCTTCATCCTCCCATCATGAATTACATTTATATCAGATTGCCATGGTCTACCCAGCAATAGATGACAAACATCCATAGGAATAACATCACATAAAATCTTATCATCATATCCACCTATCTTAATGTCAACTAAGCATTGTTTGGTGACATTTACCTGATGTCCTTTTCGTAGCCACAAAACTTTATATGGACTTGGATGATCAGTTGTCTCCAGCTCTAGCTTTTCTACCATCTCGGTTGAAACGATATTGTCAGTGCTTCCACTGTCCACAATGACCTTGCATACTCTATCCTTGGTCTTGCAGGCAGTCCTAAAAAGTCTGGTCCTTTGGACTGAACTTTCCATTTCTTTCTCTGGTGTCAAAAGGACTTTTCTCATCATGAGCGATCTTCCGCCTTCAGTGTCTTCTGCCTCAACATCTCACCTCTGTGCTTTGGCGATGTGAGTCTTTCCAGTTTCTTTCTTTTTCTCTGGACACTCATAAGACTTGTGCCCATTCTTTCCACATGTGAAGCATGTGATTACTCCACCTCTTCCTCTTCCTCTACCTTTGGTACGAGGAAACCTATTATTATCAGCATATCCTCCTCTCTGCTCAGTATATTGTTCTCTTTGCTCTGTGTATTTCCCTCGCAGCGAACTTCCACCTCTCTCTGTGTGAGTCTGAGGTTTCTTCCAGTCGTCCCTAGGCTTCTGGGTTCTTTCCTGGGAAACTGATTTGCCTCTGGGCTAACTTCTGCCTCGGCCTCTCTGACCTTTCTTTCGGCTCATCTTCTCTTCCACTTTCAAAGCCATTTGATAAGCATCCTCCATCGTTCAGATGGTTTCCATACTCATTTCATCCTAAATCTCATATCTCAGGCCATTTATATACTTGGACACTTTTTCTTCATTACTTTCGCGATGACCTGCCCTGATATTCAACCTGTAAAATTCCTCAGTATATTCCTTCACTTTCATCAGCTTCTGTCTCAGGTTCTGCATCCTCCTGAACAGAGAAATTTGATAGTCCCTGGGAATAAATTTTGCCTTCATCTTTGCAATCATCCTGTCCCAGCTCTTAATTTTTTGCTTGCCTTGGCAACGCCTGTCAGCTTGTAGTTCATCCCACCACAAGGCTGCATGTCCCTTTAATCTCGTGGCGGCATGCCTGAATTTCTTGTCCTCTTCGATATCTTCATAGTCGAAGTAGGTGTCTAGAGCTCTAATCCAGTCTAGAAGCTCTTCTACATCCAGTTTTCCCTCATAAACTGGAATGTCCATTTTCACCTTTGCACCCATTCTTGCAACATCTTTAAGTAAGCGCTCATTTGTTGCATCTTCCGCTGGGATTTCTTCTTCTCCATGTCCAGCATCATCTTCATTTTCGAACTCACTGATATCTCATGCATCAGCTTTGCATCTTTCTCTTATATCCATGTCCACAATCATAGCACGTCAGCTCTCTTTCCACTTCTAGATTCTGCACTTGCCTACCCCTTCCTCTAGATATTTCCCTTTCCTCCCTTGGATCGGGTGATTGTCTGTCTCTTCTCCTCGACGGCATGGTGAAATTTCTTTCTCCTTGCTACAGAAAGAAAAGAATCTTTTCTAAGCTCTGATACCACTTGACGCAGACGCGCCCGCTAGGCACGTCCGCTCACAGGATATTTCCTCCTTCCTCGTCCCGAAGAACTGAGAGGTTCTTCTATTTCCCTATCGGGAAATTTTCACCCACAACACTCTCTCGCGGTATATCAGAAAATCAATGCTGGCCTTTTACTTTGTTAACGAGGTTCCTCCTATCAGGATTCTGGCACTTGCAATGTCCAAACAACTTGTTTTACCGATCCCCGATCCACTCCCCTACTGCCTTAGCCTCCTGGGCTAAGCCTTTAGTCCACGTGACCTCTTCTCATAAGACCGCAGCCTTGTGTCTTTCTGTCGGGGTTTTTGGCTTCAAAATCCCGATGTGCTCCAACTTCCGTTAGCCCTCCAAGCTAGACTCTTGGTCCACATGACCTCTATATGACCACAATCATACCTCCCATCGGGGTTTCGAGCTTCACGATTCCAAATTGTATAAACACCTTGTCACCGGGATTCCCGATGACCCAAATACTGAAAGACGCCTTCCTGCCGGGACTTTCCCCGATAGCTCTGATCTCCTCCACGTGTCCTCCTTTGATGGATGGTCCTGATCGCTCCTCGCTATTTCGAGACTTTTGATGTCCCAAATTTTACAACCTCGGGAAATCTGATCTCCCAACGTGCCAATATATCGACTCTCTTCGGATTTCTGACACTTGTCTCCCCAAATGGACGACTCAGATTATACCGGGGTTTTCACTATGGACTTCCCCGATCTCCTATCCACGGAACCCCCGATTTCCCAAACTCCTGACGCCTCGATCTCCACCACGTGTCCCAACTAATGGACAATCTAGATCTTCTCGAGACTGTGGGGTTTCAAATGACAAAAAAAATTTGACCACAAGACTACCGATATTTCGAATCCCGATGGTAAACCTCGTGCAACTCCTGTCCGATCCGAGAGCTGATAGGTAATTGATCAACGATCCAACGATTCACGACCCCTGGAGCTTGACCTCCGAACTCGGCCGTAACCTCTTTGCTTCCTTGGCAAATCCAACGGCTGACGAGATTTCACAAATACTCTCCACAAGATCCTGACCATCGATTTCCTTCTTTTGGCAATTCCTTGAGAATGACCAAGTATTCCTCCATGGAACTTGTCCACTTGCGGTGCAACTATGCAACGCCTATTCAAACACTCCATGACAAAAATCTTCCAGTGATTCTCTTCGACGAGCTTGGAAGCCTTGTCCTTCCTGAGATTCACACAATTCTAAGTCTCTAAGGAGACTCTTGCGTGCACCCCTTGTGGCAATCCTCAAACACTTCCAAGTGTTGAGTACCTTCGACTCTGCGCACACCTGCAGTAGAAGTCCTTCAATGCTTCGCTCAGATTCACAACTAAGACTTTACTTAGCCTGCGCACTCCTTGCACGGCTCCTATAACCCAATTTCACTTTGGGTGAATGAGGACAAAAGTTAAACTATCTGAGCCTTCTATCAACGCACTCCTTGCGGACGAATTCAACTGCACTCCTTGCAGGAATCCTTGCTCAGATAGAGAAACAATTGAAACTCATTTCTTCTACTTCCTTTCTCAGATTTCAAACACTCAGCAAGAAATCATTCATACATAGCTTGTAAAGAAAATGCATAACAGGAAGTAAATACTCATGAGCATATCAATCAACACACATACACAGAGAACAACACAATGCCATGAACTTGAATCAACTTCTTCTATTAATCCAAATAACTATACATGGGTGTTTCTACACAGCTCTCTGCTTCTCTTCTATGCTCCAATGCTTCTAACTATTCCTGAATAATGTTACAATGCACAATGAGGGTGTCTATATCCCGTTTCCCTCTTGTGCTCTCAAACAGTCTAATCTAGAATTAAATTTCTATCTACCTACATTAACTACTATAAATGCCTCCATCTACTTCAGATGAGAGCGGGGCACTCAAGGCCTAATTACATTATACCAAGGCACCTTCATTAAATGATCTCATTTATATTTGGCGCATCAACTTCAAGGGAAATTCAAAAATACAGCTGGGTTCATCCAGCTGTCCTTTGTTTTCCGTGCTGGCTCGCTTGACATGGGAGATGCTCCTGCATCACACTTATCCAAAGGAATTTGTGAGGGATGTTTTCTTGGAAAACACCCTCAAGAGAAATTCGACAAAGGAAAGACTTAGAGAGCTTCCTCTCCTTTAGATCTGATCCATAGTGATCTCATGGTCCCTTTTCCACATCCATCAATCAATAAATCAAGGTACGTGCTCATTTTTGTTGATGATTTCTCACGCTTCACATGAATTTACTTTCTCAAGAAAAAATCGTAGGTCTTTCAACACCTCAAAGATTTCAAAGCCCTTGTTGAGACACAGTCCGGAAAGAAAATCAAAATCCTCTGAACTGATAACGGAGGAGAGTATGTCAACCATGAGATACATAATCTTTTTCATGAGGTAGGGATTCAGTTGCAACACACGGTTCCCTATACTCTGCAGAAAAACAAAGTTGTTGAGCGGAAAAATAGATATCTAAAAGAGATGACATCTTGCATGCTACATGCAAAGTCACTTCCACGGAGATTATGGGATGAAGAACTTAATTGTTCAACCTACATCCAAAACAAATATCCCCATAGATCTATCAAGGATAAGACCCCTTACGAGGCTTGGAGTGGCCTCAAATCGGAAGTGACCCACTTTTTTATTTTCGGTTCACATGCATGGGCCCGGATTCCCTATGAAAATAAGAAGGCACTTGATCCACAGAGAACATAGTGTATCTTTGTTGGATAACTTGATGGTGTGAAGGGATACAAACTTATTGATATTTCCTCAGACTGGCTCATCATTGAGAGAAGTGTCCAATTCGATGAAATTGTCTCGCATGTACCTTAGCAGCCGCATGTAGACACCTTTGTTCTTCCACCTGTCAGAGATTATGAGCATGCACATGTCGACTCTTCTTCAGATGAGAATTCTAATTCAGAGGATTCAGATGATCTAGATACAAAGTCAGTACATTCATATGCAGATTCAGTGCATCCAAATGTAGATGCAGAGCCAGAGCAGAGGCCCAAGTGGGCCCAGACTACTCTTTAGGACACAAGGGATCTTGTTGGTGATCCAACGGACACTAGGAGGACTCGATATTATTTCAAGGAGCCTCCTCTTGCACTCACTACCACTGAACCATTTCCACCCAAGAATCTTTTCTTGGTTCAGTCTTTAGATCTACAGTCTTATGGAGAGGCTACTGAAAAATCCCTTTTGGGAATCCGCCATGTAGAAGGAGTACAACTCCCTCCTTGAGAACCAAACTTGGGATCTAGTTCCCTTCCTTATGGAAGGAAACTTGTCAGGTGCATATGGGTCTATACGACCAAGAGTGCAGTGGATGGACAGATTAATAGATACAAATCTAGGCTAGTTGCCAAAGGCTTTCAGCAGGTGCATGGAATTGACTATGATGAGACCTTCTCTCCAGTAGAGAATATGGATTCCATATGTTTGGCACTTTCCATTGTGGTATCCAAAGGATGGGAAGTCCATCAGATGGAAGTGAAGAATGCAGTTCTTCACAGTGATCTCTCTAAGGAGATCTATATGGAGCAGTCCCAGGGATTTATGTAGGATTCATCTTTGGTCTGTCAACTGAAGAAGTCTCTTTATGGATTCAAGAAGGATCCGAGGGCATGATATGCCAAGATGGACTCCTACATGTTGTCACATAACTTTGTACATTGTAAATCAAACCTGAATGTTTACATGCTCAGGACGGTTGATTCACTTCTACTCCTAATTATGTATGTTGATGATTTCTTGATCATTGGTTGCTCGACTTCAACGATTTCTACAGTCAAGAGGATTCTACATGACAGGTTCTTGATGACGGAGATGGGTCCACTACATTTCTTCCTTGGACTCAAGATTAGTCAGGATGCATCAGGCATCAAACTATCTCAGGCCAAGTATGCATGAGATATCCTTAAGAGGTTTCAAATGACAGATTGCAAGTCTTCCCCGACTCTTTTCCTATCAGGAGTCTGACTTGAGGATGGCGAGGACACTCCACTGGTGGATAGCACACTATATTGATAGTTAGTGGGGAGCTTGTTGTATCTCACACACTCCAAACCAGACCTCTCATATGCAGTTGGTGCAGTCTCCAGGTTCATGCAGGACCTGCATGAGCTACATTGGAAGGTTGCAAAGTTTATCCTTCGATACGTACATTGGATTCATTATGCAACAGACTCTACATTGGACCTCATTGGGTTCAATGATTCTGATTAGGATGGCGATAGCATTGATTGCAAGTCCACATCTGGTTACTCACTCAATCTTGGTTCTCAGCCTATCTGTTGGTCGAGAAAGAAGCAAGTTGCTATTTCTCTATCTTGAGCCGAGGCAGAGTACAGAGGGGTAGTTAACATAACCATTTAGGCTATGTGGCTACAACATTTTCTCGAGTTGGGCATTCAGTTTCATCGGTCGATCGTCATCTAGTGTGACAACCAGATCACTCTGAAGTTTTGTAGAGATCCAGTTCAGAGGAAAAAGATGAAGCACATAGAGATACACATGCACTACATCCAGGACTTAGTACACGAGGGGATCATCGACCTATAGTTTTTTCCTTCAGCAGAACATACTGCAGACATCTTCACCAAGACCTTCACTGAGCAAAAGTTCCATTCTCTGCGAAGTCGTCTTGGAGTGAAGGACATAGTTTCCTAGCAACTGTCAGTTCTTCTTTTTACATACATTATACTTTGAGGGGGGTGGGTTTCCTATGAGGTTTTCCCTCTTTCCTCATTTATTTTAGTGTATCTTTTGTATTTGGGTACCTAACATGGCCTCGTTGCTGAGACCCATTCTTTATTTTCACCATAGTGATGTTCAGGGGGGGTGTTGGAGTTACTTCACGCACACCTAGGATTTCTTTTCCATAATGTTTTTCCTATGTTTCTTAGTCATTATTCATTCTCCTATATTTTAGGAAGAATATTCCTCTAGGGAGAATATTCTCTTCAGTTTTCACTTCAGTTTGATCAGTTGAGTGGATTCTAGATGCTACATTGGGTTTATCACCATGCAACATTGGGATCATCACCAGCTAATGCACATTGTCCTTGGAATCATCACCAGACTAGTGCATTACCCATGATTCCATGATCTCCTCCTCACTTCACTCTATTTCAGTCAGTTAATTGAAGACTGATAGACTAGTTAAATCAGTTAGGTGGAAGTTCACTCCTGTAACTACCCGAGAAACTAGAATTGGTGGCAGTTTACTCTCGTAACTAGTGGTGTGTCCATATCACTCTAGACCACCACTATGGCGCATCGGCTTCTCCTACAATGCGCATTGGTTGAGTTATATAGAGTATATCATTTGTAAATTATCATTCATTCATTTGGTTAATGAGAATTCTTCCATTCTTTCTCTCCTACTTCTCTTTTCTTTTATTTTCTATTCAACTATGTATGTCAATTCCCAACTAGATCTATTATGTGTAGGTTCAACACATTTACATAGTATTGTCTCACATAATGGAGACAAGGTGATCACAGGGAACTTGAATATCCTTCAGATTTTTTTTAATCCACAACACTTGAGTACAGCAGGATGTTGTGGCTATATATTTAGCTTCAGTTGTAGAGAGAGAAATGGAAGTTTGTTTCTTGTTGAGCCAGGAGACTAAACAACTACTAAGGAAGAATTTTCCTCCATTGGTGATTTTTCTATCATCAATACTTACTTCCTAGTCTACATCTGTATAATCTTTGAGAACAATATCTGTGTCTTTTGGATACCACAAGACATAATCAACAGTTCCTTGCAAGTATATAAATATTATTTTAACTGCAAGAACATGAGTTTCCTTGGGATTGGCTTGAAATCTGCCTGCAGGACCCACTGCTTGTATGATGTCAGACCTTGAAGCTATGAGATAGATTAAACTTCCTATCATAGACCTGTACATGTTTTGATCTACTTCTGGAGCATCATCATCCTTGTTGAGTTTACAACTAGTAGTCATGGGAGTGCTTATGGTGCACAGTTTTCTATGCCAAAATTCTTCAATATTTCCTTGAGATATTTACCTTGAGAAATGAAAATTCTCTTTTCTGATTGATGAATATATAATCCAATAAATAAGGAGAGTTATCCTAACATGGACATATCAAACTCTTGTTGCATTGCAGCTACAAACTTCTTACTCATTAATTCAATGTTACTACCAAAAATAATATCATCAACATACACTACAATAATTAACAAGTCATTACCTTCAGCTTTGATGTATAAGTTCCTATCAACAATTATATTTTTTAATCCTTGTTGGTGCAAATACTTTTACAGTCTGTAATACCAAGCTCTTGGAGCCTATTTTAGTCCATATAGGAATTTATTTAATAAATAGGCATAATCCTTTTTGTCAGTTACCAGAAAACCTTTTGGTTGCTCCACATAAACGTCTTCCTCAAGATCACCATTTAAAAATGTTGATTTGATATCCATCTGGTAGACTTTGAAATTTTTGTAGCATGCAAAAGCCAAAAACATCTTGATAACTTATGTTGGTTGTGGAGCCTGATTATCTTCCTGATTCAGAGGTCTTTTATTTTCAGTCATGTTTATACCCCATGAAGTATTTACACCACCGAAGTTTGTACACTCTTCCATGCGGGGGAGTGCAGAGGGGGGGGTACCCCCTCTGCGGGGTCCGAGGGGGATATCCTCCTGGTTGGGGGGTCTGGGGGCAAGCGGCCCCCCAGCGGGGGATTGGGGGAGAGATTATGTTAGGGATTTTTTCCCTAGAAGGAAACCCTCTTTTATGTTTATTGCGGCTATGGTTGATGGCGAGTATTGTATTCTGAGAGAGGAGACTGTGAGAGAAAGAAGAGGAAGTTACAGTGGGTTTTGTTGTAGGTTGTATCCCTTCATTTGCTGGATAATAATAAAGGAAGGACCTGGCAATTTCTCGGGTGGACGTAGCCCACACTAGGTGAACCACATAAATTTGTGTCTCTCTTGTAATGTATATCTTCTGTGTTTTGTTTCCGCATTTGTTTTATTTTATTGCTCCGTGGTCCTGTTTCTCTAACAATTTCAATTCTTGCAACAGTGAAAAGGTTTCTTCAAAGTCCACGCCTTCTACTTAAGCATACCCTTTCTGTATCAATATGGCCTCGTTTGTGACAATTTGTCCATCTTCATTCAACTTTTTTATGTATACCCATTTAGTTCCAATCACATTATTCTCATTTGGCCTTGGGACAAGATCCCAAGTCTTGTTTTTCTCTATTTGGTCTAGTTAGTTATTCATGGCTTTGACCCAGTAGTCATCTTGGCTTTCTTGCACAAAAATTTGGGGTTCAATCATGGACAACAGTGAAAAATTTGCAAAGGTAGATGTATCTATAATTTTTCTTCTAGTGTGTACACTTGTTTCCTTGTTTCCAAGAATCTGACTTTGTGGATTATGTTTTTGAACATACCTTGATGGATTCTTTGGCTGTGATGTTTACATTCTCTCCTCTTCCTCTGAATCCTCTAATTCCCAGGTCTCATTCATTCTGCCATATTGTGGTTCATTATTGATTGGTCATTCATATGAGTCATCATGATGCGGGTGTCTCACTAGATGAAATGGTCCTTCATCTACCTTTAAATATATACTGTCAACTATCTTGTGGATCTATTATTGTAGAACTTGTATCCTTTACTTATGGAGGAGTATCCTAACAGGATACCTTCATCGGTCCTTCATCTACCTTTAAATATATACTGTCAACTATCTTGTGGATCTATTATTGTAGAACTTGTATCCTTTACTTATGGAGGAGTATCCTAACAGGATACCTTCATCATCTATAGAGTAAAATTTACCTAAATTGTCTTCATTTCTTTTAATGTAGCATTTGCTTCCAAAGATTTTGAAGTGTTTTATTGATGTTGGTCTTCCATGTCATAGCTCATAAGGGGTTTTATCATTGTTTAATCTTATGTGTTCTTTATTGAGAATGTTAACAATGGTTTGAAAATATTCTCCCCAAAACATTTTGGGTACTTCTAATCCAGTAAGCATGGCCCTAGCCATTTCTTGAATTGTTTTGTTCATTCTCTCTACTACTCCATTCTATTGAGGGGTTCAAGCAATAGAAAAATGTATCTTGATCCCATAATTTTCACAATAATTATTGAATTCATCAGATGTGAATTATCCTCCTCTGTCTAACCTTAGGCACTTTATTTTTAAATCCATTTCATTTTCTACCTGTGCTTTGAAGATTTTAAATTTTTCAAAAGCCTCAAATTTATTCTTCAACAATCCAACCCAAGTCATTTGGGTATAGTCATCAATCAAAAAAATGAAATACATTTCGCCTTGAGGTGATTGTGTACTAGTAGGGCCACAGAGATATGTATGAATCAACTCAAGACGTCAAGTGGTGGAGTGTTATCTTTCCTTGAATTGAACTCTTTACTATTTTCCAAACCGACATGACTTGCAGACAACATTCTCAAGTTTGGATATTTTAGGCATATCTCTCACAACATATTTTCTTCTTAGCTTAACAAGTTGATTAAAACTAAGATGACCTAGTATTTTGTGCCAAATCCAACTCTCATCAGTTTTACTAATGCAACATTTTTATTTTCCTTCTTCTAGAACATACACATTCCATGAAGTTTTGGTTTCCTTTACGATAGTCTTCCCTGTATTCGCATCCATTACTTTACAACCTCCTGAGTGAAAAAGAGCATTGTGTCCTTGGTCACACATTTGAATTACACTCAAAAATTTATGTTTTAGACCATCAACATACAACACATTATGTGCTTTGGTCTTTCCCTTTTTATCTTCATCTAATACAATAATTTATTTTCCTCTAATTCTGGCTAGAGAATTGTTTCCAAAAGTAACATTACCATCTTTCTCTTCAGTTAGGAATTCAAATGTTAAACCCTATACAATGCCCCATTTTATGTATAAAACCCCTTATTAATCCCTAGATATTGAATTATTACATTTCTAGTAGGTCGGTTAGAAACCTTCATTGCACACTTTCGTCATAATTGTAACCCTTTGTTTCCTATATATATCAAGGAGATCTAGTATTAGGATCATCTTATCTCATATCATATTGTGTTCTGAAATGGATATATTGTAAAAGAGGTTTACCCCTCAAATTGTACTATAATTTATTGATTTCTTATTATTTTTAAGGCATTGGAACATAACATTTGGTATCAGAGCTCATTGATCCTAGGGTTTTTCTTCTCCAAGCAAGTAATCTTAGAATTTTCTCTATAACTTTTTTCTGGGATGAATCGGATAATTAAAGTGAGAGGTTATTTATAATACCTATCAAGGTATCTATGGTAAACATTGCATCTTCTGGGTCATCATACTTTCATAGATACACCCTGTGGAAGATAAGGTATCTGACTAGTCCTACTAGCTAGTCTGAAACAGATGTTTCGGGTAAAATTGTCATATCTTCTTCAGCGAGGCTCGAAATTTAGTGAGACCAGTTGCATAGGGGAAAGGAAAGTATGTAGTATTCAGGGTACAATTTTCAGAATCATATATCAAATATTGTGCACAGTACAAGTTCTCTCTCCTATAAAGGCCAAAAATAAGCAAGGTGTGGGGAAGTTACCCTAACTTTCCGTTGGCACATCCAATTTTGGTTAGACCTGTGGCATTGCAGAGAGGAAATATAAGAGTAATAAAGAACGAAATTTCAAAATCATAAATACATCAGAAGGAAGGTCGGCTAGGAGGACAGACTCCAAATTAAGGGTTTGAAAGGTACGTAACTTAAAATTGGCATAACTTTTTATTGGAATATTTGTTGCTAGCGATTAAAAATTTGTGATAAAGATAGAATATAGGAGTATTATTATTATTATTCCATATGGGTCCAAAAAATATTTCAACACCAATTAAACCTCCAAAATTCTCGTCTATGACTCAAGAATAAAATGAGGACATGCATAACAAGTTGTCTAAATTGGAGGAACAACTTAGCGAATTGAGTGACAAGTCTAATAATTGGGTAAACTCACAAAGAAAAATTCAAGAAATAGAGAGGAATATGGATGAAAATAAGGAAGAAATACAAAATTCCATGAAGGAAATGAAAAATTCCATGTCTTCCATCTGTCAAGCTCTAGATGAGAGACTCCCTAAAGGAGATATCAAAATGAAAGGAACTCATGAAAATAAAGGTAGTATTCATATTGAACAAACTACCAATAATAAGCCATTTTCAACTAGTGATAGTGGAGTTAATTATGGTGGGGGTTCTAAATTCAACTTTCCCAAGATTGAATTAAATAATTTTGATGGAACATAGGTCCTTACTTGGGTGAACCAAATAGAGAAATGTTTTGAACTACATGATATTATGGATGATAAGAAAAGGATTCACATAGAAACCTTGAAATTTGAGACAAAACCATATCAATGGTATCGATGCGTAGTTAAAAGGCATCCCCCTCTTTATCATTATACTTGGGGTTTATTTACAAGAGATTTAGAAGCACAATATGGGAAAGTTTGGGAACATGACTACGTCAGTCAATTGACAAGAATCAAGCACTTAGGTGATATTGAAGATTATAATTAAGAATTTCAGGTATTGTCCAAAAGGGTGGATGACATTAGTGATGAACAACTATTGCAAGCTTACATGGGTGGATTAAAAGAAGACATTAAACATGAGCTTTTCTTAATTCATCCTGAAAATATTATGGAAGCTATGCAGTCTACTCACCATATTCAAGCCAAGAATAAGGATACACACAAGCCTACCATTGGAACATACACAACAAGAAGAGATCATTTTGGGGGTCAAAAGACAACCATATCTCAACCAACAAGGTTGAAACCTCAACAAATGGATGAAAGAAGAGAAAAAGGACTATGTTTTAATTGTGACAAAAAGTATAGTAAAGGGCATAAATGCAGTGAGAAGAAATTATTCTCCATAGGCTGTGAAGAGGAAGAAGATAGTGTACCTAAACCAACAAGGTTGACACCTCAAAAAATGGATGAAATAAAAGAAAAAGGATTATGTTTCAATTGTGACAGTAAGTACAGTAAGGGGTATAAATGCAGTGAGAAGAGATTATTTTACATAGACTATGAAGAGGAAGAAGATCAGGAATTGGAACCATCACAAGAACCAGATCTAGAATAGACTACTCCAACAATATATTTCCATGCATTGGCCAGCATCATTACTCCACAAACCCTAAAGATACAATGATACATCAAAAATAAAAAGGTAACAATATTGATTTATTCTGGTAGCACCCATAACTTCATCAATTACAAATTATCAAAAGATCTTAATTGCTTTGTATATCCCGCACTAGAGTTTCAAGTAATGATTGCAAATGGAGGTACCATAAATTGTTCATAGAAATGTCATAGTATTAAGCTCAGCATGGGGGAGTATTTTATGGATAGCCCCATGATTTCCATCCAAATGGGGGGTGTTGATGTTGTATCAGGGGTCCAATGGTTGCAATCACTGGGAATAGTGGCCTTTGATTTTCAATTTTTTTCATGAGATTTTCCTCAAATGGAAACTAAATTGAGCTTAGAGGTATCCAAGGGAAAACCTCTAAAGTGATAATCTCTAATAGCATGGAAAAAATACTCAAAAAGGGACACCAGGGTGTAATTGCACAATTATGCCCACTTGATGTTCAAACATCTATAGACCTTGTTCCATCCGATATCCAAATAATTATCAACATTCATTCCAAGGTATTTGGTAAAATTCCTAAAGGTATTCCACCTACTTGCGATCATGACCATGCTATTCAATTGCAACCAAGAAGTGTACCACCTAACATTAGGCCTTATATGAATCCATATGCACATAAGAGTGAGATTGAGCACATGATCCAGGAAATGTTAGAGGTCGGCATCATTCAACATAGCCAAAGTTCTTTCTCTTCACCAGTGGTGTTGGTTACAAAAAAGGATGGTTCATGGCGTATGTGTCCAGATTATAGACAACTCAACAAAATGACCATCAAAGATAAGTTTCCCATCCCTGTTATTTATGAATTATTAGATGAATTTCATGGAGAAAAAATTATTTACTAAGTTGGATCATTGTTCGAGATATCATCGAATTAGAATGAGGCAAGAAGACATTCCTAAAATAGATTTTGGTACACATGAAGGTCAGTATGGGTTTTTGGTTATGCCATTTGGACTTTTTTTCACTCGGAAAAAAACATAATTTTATTTCAATAAATAAAGAAAATTACATTCTACAGATGCACCTGAAAATGTGCATTTCGAGAGGAGCCAAGGATTGTCTTGTACATATATATGTTCTCCATCAAATAGAGAAAGGACTTATAGTTTTCATATTACAAAATAGGCCTGAGGCAATAAATTTTACAAAATCAAGCCCGGGGCCATCTTCCATTTTTTGCATAGTATAAAAGCATGATCCACATAGGTCCCTGTATCAGTGACATCAAAAATATCTTGGTCAAAATGCCTCCTATCAAGGAGTGCCAAAAGTGTAGTCTTTGAAAAAAAAACCCACAAAAAGATGAGAGTCCTAGTGGAGAGGGAGGTCCATAAAAAGGTCGATGGTAGAACCCATAAAAGGTGCCATTATATTATTCTTTGATCATTCACTGCCCAAGAGCCAAGTTGAGTCCTTCTTTGGAGATTTGATCCACCTCTTCGTTCCTTTCCCTATACACATGGTGAATTTCAAAATCATCAAAACTGTTCAAAATGATTTGCACATCCTCGATAATGGGTCTCAACATAATATTTTGACATGTAGCATGGTTTTGTACCCATTTGAATACTAATTGGGAATCCCCAAAGCTCTGAAGAGAAGTGACTTGTTTCTCTTTGGCAAAGAGTAAAAGAAGTTTCAAGGCCATCAGTTATGCATACTTTTTGTATCCTAAGCCAAAACCCATTTTTATCTTAAACCTCACGTTGTTGGAAATGTGTAAAATCGCACTACCCCCCCCCCACAAATATGGTTCTTATTCTGGGATTCTCCATCGAAAAATGCCCATGGCTTCTGGTTGTCCACTCTTTCTGCTCTCACTTCTCTTTTTTTCTGACTTTACTTTTCTTGAGGATAGTGATCCAAGATAGCTAAGTCTTGGGTTTCTATTGATTCACCTGGGATATCTTGATTCCTACAAAATTTTGAGTTTCTTGCTAACCAAATGCCCCAACATACTATCAAAGGTAGAGATTTCAAAATATTGTATTCTGGGTTTGTGCACCACGACCTCCAGGCTTCCTCTGTTTGAACACCTTCCCATGAGATAACCCTTCCTTTTGTTTGAGATATGTGATGCCATATCACTTGGACGAAAGGGCAGAGCAGGAAGAGGTGTTCCTTAGTCTCTTATGTTGCCTTACATAGAGTGAATCTATCGGGGCCTTCAAATTTTCTTTTTTGTAGGAGGTCCCAAGTTGGGAATCTTTTCTCTAACAGACACCACATGAACAATTTTGATTTTGGGGGAAAATTAAGCTTTCACACTCCTTTCGACCACCAGGATGGATCCCTTTGGAGGATATTCCATTTGGACTTACTAATGCACCTTCAACATTTCAAAGATGGATGAATTCTATTTTCAATCCCCTCCTTAGAAAATTTGTGTTAGTATTTTTTGATGACATACTAATCTACAACAAATATTGGGAAGAGCATGTACAACATGTTGACAAAGGATTACAACTATTGGAGGAGTAAAAACTTTATGAAAATCCTTCCAAGTGTGCCTTTGGGGTTCAAGAAGTGGAATATTTGGGTCATATTGTATCACATGAAGGTGTAAAAGTGGACCCTAACAAAATTAAAGCTATGAGGGAATGGAAAATTACCAAAACCTTGAAGAAACTTAGAGGATTATTAGGATTTATAGGCTATTACCACAAGTTTGTCAAGAACTATGGTCAAATATCAACACCTCTAACAACATTATTAAAGAAGGAAGCATTTTCTTGGACCGAAGAAACAACCAAAGATTTTGAAAAAATTAAGGAGGCTATGTGTACAACTCCCATCTTGGCCACACTTGACTTTACAAAATCATTTATTATGGAGTGTGATACCTCAAGCCATGGAACTGGTGCAGTTTTAATGCAGGAAGGAAGGCCCTTTTCCTTTGAAACTATCCAACTTAAAGGAAAAAACTTATCCAAACCCATTTATGAAAAAGAAATGTCAGCCATACTACATGCAGTTCAGAAATGGTTCCCCTACCTAATAGGAAGACACTTCAAGGTAAAAACATATCATGATAGTTTGAAGTACTTCTTGGAGCAACGATTATCTTCACAAGAGAAGCACAAATGGGTTACAAAGATGTTGGGTTGTGACTTTGAAATTATCTACAAAAATGGAAAACATAATGTTGTGGAAAATGGCCTTTCCAGGAAAGAAGAAGAAACAAAAGGTTCACTATGTATTATTTCTATTCCACAATCTAATTGGGTGGAAGAAGCAAGGATAGAATGGAATAAAGATCAGGAGGCATGCAATATCATTCAAAAACTACATCAAGACCCCAGTTCAATAGATAATTTTGTATGAAAGAATGATTTGTTATGGTATCATGATTGCCTATACTTATGTAAGAATTCCCAACTAAAACAGAAGATCCTTTTGGAATTGCACACTTGTAACACACCTGACCCCTAAGTACCCCTTTTAAGGATGGGGCATCAAAATTTCGCTTTCCTTGATCATATTGATTCCTTTCCCTGGAATTTTCATCCTCTTCTACTCACCAAGAGAAATCTAACAACCGTTATCCTGCTCAAATATGAGCTCTGGATTGGGAGATACACCCTTCCAAATCTCTTTGGTCATTATAAGTCAAGGGCCACGTGGTGTCCATTTAGGTCCATCTCATTTGTACCATCCCAAGTCCCCGAAGTCATGGATATTCCCCAGCATTCTTGCACCTATGGTGGAATTCCATCCACTTCCAAATCCAATGGTAGAACTTCATCCTCGTTTAACACATAAGCACAAGGGAAATTCGACATTCGATGCTTCGGCACTGAACACCCCTTTTTCTTTCTACTCATATATCCTCCAGAGTCCTAAAATCCCAAACTCCCAAAGGATCCCAAATTTGTGCCACATAGCTCTAGCCTTCAACTCGTTTCAACTCATCCAAACACACCACACAAATCCCCCAGAGTCCCAAATTCTCGGACTCCCGAAGGGTACACGCTTACACGTGGAAACACATGAAACGTTGAGACAGGGACAAGTGGGTCCGGGTCTTCAGCTAATTTAACCCCAGCGTTCCATCCTCCCAAATCTTCATGAAGTCCCGAACTCTTGGTGGTTCTGGGTGCTCCACCATTTGTTAGGCCATGAGACCATGCGCCAAGGGGATGACACATGGCAAGGGAAGAGATGACGCGTGGCCCCATCAATGGGTGACATTTGTCATGTTCTAATGGGCACATAGGGTCTGTGAAAAGCATGAATCAAGGTGACATTTGGCACGTCGAACGTGGCTCCAAGTCACCCTGGGTGACGTCAGCGTGCCCCGTCACTCCGGTCTGATATCCTTCCAACGCCCCTTAATTCCCACGATCAAGATGTGTCCACGTAGATCCATAGATCTATGGCCTCCGTTGCTTCACAAATTTGGTGTTTGGGGGATCTGTTGTGTGATTTCCTTGTTACTCACGGAGTGTTCAGTGGTGGGATAACCACGGTCTAGATCTAATGGTTAGAGGGGATCCTGAATGATCCTCAGATCAACAACCCTCATCATTTCGCTAGTTCAGTGTTCGGGGGTTCCACCTGCTTCACACTCCCTTTCTCCTGGAGTGGTCAACATAGGACTGACCGTGACTTAGATATAACGTTCATGGGAGCTCCTGAAGTGTCCCCAGATCTACGGTCTAAATCACTTTGCGACTTCAACGTTCGGGGGTTCTACCCGCTTAACACTCCTTTTCTCCCGGAGTAGGACTTCGTCGAAGTGCTATGCGCAAATCCTCCCACTAGCTGATTGGACAGATGGGAGGGGTCCTCAACGGATTCCCAGATCCATGACTCACGTTAATTCACAACTCCGATATTCAGGGGTTTTGGTGCTATGACATCTCTATTCTCCCGAAGTGGTCAACATCAGGCTGACCACGACATAGATCCAATGGTCAGGGAATATTCCAAGTATCCCTAGATCTACGGCTCTCGTTACTTTGTGACCGATAAGTGGGTCAAGGTTTAACGGTGGGGCAGATCCCACGATCACGGTTAACAGAAAACCACCATTTTTTGTTCAACCTCGCTAGTAATCATACCAGCAGGTTACCCTCGGTTGTTTTCAATGATTGTGAAGTCATACATCCCGGAGTTCCGAAGCCAGAATAGCTTTGCTCCTTTCAGGCCTAGCGAAAGGTTCCCAAGTCTTGGTCATATGGATCCTCTGATAGGTCCAGGGCTACACGCCCACCTCTTTACCGTGATTTTAGTTAGGTTCATGGTCATGAGCCCTCAGTTACACTGATGAATGGTTTGAAGGAAGTGTCTTCCATTCATGGGACCTAAGTTCTAAAATAGAGAAAGGTATTTCTTGACCAGCACAAGAACCATAAACTTGTTCTCAACTTAATCTGAGAACCCATGTCTAATAATTCTCTTGCTGATAAGCAGAGGAAAACAAAAACCATGCAATTACAGGGGCTCACAGAAAACCAGTAAGCATTTCTAATGGTTAATAAAACAATGCAAAGTATAATCATAAACACAAACATTCATTCGTCACTTCCATTCTAGTACACAAAGTATAAAAATACTTATCTATTACAGTTTATCACCAACCAACTAACTGTGGATGTTCTCCTTTACACCCAACCATAGGCTCATAGGCATTCATTCTTAGCACTCTAGCCACCCCCGTGCCAAGCCATGATATCACTAGGGAACCTTTGCATTTTCTCAGAGGTTCTTTCTCTGTCACATTTTCTGCGAGGTTTATCAAATGCTCCCTCAGCATCATGTTCATGAAATTCTGCTCATGTCTTGTTTCTGCAAATTCTTTGATATCCTTTCTCTTGTTCTTTCATTTTTACCAGAACGACTTAAATCCTTTTATTCTTCTTCTCGGTTGGAGAGCCTCATGCGCTCTTCCTCTTTCTCTCTGCATATCTGGGTCCCGCATTCCCTCCCCGATGTGGTCTCCTTCTTGTCTCTGCCTTCGTGTGTATTCTTTCGGACCTTTTCCCTCCCTAGGAAGGTTCTGGACCTGTCCTGTTCCTTTTGTCAAAAGAAACTCGGGTCAGTCTAGGCCTGCAGGAAAACTACACTCTGTGGTACTTCGGGCTGATAGTTTTTTGTCTTCTCATCCAGACTCTCCATGCTTCCATTCATGGGGGTCATTGATCATTCAACCACCAATCCTTATTTCATTAATTGATTTTTCCTTAGGATCAGGATGAGGCTCATTATTTTAACAAATAGAATTTGGCTCATTTTGACATATTGAACCCTCTCTGTGGTTTCCTTACTTTTTCCTCTAGTGATATCATGGCCAATACTTCAAGGATTCACCCCCACAATCAGTTATTGGAAATCTGAACATTAATAAATTTATATTGTTCCCATGCCATAGCATGGTGATCATAATTAATGATTAATTACAAGCTGGGGAAAACAGGGGTGTTACAATCCCCTCCCCCTTAAAAGGAACCTCGTCCTTGGTGTTCTTTCTCAGTAACACCTATCATTCCTTTGTCATTCATCTACTTCAGAAATATTGATCTTATTTCTTGGCCAGGTCCTTTCCAGACTCTTGGCCTTCGTCATCTTCCTTTAATAATCTTGGACAACAATCATATTAATCACAATTTCATGTGAAAACATTTTAATGTTGTTCAAAATTCAAGAGGAAAATTTTCATAATGTAGCACAAAACTTATCTATGCAATTCATGGATTTGCATCCACATGGTTGTCTATTTATCCTATATATACCCATTGTGTGCATGATCCCAATCAATAGTTTATAGGAATTATCAAAGTCTCATATCCCTTGCGCTCACTCACCCTTCAGGCCTGGGCTCAAGAATCCCATTCTCTGCTATATAGTTCCTTGGGTGATCCATCTTGTCTTGCCAATGCTTTCTGACACATGAAGAGTTCTAAAGAATTCATCGAGCCTTATAGTCGAGGTGTCCATCAGAATTGCTCTGTCAAGGCGTCCCTCCGGCTTGTGTTTCCACAACACAACATATTATAGGGAGATCATGGATTACGACAGGGTTCTCCTGTCTCAAGAGTCGCCTCTTTCATTCTTTCCATATTGACAGCCTTCATCTATCCTCCCTAGACAGATCTTTTTCGTTTCACCTGTATCACAGGTATACAAAAATTATGAGATATTATCATCAATTTCAAATTCAGAATTTTCTTGCAAATCTGTCACCCACAGATTTCCAAATTCCAATTTTTTTTTCATATATGTTTCGTACATGAACCAGATTCATAGGTATAGGACTTTCCTTCCCATAGAAGTTTTGTTCAGCGGGAAATTGGTCTCCCTTATGGGCTCACATTACTGCCATATCCAAGACCCTTTTCTTCATGCACATTATATTTTAAAAAATTTGCATACTAACAATCCAAGTCATTTTCATCTATTCAAGGGTACAAGGCAAAAGGATACATCATTATTTACATATGCATCCTTTCAACACACTAAATTTTCCCAATGCAATTTTAACTGTGAAATGCCTTTAATCCATGTGTCAATATTCATGGCTACATTCATACCCAATGTTCCCTTACATTGGGTTTAAGTTTGCGACACTTATGGAAAGTACCTTGCCATGGTGTGTTGGAGCTCAGCCAACCGCTTCACCATAGGGTTTAATCATTCTTGTTTAGTAATGAAGCAGGACTGTGCTTCTTGCTACATGATGATCATGATCCCCAATCAGCACATATAAAACTAGAAGTTTCTCTTGAATGCACCCAAGCATTCTTCCTTCAGTAGTAACCAGGGTGCCAACACTCATGGTGACCCAAATTTTCCTTTTTATTTAACACCTCTACAACTCAAGTAGAGTATCGAAAGGTCCTCCTTCCTTAATGGGAAATCTATTGTGTGCCCTCCTATGAAAACATGAATTTCCTCAATGCATATCATGCAATGTTTTAAATATGAGCATATTTATCCCCAATCTCCCTAGATTGGTCATTGTACCCATGGTACTCCTTACTCATGCATTTTCTTGCAAGGATTATAAATCATCCTCGATCGGCATAGACTTCCTCTGCTTGAGTTTTTCCATCATTGGAAATTGTCTTTCTCAATAGCTCCAATTTTTTTCTACACATGTAATACACCAAAAATATATTAGTCATCATGTAGATAACAATTCTTGTATCATAGCCTTCAAATCAATAAAACATTTTTAGATATATCCTAGCATATCTTTATACACCTCATCACATTATCCTTAATGTTTCCATGAGTGAAACACAAATGATTCTCAATTGTTTCTACAGTCATACAACCATCATCACTATGATGTCAAAACATTTACTTTTATTAGTACATCAATATCTCATACCAGAGAAATACAATAAAAAAAAGGAAGGGTTCAAGGAACTCTTCCCTCATCCAACTCCTTCTACACAGCCCTGGACTTTCAGTCCAACTGAGTTATTTTTTTTTTCCAAGGCCTCACTGTCTTTATTTAACACGGTTTGACCAAGCCTATTCATTTAAATATTCTTATTTATTCATTCTCCCTTTTTCCATCTGTACTTGTTCCCACAGCTGCTCTTCTAAGACTTAAAACTCTGTTAAACAATTCAGAGTTCTTAGGGTGAGAAAAGTGTTCCTCATTTTCTCCTTCTTTGCTTATACAATCTACTTCTTACCGTGAACTCCATGCTCTATTCCTTGAGTAGTCTTGGTTAGGTTCACCTCAACCTTCTTGGTAAATCAACATGCTACAACAACAAACCTTTCATTCATGATGAATCATGAACCTATGCATTCTGCACATTATCATTCGGTTATCAGAATGGAAACATGCATTTGTTAGTCTTCCACTCATACATTTTGTTTTAGAATGTAATCCAAGATTATTATATAAATAGGCTTGTAGCTCACTGCTTAATTCTCAGCAGTCATTAAGGTTGTGATTTTGTCCTCCTGATAGAGTCTTTACCCTGTTCCTTCAAAGGGAGCTCCTTTAACATGCAACTTCCTTATTGCATATTCTTCACTAGTTGTGATGACCTCAACCTTGAGTTAGCTTTAGCTATGTACCAAATATTTCTATAAGGAATATAAACATGCATCTTTGTTATGCATCCAGATTATTTATCCACACATATTCCTTGTTTTGTTAACTTACATCCATGATGTACTTAACCATATGCATAATCATAAGCTTATGTGTAGCTACCATATGTATATTTCATAGCTCACATACATCTTTATTTTAAAATCATTCAACTCATGATTGTTCACAATCATTCTCATGCGATCCTCAAAGGCATAATCATTTTCCCTCTTATCTTGACAACATAGCATCCTTGCTCATTTACTCTTGCATCATACATGTGCATCACTTGCACATTTAATATCATTCATTCATATCAAGAAACCTCACAATGCATTAAATCCATGTACTCAAGCATATACAAATATAGCCAAACATTCATGATGAAAGCTCATTGCTTATACTTTTTTCCATGTCATTCATACACATGGACATATCAAACTTCCAGATCCTTATCCTAAGGATATTCCAATAATTCTTATGATAAGTCTCATAGAGATACTCATCATTGAGCTTCTCTCTTTGCTGAGATCTTGCAGTCATTCACATGATATTCACATGGAAGTTTAATCAGACATAGTCATAACTATGTTCCCCCTTTTGCACGACAACAACCAGTAAGAAGGAATTTTTTCCTCAACTAGTGTTAAGTTATTCAAAAATCCAAAAATACCATCTGGGAAATTCCAACAATGCCCAAGGCAACAAGACATCTTATCAAGCTTCTAACTGGTCTTGATCAACAAACTTTTCAATTAATGGAATCCTTTTCTAGATTTTCTCTCACTACTACTTGAGCATACTAAACCATACCTTATATGGATACCATCCACTGATGGATGTCATCCTGACTCATTGGTCATCTAGAAGTTCCCCAACACTTCCTCTACTTCATTTAGGATCAACATTTCATTAATCCTTCTACCTTATCTTCATAGGGTATTATGTACTCAACATCATCAACCTTTTACTTATGCTTCCATAGTCACATCATCACCAACCATATGATCTATGACATCACTATATTTTACATTCAACGACATACTATAATAAGTATATATGCATGTCATATGCATTTTCTATCCTTGCAATATGCATTTCAGCATATCTTTGTGCACCAAGCATTATACCCATGTCTGCAGTGCAGACAGGTTCCACTTACTTACCTCTTGCATTTTCATGCATAGACCTACCCTTAGTTAATGGATATTTACACTTCTTTAGCACAACCATGAGATTTTGAACTTGCTCATGTCATTTCACTTCTTCCATGAGGTTCATTCTCAGTCCTCATGACTTCTTCTATTTTACAAAAAGGGATTACCCTAGTAGGAAATTTTTTAGTTATAACAAGTCAAGTAGGTTGATCTCACCTACTCCAATAAGGTATCTAGGCATGGAGGATTGTACTCTCAATGCCAAATCCATCATTTAATCAACACTTTTAATTAACAAATGCTTCATTAAGCCCACTTTTAGGCAACTCTTGCCACCTATTTAGTCCATTTTCCTTCCAGACTTGAACATTCCTTAAAACAGTTTTATGCCATTTGCATCCAAGTTTTATTATTAATGACCCTTGGCATAATCCCACTTTTGTAGGATTAGAAATCATTTCCTAAAATAAATGATAGTATTCTTCTACCATGGTCTAGCATGATTCAATCTTGTTGGGTAAAATCCCAACTGAATTTTAATCTGCATCCTTCTCCTCAAGAAACTTATGCAAACAATTTTCGTATGGCAGTAATATTCTCAACAAGATCATCTTAGCCTTGGTAAACTAGTCTTATGACTTTTCTCCAGCCCATCCAGGACTATGTTCGAATCATGCTTTACTAGATAGGGTAGGGTAGGGTTCCCTCTCCCTTAAATTTTTCTAAGAAATAAAATAATTACTTGACTCTTTCGTGAGCCCAAGCAGACCAAGTGTTGTTTCCCGCTCTAATACCAACTTGTAACACACTCGACCCCTAAGTACCCCTTTTAGGGATGGGGCATCAAAATTCCTGTTTCCTTAATCATCTCGAATCCTTTCCCTGGAATCTCCGTCCTCTTCTGCTCACCAAGAGCTATCTAAAAACCGATATCCTGCTCAAATTCGAGCTCTGGATTGGATGATACGCCCTTCCAAAGCTCTTTGGGCGTTATTAGTCAAGGGCCACGTGGCGTCCATGTAGGTCCATCTCATTCATACCATCCCAAGTCCCCGAAGTCCCGAATATTCCCTAATGTTCCTACACCTATGGTGGAAGTCCATCCACCGACAAATCCAATGGAAAAACTTCATCCTCATTTAACACATAAGCACAAGGGAAATTCGACGTTTGGCGCTGAATGCCCCTTTTTCTTTCAACATGTATATCCTCTGGAGTCCCAAACTCCCGAAGGACCCAAAAATTGTGCCACGTATCTCTGGCCTTCGGCCCGTTTCTACTCATCCAAACATGCCACACCAATCCCCCAGAGTCCCGAATTCCCAGACTCTCGAAGGGTCCACTCTTACAGATGGTGACACATTAAATGCTGAGACAGGGATAGGTGGGTCCGGTTCTTCGGATGATTTAACCCCAACATTCCAGCCTCCCAAATATTCCTGAACTCCTGGTGGTTCTGGGTGGTCCACCAGTTGTTAGGCCATGCGATCATATGCCAGGGGGATGACACACGGCAAGGGAAGAGATGACATGTGGCCCCATCAATGGGTGAAACATGTCACATTCTAATGGGCACATAGGATCTGTGAAAATAATGAATCAAGGTGACATGTGGCATGTCGAATGTGGCTCCACGTCACCCTGGGCGATGTCAGTGTGCCCCGTCATTCCGGACTGACATCCTTCCAATGCCCCTTAATTCCCACGATAGAGATGTGTCCACGTAGATCCATAGATCTATGGCCTCCATTGCTTCGTAACTTCGGAGTTTGGGGGATCCGTTGTGTGATTTCCTTATTACTCCCAGAGTGGTCAGTGTCGGGTTGACCATGGTCTAGATCTAATGGTCAGAGGGGATCCCGAATGATCCTCGGATCAATGACCCTCGTCATTTCACAATTTCGGCATTCAAGGGTTCCACCCGCTTCACACTCCCCTTCTCCTGGAGTGGTCAACGTCGGACTGAACGTGACTTAGATCTAACGGTCATGAGATCTCTCAAAGCATCCCTAGTTCTATGGTATTCATGACTTCGCGACTTCGACGTTCATGGGTTCTACCCGCTTAACACTCATTTTCTCCCAGAGTAGGACTTCACCGAAGTGTTATGCGAAAATCCTCCCACTGGATGATCATAGGATTGGGAGGGGTTCTCAATGGATTCTCATATCCACAACTCACGTTAATTCTAAGCTATGACATTTGGGGGTTTTGGCACTATGAGACCTCTATTCTCCCGAAGTGGTCAACATCAGGCTGACCATGGCATAGATCCAATATTCAGGGAAGATTTCAAGTATCCTCAGATCTATGACTCTCATTACTTCGCGATCAGTAAGTGGATCAAGGTTTAACAGTAGGGGGAAAATCCCACGATCACAGCTAAGAGAAAATCGCTAGTTTTTGGTCAACCTTTCTAGTAACTGTATCAGTAGCTTACCTTCAGTTGTTTTCGAGGATTGTGAAGTCATACATCATGGAGCTCCGAACTCCTAAAATTCCAAAGCCATAATAGCTTCGTTCATTTTGGGCCTAGTGAAGGGTTCCCAGGTCTTAGTCATATGGATCCTCTGACGGGTCTCAGGGATGCATGCCCACCTCTTTACCGTGACTTTAGTTAGGACCATGGTCATGAGCCCTCGGTTACACCGACGAATGGTTTGAAGGAAGCGTCTTCCATTCACGGGACCTAAGTTCTAAAATAAAGAAAGGTATTTCTCGACCAGCATAAGAACCGTAAACTTGTTCTCAACTTAATATGAGAACCCATGTATAATAATTCTCTTGCTTCTAAGAAGAGGCAAATAGAAACCATGCATTTGCAAGGGCTCACAAAAAACCAGTAAGCATTTCTAATGATTAATCAAAAATGAAAATTATAATCATAAACACAGACATTCAGTCGTCACTTCCATTCTAGTACACAGAGTATAAAAATACTTATCTATTACAGTTGATCACCAACCAACTAACTATGGGTGTTCACCTTTCCACCCAACCATAGGCTTAGAGGAATTCATTCTTATCACTCTTGCCACCCCAGTGCCAAGCCATGATATCACTAGGTAACCTTTGCATTTTCTTAAAGGTTCTTTCTCTGTCACAATTTCTGTGAGGTTTATCAGATGCTCCCTCAGCATCAAGCTCGCGACCTTCTTCTCAAGTCTTGTTTTCTGCAAATTCTCTGAGATCCTTTCTCTTTTTCTTTCCTTTTTAACTAGAATGACCTAAATCCTTTTATTCTTCTTCTCAGCTGGAGATCCTCACATGCTCTTCCTCTTTCTCTCTGCATATCTGGGTCCTGCATTCCCTCCCCGTTGTGGTCTCCTTATTATCTATGCCTTCGTGTATATTCGTGCATGTCTTTTCCCTCGAAAGGAATCTTTTGTACCTATCATGTTCCTTCTGTTAGAAGAAACTCGGTTTAGTTTGGGCCTGTAGGAAAAATGCACTCTGTGGTACTTCGGGCTAGCAGTTTTTTGTCTTCTCAGCCATAATCTCCATGCTTCCATTCATGGGGGTAGTTGATCATTCAACTACCAATCCTTCTTTCAATAACTGATTTTTCCTTGGGATCAAGATGAGGCTTATTATTTTAACAAATAGAATTTGGGTCATTTTGACATATTGAACCCTTTCTGCAGTTTCCTTACTCTTTCCTCTAGTGATATCATGGCTAGTACTTCAAGGCTTCACCACCACAGTCAGTTACTGTAAATCTAAAAATTAATACATTTACATTGTTCCCATGCCATAGCATGGTGATCATAATTAATGATTAATTACAAGTTAGGGGAAACAGGGGTGTTACAATACTTCTCCTATAGGGGGACATTCAGGATTCTTGAAAACATACCACGGGATCAAGAAGGATTTTTTTTTGGCAAGGTCTTAAAAATGATGTTCTCAAGTTTGTGTCTAAATGTTTGGTCTGCCAACAGAATAGGGGAGAGACAATCAAGACTCCAAGTCTCCTACAACCATTATCTATACCAAGCCAACATTGGGAAGAAGTTTCAATGGATTTTATTATAGGTTTACCCAAATCCGAAGCAAATTCTGTCATCATGGTAGTATTGGATCGACTAACAAAGTATGCCCATTTTTTCTCTATTTCTCATCCTTTTAAAGCAATTACAGTAGCAACAACATTCATGGAAATAATTCAAAAACTACATGGAGTTCCCAAGATTATTGTAAGTTACACACCCAATTTTCAGGAGAAATTTTTACACTGAATTATTTTCTTGTTTGGGTACTCAATTGGTTCATAGCTCATCTTACCACCCTCAATCTGATGGGAAAACTGAGATTCTGAATAAATTTATAGAAGGTTATCTTCATTCCTATGCATCTGATAAAAAAACACAACGGGTCATGTGGTTTCCCTTAGCGGAATGGTGGTACAACACGTCCTTCCATACTTCATAAAAAATGTCCCCATTTCTGGCACTTTATGGATATCATCCCCCATCCATCACATAACTATTGAAAGGGAATACAAAGGTTCAAGTAGTGGAGGACCGCATAGGGAACCAACAAGAGGTCCTCAAACTATTGAAGGATAACTTGGTTATGGCACAAAATAGGATGAAACAACAAGCAAATCAACATAGCGGTGAAAGGGAATTTGAAGTGGGGGATTGGGTATTTCTAAGGCTACAACCATACAAACAAATGTACCTCAAGAAACAAAATAAGGAAAATAAATTAGCACCCAAACATTATGGCCCCTATAAGGTTTTTCAAAGGATTGGAAGTATGGCTTATAAATTGGAGTTTCCTCCATCTTCACGTGTACATACAGTATTCCATGTTTATTTCCTAAACAAGGTCATCGGCAACAAGATATCAGTCCAAACTATTTTATAAGAGATCAATGAAGAAGGGAAAATCATACTAGAGCCAGAAACAATCCTTGAAACAAGAATTAAGCAGCTGAGAAATCGAGAAATTACAGAGTACCTCGTCAAACATAAGAACCTACTAGTGGAAGAGGTGACATGGGAAGATGATTTCTTCATGTAGAAGCATCTGTGGTTAGTAAAGTGTTGAGGACAACACTTGTTTGAAGTGGAGGGGCATGTTAATCCCTAGACAAAGCCCTATGTTATGTATAAAACCCCTTATTAAGCCCTAGATATTGAATTATTACATTTCTAGTAGGTTAGTTAGAAACCGTCATTGCACCCTTTCATCATAATTGTAATCCTTTGTCTCCTATATATATCAAGGAGATCTAGTATTAGGATAATCTTATCTCATATCATATTGTGTTCTGAAGTGAATATATTGTAAAGGAGGTTTCCCCCTCGGAGTGGATTGTAATTTATTGATTTCTTATCATTTTTAAGGTGTTGGAACATAACATCAAACTTAATCTTTTATCTTACCATTGATTTTCTTGATTTTTGGCATATAGAGCTAGTCCACAATTTTCTTTGTTTTTATTTTTCTTCCTCCAAACCTTGGTAAAATATTCTTGTATATCTTGCTTAAAGATAGGCAATAACTTGCTTTTGCATTCACTTTCCTTGTGTCCAAAATTATGGCATATGTGACACTCGAGGTCATTCAGTAAAGGGGAGAAGGCATTTTGAACCATAGTCTTTTGAGGTTTTTTAAATATCGTTCCTAAACTTTTGTTATATCTAAAAATTCTGCAACTTATAACCTTATGTCCAAAGCTTCCACATGAGAAACAATATCCCTAGAAAAAATTTGGATGCCTTGGAATGAAAAACTTACTTGTGGGAATCAGTCTTTGTCTACCAACTTGATAAGATTCAGGCACCTATTGCTTCCTTTCTTCATAGTTGGGTTGATCTAGTTCTGACTGCTTCATCTTTTTATCTTTTTCTTTGCTAGGATGAATGTTGTTTCCCTTGAGAGAATTTGCATAACTAGTCGACATGTTGGTGCTTGAATCACATTTGAAAATTTTCAGACTTTCCTTGTATCCTAGCCCAATCTTGTCATCTGGTGATCTATGATTGTTGAGAATGTTATCTAGAGTTTCAGATCCTTTTATGAATTTCATTTGAACCTTGGATTTCTATAGATCCTTTCTTAAGGACACAATTTTTGCTTCTAGTTTGTCACATATATTCTCCTTTTCTTGTATCTTATTAATCGATATTTCTTCCTTTATTTTGGATTCTTCTAGCTGAAATTTTAATATGACTATTTCTTCACTAACCTCATTGTATCTTTCTTTGTAGACCTACAACTGTTCTTTTCTTAGTCTATTATTTTTCCGGAGTCGGGAGATTTCCTCCAGAGCACTAATGAGCTCTTCTTCCATGTCTACTACAGCTTCACACTCTTCTGTGTCTATTTTTTCTTGATCAGATTTGTGTTTCTACAAATCCATGAGAAGTTTTTCATATTCAATTATATCTAGCTCATATTATTCTCCTTCAGTGTCTGAGCTGCTGTTATTCTCTTTTGAATAAAATTTGTTTCTTTTAAAAGACTTTTTCTTTTTAAACACCTTAGGTTTATTAGATTGCCTTTTCTTTCTTTCTCAATGGTGTTTTTTTCTTTGAAATGACATTTAGAAGAAAAATGAACAACTTCACCACAATGAAAGCATTTGAATGATATCATACCTTTATATTTTTTGGATCCCCTCTTTAAGTTCCTTACAAAGTTAGCTTCTTCTTCATCCGAGAAATGTTTTGATAAATCGTGATCTTGATATGTTGACGATTTGATTGATGTCTTGAAGATTGCATCCTTTAGATATGGTTGTTCTTTCCTAGTCCTCATCTCATAAGAATTTATAATTCCATTGAGCCTATCCATAGTTATCTTATATGTTTCATGCATTTCTTCTATAGAAAAAAACTTTGCACCAAGTCTTGAGGGAAGAGATCTCAATACCTTCTGAACTACTATAGCTTCTTCAATCTTCTCACTATCCCTTTCACAGTGTTTACAGTCTCATCTACTATGAGAAAGAAACCTGCAATATTTTCGTCTTCACTCATTTTTAGGGTTTCAAATTGCATTCTATATGCTTGAAATTTGGCCAGCTTCATTTTCTCGCCTCCATAATTATTTATCAGTTTGTCCTGTATTTCCTTTGCAGATTCCAATTAAAACACTTTGACAAATTCTATTTATGCAAGTCCTCCTTAGATAGAATTCATAGCTATTGCATTACTGTAGTAATTTTTCTTACCAATTTCATCAATTGCAAGAGTAGTTAGTATTTTGTAACCATTTACCACAATCTTCCAGACTTCCATACCAAGAGACATCAAGTAGGTATTCATTCTGATTTTTCAAAATGCAAAATTTGTTCCAATGAAAAGAGGAGGTCTAGTTGAAGAAGGAAAGGAATCTTGACTTGTCATACTTTCTGTGTGATCTTCCTTCCATCTGTTAGATTGTTACTGAAGGAACCTGCGCTATGATACCAATTGTTGACACTCATAGCAATGCTCAGAGAGGGGGGGTGAATCAATATTGTATTAATTTTTTGAATTTTTCTTTCATTTCAACGACTTAAGTTATTTAATAATGCTCACTTAATGAAAAATAAATGCAGAAATTAGAACAACACAGTAAACACAATACACTAAGATTTTTACGTGGAAACCTAATGCATGAGAAAACCACATAACATCTTCTTTATGTTATTTTGCAAGAACCAAATTACAAATTATTATTTTTCATCCCAACACGCACCAACCTATTACAAAATGAGGACTCAAATCCTCAGTGAGCTTCAACTCACCCTAGCACCATCCTACAACCCTTAATTCAGAAAAAATTGTTACATTACTAAACTTCTTCAACACGAAAAGAAAAATCTATAGTTCGGTTTCTTTTAATAATTATAGTTCCTTCCTCCTCTTTTTCACACACCAAAATTATTAGAGTGCATCCATACTTATAATATTTTTGCATGAGTTCACCTTCCTATATGTGGACGCTTAACGGTTACATTGTGGAGAGACTTTGACCACATCAAAATCATGTTAGTTACAATTTTGTCTAAATAATGTATGTAGACGCATGACGATTAAATTGTGGACAAACTTTTACCACATCAAAATCCTGTTAGTTAAATTTTTTTCTGAATAAAGTATGTGGATGTAAGACAGTTACATTGTGGACAATCTTTGACTATATCAAATGGACCAAATCTTCCTATAATTGAGCTCGAGATAATCAGAACATCTCCTCAAGAATGATGCAATAAAAACATTTTGGTCTACAAAAAATCCACTTTGCAGATAGAGCTAGAGCACAAGACTCAAGCCACAAGTTTTCATCCTGTCGCACTTGTCCTACAGTTCACTCACTAAATTTTCCCATCGAAATTTAAATGCCCCTGGTGACTCATTCACTTGACTGCTGAATTTTCTCTTTATGTTGCAATATACTCATTTTCTTGTTGTGCCAGCTTCGTCTCATCACATTCTACTGTGCCATTTGTTTTGTTAGCACTGAGAGTCACACATAGACTATTGTAAGTGTAAGCCCAATACCCATAAAAATATAAATGTATTGAATGGTTTGAGTAGGTGGATCAACAAGACTAGGAAAGAAAGGGAGAGGGCAACAAACTGTCAGCAGAAGCATTCCATTGGGCAAGGAGTCACAACATCCTACAGATCAAAGGCAATCAAACTGTATATTAGACAAAATGGATATATAATGATGAGTAGAATCATGGTGAATATGACAAAAGGAAGAAAATCCATTGTACATAGATCCTTTCTACAAATAGATAAAGATTTCTTAAACAATAAACAATGATTTAATGGGAAAGCTACAACAAATCCTCTGTTGTTCATGAATCCATCAATCAATGGCAGCTATGTTCCTCAAAACCTGCAATATGTTCAAGCAAGAAGATAACAAAGAAGTGGGAAAACAAGGAAGATAATCTGATAACAACTCTCATGAATCTTTAATGGCAGAAAATGTCATTACAAGCAAGCCCTCAGGCTTACAAATGAGCAACTAAAACCGCTCCTCCAGCTCTCTCCTCTCATGGCTCATGAATCCAACCCTTTCCTTATAAAAATCCCTTTCATTTATAGTAAATGATATCTATCTACCCTAAGGAGGTTGAAATCAAGGAGTTACATAAGATCTTCCTCCATTTAGGAGTCTTGTTACAAAATATTCCAACAAAAGCCTAACAAATTCCTATTTTCCATGATCTTGCATATTGTGATAAATGCCTCTTGCAACATGTCATGATAATTGATTTGGAGATGGAACACATGTCCCTCATATCAAACTAAATCCTAGGAGACCATTTGAACCTTCCTTCACAGTTGGCAGTCTTCCCATAGCTCGAATTTGTCAAATTGTTAGAGTTCGCAGTGCCTGTGACAGCATGCGTTGCGAACTTTCCTGTAGGTGATGTTTTTATCTTTTCCCCAAAAATGCGAACGGGTCAGAATGAATTTTTTTTTTAGCAAGTCCAAAACACCATGTTTTACCTCCACACCAAATTTCAGAGGAACCCAGATTGGCAATCAAAAGTTACAAGAAAAAAATTCCTCTATTGTGTGATAATTGTTTACAAACTGTCAAAAATACCAGTTCGCAGCGTCGGCGCTGCGAACTCTCCTGCAGCAGCCCGTTTCACTTGAAAACGCCTTAAAGTATTCTGAAAACCATCTCCAATGACACCAACTATTGTAACAACTCATGATCTTGGTATATGACTAAAAGAGAACATCCTAGGAGCTAAATATGGTTTATAAGGACAACCATCCTCAAATCTTCAAAAATGCATAAACAAGAAACTTGTCAAAATTTGATATTGTTTAAGGAAGTTCAACTTCTTCATATTCTAACTATGAAGGTCCTCCTTTATGAGTCTTCCTTTGTTGTTGATTGTCCATAAATATTGTATGAAGAAAACCTTACTACAATATTAAATGATTGTTAGATGTGAAATAGGGGATATACAGGATTACGGTTTTGATGAAAAGACTTTTCCGATAGGCTAATCCTGTGTAGAACTTATGTACATATCAACTCATTACACATTCAGGAATAAGACAAGGCATTCTTAAAATAGAAAGGCTAAGGAAATACCACTGAGAATTATAATGAAGGGAGACAAAGGGAGGCCTATGCAAAATAGGTTTTTTATCCGCATCAGAATTTCTTCACAACATCACTACACTTGCAAATTTCAAGTTGGCTCCCACAGATAATCAATTGCACACTACAGACTAGATAGGAGTGTAATAACTTGTTAATATTGCATCTTTAGAAAGATGTAGAAGACGATTTTTTTTTAAATGTTGGAATAGAGGGTTCGCAGCGCTGGATTTGCAACACAGAGTTCGCAACGCCAATAGGAAAGCCAGCCAAAACCCCTTTCTTGACCCTCAAACAAGATGAAAACTATGAAGGAGCCCCTGGTGGACCTAGGCTTGATGTTGATGTCTTTGAATTTTCACAGGTATGTTTGCAGGTTGTCCAACCTCTAAACCTTCCTCTTCTTCAGCCAATTCGCAGCGCACTGGTGTGTTAATTTTATATTTGAAATTCCAAACTGGGTTGGGCTGAATTTTTGTCATCATGTGAATGCCAATATCATGCTCCTCCACAAAAATTTAAAGAAAAACCCACATCGTCGTTCAAAAGTTATGATCAAATAGTTAAAAGACTCTGCTATAGAAAATGAGTTCTCAACGAAGTTCACAGTGCCTGTCACCAGTTCACAACGCCTTATTCAAACAAGATTTGCATGCTTCGAGGAGATTGTTAGGATGTCCAAAGGCCCGATCCCTGAAAATTTGTTAAAAATAGGCTCTAAAAACAATGAAATCCCTTAGCATGACAAAAAGGTAATGATGGCAATGAATGAATGGAGCACTTGAGTACATTTTGAACTCTCCTAGTGAGTTGGCAACACATACAACTATCTTTAAATTGACATTTAAACAGATGGATGATGAAAAAGAGAAACTTTTATACAACTGAGAGGTGACATGTCACGATAATGATGTAAGCATCAAAGGTGTGACTCAAAAACAAAACCCAAAGTGGTTCTTTTTTACCCCTACAATTCTATGTGCTAACATTTGGCTCTATAGGGGATGGCATGCTCCCTGTGAGTTGCCAAGAACATGCAGTTCCAATGCCTTATCCATCCCATCTCTGCAATATTTACTCTATCTATGCCTTGAGAGAACCTCTGATCATTTATTGAAAACTGAAAAACACTCACTGCAAACCAAATGCTTGCATAGAAATCTTATTTATATACATTCCTACACTAATCTATCCAGTTGAGCTTCTTTGCTTAATTGAAGTCATACTTCCAATGCAGCCAGGTGAGTATCAAATTGATGAAAATAACTCCTTACATGCAACTGTTCAAAATAATTTTCAAGCGATATGAAGCTTGCAGCAAGAGGTTAGTAAGCAATGGATACTTACAACTATGATCTGAAATCATACCAACAACTGGATCATTAGAAACCTTTGAAAAATATAACTCTATGTAAAAATCCACAGGATCATGAAACTTATGAAGAGACATTTCTAATGGGTTAAGAAAACCATCTTGCTCCTTTGTGAAGTTTGATTCATCAATAAAATGATGGTCCTCCTATACTTTATAGCTACTCATATGTTGTTTGATGTTTGTTGCAAGTGTAGGTATAGAAATGATAGACAATTCCTCGTTGATCCTTGGAGTTTTCTGCTCATCAATATGTGATGAAGAGAATTTCAACTGCTGCTGCAATTCTTCATTATCTCCTTCATTGCATTCCCATGTTTCAGATTCAAAATTTTCACTTGATGGTATATCGATCTGTTCATTATCATTGGAATACTCAAAGGAAACAATTTGTTTTTCATGACAACTTAAAACAGTAGATACATTTGATACAATGTCAAAAGTATCTACATTCTGGCTATCACTTTGAAGATCATCAACCTCTTGATCATAATGAAAAGTGTATTCTACTGCATCATAATATTTATGACTATTTGATCCTTTACTCAGCAAATCGAATTCATAATAGCATTCTTGATAACGGAAATCAGCTGCAAATTTCTCTTTGCAAAACAAACGAAATGCAGCATGAAAATGTCTTAGTGAAGTAATACAATCAACCGGGAGTGATCTACACCAATCACGAGGTGCTCCATCTAAAGAGTATGTAAAAAATTTGATGAGGACATCTTCATATATAACTTTAATCTTAAGTATGCACTCGTGAAAATCTAGTAAAAATTCAACTGTCATTTCCCAATTTTCCCCTCTAAACCTAGGAAGGAAACCTTCCCATTCATCTCTACTAGGCACTGGATTTGGAAAACCAACTATCTTTGAAAAATCATAGAAAGCATACCTCTAAGATAGGATCTTGTCCATTTAAAAACAATGGAGTCTCCAATAGATATATGAATAGTGGAGTCTCCATGGTGAAAGATAAGCAGTCTAAAAGTGTCTAGCTTCAGTTCACCATCCAAAGCTAGATCTAATCATCATAGTTCACCCAGGGAAGGTGTCTTCATTGTCGTCTCCGAAAATGACGCAAACAATGTTAGCACTAAGAGTCACGCTTAGATTGTTGTAAGTGTAAGCCCAATACCCATCAGAATATAAATGGATTGAATGGTTTGAGTAGGTGGATCAACAATACTAGGAAAAAAAGGGAGAGGGAAACAAACTGTCAACAGAAGCATTCCATTGGGCAAGGAGTCACAACATCCTACAGATCAAAGGCAATCAAACTGTATATCAGACAAAAGGGATATATAATTATGAGTAGAAGCATGGTGAATATTACAAAATAAAGAACATCCATTGTACAGATATCCTTTTTGCAAACAGATAAAGATTGTTTAACCAGTAAACAATGATTTAATGGGGAAGCTACAACAGATCATTTGTTGTTCATGAATCCATCAATCAATGGAAACTATGATCCTCAAAACCTGCAATATGTTCAAGCAAGAATATAACAAAGAAGTGGGACAACAAAGAAGACAATCTGATAACAACTCTCGTGAAGATTTAATGGCAAAAAATATCAGTACAAGCAGGCCCTCAGGCTTACAAATGAGCAACTAAAACTACTCCTCCAACTCTCTCCTCTCATGGCTCATGAATCCAACCCTTTCCTTCTCAAAATCCATTTCATTTATAGTAAATGATATATATCTACCCTAAGGAGGTTGAAACCAAGGAGTTGCATAGGATCATCCTCCATTTAGGAGTCTTGTTACAAAAGATTCCAACAAAAGCCTAACAAATTCCTATTTTCCAGGATCTTGTCTATTGTGATAAATGCCTCTTGAAACATGTCATGATGATTGATTTGGAGATGGAACACATGTCCCTCATATCAAAATAACTCCTAGGAGACCATTCGAACCTTCCTTCACAGCTGACAGCCTTCTCATAGCTCGAATTTGTCAAACAATTAGAGTTCGCAGCGGCTGTGACAACATGCGTTGTGAACTTTCTTGTAGGTGATGTTTTTAGCTTTTCTCCAAAAATAAAAACTGGGTCAGGCTGAATTTTTGTCAGCAAGTCCAAACCACCATGTTTTACCTCCACACCAAATTTCAGAGGGACTCAGAATGGAAATCAAAAGTTACAAGCAAACAATTCCTCTGTTGTGTGCTAATTGTTTAAAAACTATCAAAAATACCAGTTCACAGCATCGACGCTGCGAACTCTCCTGTAGCATCCTGTTTCACTTGAAAATGCCTTAAATTATTCCGAAAAACATCTCCAGTGCCACCAATTGTTGTAACAACTCATGATCTTGGTATATGACTAGAAGAGAACATCCCAGGAGCTAAATATGGTTTATAAGGATAACCATCCTCAAATATTCAAAAATGCATAAACAGGAAACTTGTTAAAAACTGATATTGTTTAAGGAAGTTCAACTTCTTCATCTTCTAACTCTGAAGCTCCTCCTTTATGAGTCCTCCTTTGCTAATGATTGTCCATAAATACTGTATGAAGAAAACCTTACTACAATATTAAATGATTGTTAGATGTGAAACAGGGGATACAGAGGATTAGGGTTTTGATGACAAGACTTTTCCAATAAGCTAATCCTGTGTAGAACTTTTGTACATCTCAACTCATTACACATTTAGGAATAATATAAGGCATTCTTAAAATAGAAAGGCTAAGGAAATACTACTGAGAATTATAATGAAGGGAGACAAAGGCAGGTCTCTGCAAAATAGGTTTTTTATCAGCATCACTACACTTGCAAATTTCAAGTCGGCTCCCACAGATGATCAATTGCACACTACAGACTGGATAGGAGTGTAATAACTTGTTAATCTTTCAGCTTTAGAAAGATGCAGAAGATGAGTTTTTAAAAAATGCTGGAACAAAGGGTTCGCAGCACTGGATTTGTACCATAGAGTTCGCAGTGCCAAGAGGAAAGCCAGCCAAAACCCCTTTCTCGACCCTCAAATAGGATGAAAACTATCATGGAGCACCTGGTGGACCTAGGCTTGATGTTGATGTCTTTGAATTTGCACAGGGATGTTGCAAGTTGTCCAACCTCTAAACCTTCCTCTTCTTCAGCCAGTTCGCAGCGCACTAGTGTTTTAATTTTATCTTTCAAATGCCAAAATGGGTTGGAATGAATTTTTGTCAGAAGGTGATGCGAATAGCATGCTCCTCCAAAAAAAAATTCAGAAAAACCCACATCATCGTTCAAAAGTTATGATAAAATCTTTAGAAGACTACTATAGGAAATGAGTTTGCAACAAAGTTCGCAACATCTATCACTAGTTCGCAGTGCCTTATTCAAACAAGATTTGCATGCTTCGAGGAGACTGTTAGGATGTCCAAAGACCTGATCCCTGAAAATTTGTTAAAAATAGGCTCTAAAAACAATGAAATCCCTTAGCATGACAAAAAGGTAATGATGGCAATGAATGAATTGAGCACTTGAGTACGCTGTGAACTCTCCTAGTGAGTTGGAAGCACATACAACTGTCTTTAAATTGACATTTAAACATATGGATGATGACAAAGAGAACCTTTTATACAACTGAGAGGTGACATGTCACGATAATGATGTAAAGATCAAAGGTGTGACTCAAAAACAAAACCCAAAGTGGTTCTTTTTTACCCCTACAATTCTATGTGCTAACACGTTTCACTGGCTCAAGGCACTTGTGGTAGTTGTACATCCATCGTTGCACCAACATCCTCTGACGTAATCCGCAATCGCGAACAAGGGGATCTATCGCAGTTCACTTCATTGCACTTCATTTCTGAACTGCATCGCAAGTCATCGTGCTATTTTGTGTGCACTCCAATTTCATTCTTTCATGACTTCCTATGTCTGTGCACCATACTTTTTGTTATACCTTATGCGCCATTTATCTTTTTTATGCACTATTGGTCATTTCATCCTTCAATCCTTCTGTGCACTTTTGTTTTCATGCTTTCACAATTTCCTCTATCTATTATTCCTTTGTCTGTTATTGTGTTATAACTAACTATGTCCATGATCATTTTGACATCAATGACAACACATGCACAACAATAATAACAAAATAAAATTAAAAAGAGAAAAAACTTGAATGAAAACCACCTGCATCCTTCCATACCTTTTTCCACTAGCTCAACCAAACCACTTTTTCTATAATAAGAGCAACCCTGGTTTTTGTAGGTGGGCACTACAAGGCCATCCTTTAACACGTAGTATGAGACCAGGTTGACTTTGATCACTGTGAGTAAAATTCGAAAAGCTAGTCATCACCCTTTAAAAAATAATTCACTATTTTTTAATGTAACTTTATTTTTCTCAATATACCCATTTTGACAATGTTTGATATGATAAAGAAGTTAATGGGACTTCTATGTTTTATATGATACAATAGTTTAGTACAAACTTCAAAGACAGCTCGTTATCAAAATAAGATTTTAGGATGGTATAATATTTACTATATTAAAAAACTACGGTCATAAAAGTCCAGCTCTGTAAACTTAAAAAATGCACTTATTAAATGAATAAAGAGAGCGAATTAAAGTCATTAGAAGACCAAAAATAGATTTGGATCTTATTAGATTCTCAAATATTAATAATAATATAATTCAAAATCATTATCATAAAATAGCGAATTAAAGTCATTTTAAGATCGAAAATAGTTTTGGATTTTACTGGATTCTCAAATATTAATCATAAAATAATTTAAAATCATTTTTATAAAATAATTCAAATTTTAGCTAATTGTTAGTACGGATTTATATTAAACTTCTAACCATGTGGCCTAGCATATACGTTTAATGATAGATAGTACTATGTGGCCTAGCACATACGTTTAATGCTAGATAGCACTGGATACTACAGTGATAATATTAGTATAAATTCTAGGTAATATATAATATCAAATGAACTTTTAATTGTATAGTGTATTATAGGCACATGATATACAATACATATAATGTTGAATAATATTGCAGAGTTTTCTTCACCACTTGGAAAAAATGCTACACATTTGTCACCGTGCTTAGCAATTGATACAATAAAGGTCCTTTTCAACACGTTGTAAGAGACATAGCACAAGAGGTTTAGGGAAGCTGCACCACATCTTGGGCGATGGTAGTAATTTTCTTAAAAAAAAATTTATGGGTCTGTAATATCTATTTGATATAGTGTAAATTCATTGTGCAACAATGTCTCTTGCACAACAAACAGCCTTGCTCCATTCGTCAAGGTCTTGGATGAAGAATTATGTTCCTAATTTATGGTATTTGTTTTCAGTTGCCCATTTGAATTGGTTGGAACCCTATTTTAGTTTGGATAGACCTGTTTTGATAATAATACAAATAATGCAATGTTATGTTTAGTTCAGAGTGTTTACCACATAAATTGAATTTATGGGAAATCGTTCTTCTGGGGATAGCTTTGGCATGGAATTGAAAGAAAACTTTAGTTCATCGAACACAGTGAAGCAGTTGGGTTCAAATCTAACGGACTTTGATGTCAAGGGTTTTGGAAGAGATGTTGAAGTGTCAGAGAAGGATTTGGAAGGGTGGAAGTTTGATTATAAGGGTGAGGGGCCTTCTCGGATGAATATTCACCTAAATTTTATATTACTTCAAATATTGGATAAACTTTTGTAGTAAAAATTGGATAAAATTTTGCAGTAAAAGCATAGAAAATCTTTACAAATTTAAACATTTATAAACTTTTGTAGTAAAAGTATAGAAAATTTTTACAAATTTGAGAATAATAAATATTCTCCACTTTTGCACTAAAATTATGTGAAGTCCTTACAAATTTAAAAAATTTTACTTATGTTGCAACATTTGTAAGATAATTATGGTTTCTTAAGATTTTTCTTGGTTCACGTTTTGATTACCGGGGAAATGGAACCACAAAAGTTATGAGCCTATGTTTAATAATGTCAATCGCCACTGCACAAGTAGATATCAAGGCATCCTTCCTAGCCTCTTCCACAACACTAACAATTTTTTCTACAATTTACAATGAATTCAATTCATTCAAAAACTTAGAAAAAACATGCAAGGAAAATAAAAAGATATTTAGGTACTTTAAGAGTCCAATGAAACAAGACACATTTCCCCGATAGCGTTCTAAATATCTTTTGGGCAACCTTTGGATTGATTCACATAATTTCTTAATACATGGCTTGCTAAGTTATTTAATCCCTTCATTACCTTCTGAATAATATTCTATGATGTTGATACAAAGAGGCAGGTGAATCAGTGTCAAGTACTTTTTAACACTTGTCACAACTTTTACTTCAACCAGATTATATATTCAATATATGTTCAATGAACAATAAAGAGCAGTAGAAGAGATAAACCATGCACAATAAATATATGTGAAGTAATCATAAGTTATATCCAAATAAATTAATGACTTCCAAGTTTGTCAAGGGAAGATACAACTTCCAAGTTCCAAGGAGGGCCAAACCTCCAATCTATTACATTCAAAGGAAGCTACAACTTCCAAGTTCCAGGGAGGGTCAAACCTCCAATCCTTGCCCCTTCCTTCCACCCAAGAATATATAAGAGATAATGAACCTTTGCATTAACTTATCACCATCAAACTGAGAAACAACCATTACATGAACCCTGAATATGGTTCCAAGAGATGTTGTTGTAGTTCTGATCTGAAAACTTCAATTACAGAGATACTCGTGGGACAATATTGGGCATCTAGCGGTGCCTCGCGTGACGAGGCTAGGTCCACCCGCGAGTGCCTCGTGGGACACTCTATGTGCAACCAACGAGTACCCTTCAAATTAGGGTTTTTCATAAAACCCCCGCACCTGCACCTTAGGCTTTCCTTGTTCTTGCAACTCCGAGCTCAGCTTCCTCCGTACAACTCTACGTCACCAACTTGTGTACTTGGATGCTTCAAATGAGATGTTATTCAATGTGTATTTATACTCTTTATGACACTTCTTTTTTCTTTTCTGGACTTCAGGGCCGACCTATCACTTTCTTACTTTGTAATATTGTTCTTCTTTAATTAACTTAGGGTCGACCTGCAACTTCACATGATTATCTTCAAAGGGAATATCTTCTCAACTATGAGGATCCACGTGACATGCCACCTACCACCGAAAATGGCATGACATAAACTATCCATCCATGGGTGTCGTATCTACATGTGTATTGTCATTTATTTCCATATACCTCGATCAACTACGAGTTCCACAACCAATGACTAGGGTTGACATCAATGACAACAACTAATCTTCCAATAATCTCCCCCTTTTTCATTGATGGCAACATTCACGCTCCCCCTGTCCTCATGCTCCTGGTTTCTCTCCCCATTTGACATCAATGGCAAATGGTGGGGCTGCTCCACCTGAGTTTAATGGCACAATTTTTCTTTTTCTTGTGGGGATGCTCCCCATAAACATATGGCACTCAATAGTACTTCATTTTTCTTTTCGGTCTTCTGGACTTTTTCTTCCTTGGAGCCTTTTCCTGTGACTTCTATCTTTTTTTCTTTTCCTTCCTTGGAGTTCTTGTGTGTGTCTTCAATTTTCTTTATCTTCTCTTTGTCTAGAATGTATATCTTACTTGGTCTTCTTGTTTTGGTTGCAACCAGTCTTCCTGAATCTTCTTCTCTGATTTCGCATTTTCAGGAGTCAAACCTAAGATTGTATCCTTGATCACACATTTTACTAACAGTGAAGAGATTATGCTTTAGATCTTCAACCAATAGGACATTTTCTTTTTTCACATTTTCACTTCCAAGCTTTACTACACCTTTTCCAAGTATTTTGGCAGATGCGTTATCTCCAAATGCAACATTGCCACCCTTTCTCTTCAAGCTGACAAATTTGTTTTGATCCCCAGTCATGTGTGAAGAGCACCCACTGTCTATGTACTATTCATATTCTTCTTCACATTCTTCAGCGATCAATGCTACTCAACAATTATCTTGGCTTGGATTCTCTTTCCTTTTCCATACTGTAGTTGGTTTTATGATAGGAAATCTTTTTTCATATCTGTGCAATCTTGTGCTTTGTAACCAACATTATTGCATTTGTAGCATATGATATTTTGATCCATCAGTGGATCAAATGGATTGTAATTTCTATCGTCATATCCATAAGCATTTTCAAATATATTGTTTACATGATTGTTCCTTGGATATCCATAATCATTTATGTTTCTCACATAATTATTTCTTGCGTTGAGTTTGCAGTGAATTTCTTTGTGTCCAAAGTTTTTGCAAGTATAGAAATGACCAAGAAAAGTATTTTCATACCCGATGGAAGAAGGTCTTCTTGATGTTTCATTATTTCTGAATCCTTATCTTTGATTGCTCTCATACCTGGTGGGAGAGGGCCTTCTTGGTGTCTCACTTCTTCTGAATTCTGGTCTTCTATCTTGTTCTTGATCTTCTTTAACTTCCTATGGAGTGTTGGTTCCATCCTTTTCATCTTCCTTTTCTTGATTTATTGTCTTCAAACTATCATTCTATCCTAGTCTCGTCTTATTGGTAGGTGATCCTTGATTGTTAAGGATTTCATCTATCTTTTTAGTACTTCTTTCAAAATTTTCCAACCTTTCCTTTGTCAATATTAGTTCATTTCTTGTGAGATCTAATTCAACTTTCAATTTCTCATAATCTTCCAATTGTTTATTCAGGCTGTCAATTGTCTTTTCAAGCTCATGATTCTTTCCCTCACAACTACTCAATTCACTTCTTAGTTTTCTATTTTTCTGAGCTTGTTATTTTCAATTTCAACCTGTTTCAATTTTTCAAGATTCTCATCTTCATGTTCAGTTTCTGTGTTGTCTTTGTATCCCCAGAAAGAGTCAAAGTTAGTTCCTTCATCAAACACTTCTCCAGAATTGATTTCTTCCTCTTTAGAACTCTTGTGATCATCATTCTTGGTTTCTTGGGTTATGAAGAGGACTTCTCTTACATCCATTTCTTCTCCATCACTTTCATCTGAAGAGTTGCCATCATCCTTGGAGTAGAAACTCTTTTTTTTGTTGAAGCTTCTTTTTCCATAATGGCATCTTTTAGCAAGATGTCCTACTCTACTACAATTGAAGCATTTGAGAGGTAACTTACCTTTGTATCTGTTGGTTCTCTTCTCGATCCTTCTTACAAAATTTGATTCTTCTTCATCTGAATCATAATCCAACCTTTCTTCTGCCTTGTGTTTCATGTCCTTTGTCTTCTTTATGGATTTAAAAGCTTTCCTTGTCTGATTGGTCAATTTCTGTACCTGTTCTCATTTCATATGCTATAAGGGACCCATGTAATTCATCCATTTTCATCTTGGTCAAGTCCCTGGTTTCTTCAATGGTGGAGACCTTAGTGTAACACCCTGTTTCCCCCAATTTGTAATTAATCATAAAATAGGAATTACCATGCTAATGCATGAGGAAAATGTAAATGTATTATTGTTTGAGTTGCCAATAACTGACTGTGGGGGCGAATCCTTGAAAGTACTGGCCATGATATCACTAGAGGAAGAATGTGAAAACTATACAAGAGGGTTTATATATCAAATAACCCCAAATCTCCCTTGATAAGGATGCAAACCCCCTTTGAATCCCAAGGAAAGGAAATCAGGCAATGAAGAAAGGACCGGTGGCTGAATCACCAACCACCCCCATGAATGGAAACATGGGTTGTCAGTCTGAAGTACCACAGGGACCTGCAGACCTAAGCTTCCTTCTGACAGAAGGAACCAGATAGGTCGACAAACCCTCCTAGGTAAGAGGGGCACACACATAGGGAAGAGGGGAGACACCAGACGAGGGAGGAAGCTCTCCAGCGAATCACGAACAGAAGGCCGTGAGCTTGATGCTGAAGAGTATCTGAGAAACCTCGTCGAGGCCATAATCGAGGGAGAAAGCTCCGAGTTACAGAGAACATGACCCAAACAGAAGCAGAAATGGAGGAAGAATCCTCGAGAAGTGTGAGAATTCCTTGGTGATATCATGGCTTGGCACGGGGGTGGCCAGAGCGCTAAGAATGAATGCCTCTGTGCCTATGGTTGGGTGGAAGGACGAACACCCACAGTCAGTTGGTTGGCGGCAACTTGTAATAGATAAGTGATTTCTTACCCTGTATAATTTATCTATAACTGTGTATGAATTGGCTATACTGTGTACGTTGCAGGAATTGGGCATATTTCTTAATGGATATACTGTATTCCCCTTATTTCTGCTTGATTGTATAATTATGCCAGTAGGAAAGCATATGGTTAGGATAGGTTTTATACCTGTAAAATACTTGTGTCCTATGGTGGCATAAGCCCGAGTCACGAACTCTACATTCGTCGACCGTGGACACAGTTTCATGTACGCATGTAAACCTTCCTAATCCTTTTGAGTCCCTTGGAGGACGAAGCCTGTTAAGCTCAGGAGAGGTAGTGCAGAGATGCACAGGCCCTCTGCGAGGCAAACCGAACCCAGAACCCCTTGATGAAGGAGCGTAATAGTTGTGCTAAAGAATCTTCTAAGAGTCAAGTCCAGAAGAAAGAGCGCAAATTCCTCAAGCCCTTCCTATCCGACGAAGCTTAGGAGGGATAGCGAGTTTCAAATGCCGAAATAAAGTACCGTTTTCATTTACTAGATGCACGGACGAGATCCTTCGGAGGATCTGAGGTCTTTCATGACCGTTAAATTGGAGGAAGGAACGTCGACATTAATGCCTCGACCCCTTTCAGCCTTCGCAAGTAGCGAAGGAATCGGGACCATAGATTCCAAGATCCATGGGAGTTACCTAGACTGTCCATTTGTAGAGGACACGTGGCTTCTTGTCGGCGTTTCGGCACCCGAGAAACCCAAGGGAAAGAACCCTTGTGATGCAGGAGCATCACCAGCACATCAAGCGAGCCAGCACGGGAGCGGAAGACATCTGGACAATCCTGCACAAATTTTGAAAATGCTTTGGGACTGTTGCACAAAATCTTAAATGAGTCATTTAAGAGATGGCGCACTTGTATATTGTAATGGACCTTGAGCCTTTAAGCTCTCGTCCTTTAGTAGATAGTCGACATTTAATAGACTTAATGCAGTTAGATAGGAAATTTAATTTTAGATTTGATAGCTTAGAGTCCAGGAGGGAAAACGGATATAGACACCCTCATTGTATCATTGTAACATTATCAATTGAGAAGCATTCAGAAGAAGAGGAGCATACAGAGAATTGTATGAAGAACACCCATGTACAGGCATTTAAATTAATAGAAGAAAGCTTTGATTCAAATCCATGGTTTGTGTTGTTTCTCTGTGTATTTGATGTTGAAATGCTCATGAATGTTTGCTTCCAAGTATACATTTGCTTTTATATGCTGTGTATGTGATTTCATGTGTGAATTGAAGTCTGAGAAGGGGAGTGAATGAGTTTCAATTGTTTCTCTAAGTGAGCCAGAGGATTCCTGCAAGGAGTGCAGTCGAATTGTCTGCAAGGAGTGCGTTGAAAACAGGGTTCAATTAGAGATATCTTTTGTTCTCATTCGTCTCGTGGGTGCAGTTAGGCACAGTGCCGTGCAAGGAGTGCGTAGGCCAGGAATAAGTCTCAGGGTTGTGAACCTGAGCAAGGAGCTGAAAGATTGCTGTCGCAAGAGTGCACAAGGTCGAGAGACTTCAACACTCAGTCGGGGTTGAAGGGTTGCCGCAAGGAGTGCGTGCAAGAGGGTTTCAAAGAAGACTGAAGCCGTGGAGAAGCTCAGGAGGAGTAGGCCTTCGAATTCACTGAAGGATAAGTGTAGGGAAGCTACTATTGGATGTCCAAAGGAAGTACCGCAGGTTGGCGAGCAGGTGAACGAGTCCCATGGGGAGACACTTCTTCGTTTCGTGGATTCACAAAGGGAAGAGTGGACGGTCGAAATCCTTTGAGGAGGTTTCGTGAAGTTCCGTGGGCCATTGGATCTCACGGAGGTGCTGGGAGGTTATAGTGTAAGTGTGGAAAAGGTTCGAAGCTCAGAAGGAAGTAGAGTCGTCGATTCGAGTTCAGAAAGAGCCGTCGGATCTACACGTGGTATCGTGTATCGAAAAGTCGCAAGTCAAAACTCCAAACTTTTGCAACAAGGATTGTGATATCGCGATTCGTGATATCCCAATAGGATCAGAACCATCCATCATGTGGGACACGTGTCAGGAGATCCCAGGAAGTCAGGGTTCAGAGAATCGGAGTTTTCGAGAACAGGAAACACTTGCTGCTTGGAATCGCGAAATGCGATATCCCAACGGAAGGGTCGTGTGGGCCACAGTCAGGGCTAGTGGAGGACAGGTGGCATACCTTATCGGGGATAGGGAAAAGGTAAGTCCCGAATCCTTTGGATTCAGGATTCGCGATCCCACGAATCCTGAAACCCTGTTAGGGGCGACGGGAGGTGGAAAGGTCAACTCGCACGTGTGCATCGGAATATCGACACATCGGGGTTCGAAGTTCAGAAATTCTATTTGTTGACATCATGAGTAGCGATTTCCCGATAGGGAGAACTTCGATAGCAGGGGAGGAAGTCAACGTTGACTCGCATCGGATTTCGGGGAATTGTGAGGCATAAAACACGCGACCGTAGGATTCACGAAATCGCGAAGTCCAATTTCCCGATCATTAAGGGAGATCAGTTGAAGAGTTGTTGTGGGTAAGGAAAATTCCCGATAGGGAATCAGAGGAACCTTTGAGTTCTTCGAGCCGTGAACGAAAGAAGGCCCTGAGAAAGCGGACGTGCTCCGAGGGGTGCGACTGCGTCAGGTTTGGTATCACAGCAGGAATATCTCTTTGCTTTATGTAGCAGAGAAGAAGAGGATTCACCATGCCACTGAGGAGGGAAATACAGTCACCTAATCCGGAGGACAGGGAGGTATGGAGAAGAGGCAGGCAGGTAGTCAATCCATAAATGGAGAGACAGATGAGAGATCTTCGAGCAAGACTCGAAGACATGGAGACAGCTCAAAGACGCACAGCTAGTGCATAGGATCTTAGTGATTCCGAGAGTGAGATAGAAGCTGAGCAAGAGGAGGAAGTTACAGCCAAGGATGCAACAAATGAACAACTAATTAAAGCTATTTCCAGAATGGGTGCAAAGGCAAAGATGGACATTCCAGTTTACGAGGGGAATCTAGATGCGGAGGAGCTTCTGGATTGGATTAGAGCTCTGGATACCTACTTAGATTATGAAGATATCGAAGAGGATAAGAAGGTCATACATGTTGTCACGCGCTTGAAGGGACATGCAGCCTTATGGTGGGACGAGATACAAGCTGACATATGCTGCAAGGGCAAGCAGAAGATCAAGAGTTGGGATCGAATGATCGCGAAGATGAAGGAAAAATTCATCCCCAGAGACTATCAAATTACTTTGTTCAGGAGAATGCAGAACCTGAGACAGAAACTGATGACAGTGAAAGAATACACTGAGGAATTCTATTGACTGAACATCAGAGTATGTCATCGAGAGAGCGATGATGAGAAGGTTGCTAGATATCTGAATGGTCTGAGATACGACATTCAGGATGAATTAAGCATGGTCACCATTAGGACGGTGGAGGATGCTTATTAGATGGCTTTGAGAGCTGAAGAAAAGCTGAGTCGTAAGCAAGGTCAGCGAGGGCGAGGCAGAAGCCAGCCCAGAGGCAAGACGGTTGCCCAGGAAAGAACCCAAAATCCCAAGGAGGAGTGGAAGAAACCTCAGGGTAAAATTGAAAGAGGTGGAACCTCACAGAGAGAGCCATATGTTGAACAGAGAGGGCAGCATACAAAGCAGAGTGGAGGATATGCTGACAACAACACTTTTCCTTGTACCAGAGGTAGAGGAAGAGGAAGAGGTGGAGTAATCACATGCTTCACATGTGGGAAGAATGGGCACAAGTCTTACGAGTGTCTAGAGAAAAAGAAGGACATTGGGGAAGCTCACATCACCGAAGCGCAGAGGCGAGATGTTGAGGCTGAAGATGCAGAAGACAGGAGATCGCTTATGATGCGAAAGGTCCTTTTGACACCTGACAAGGAGGTGGAAAGTTCAGTCCAAAGGACCAGACTATTCAGAACAGCTTGCAAGACCAAGGATAGGGTGTGCAAGGTCATCGTAGACAGTGGTAGCACGGATAATCTCGTATCTACAGAGATGGTAGAGAAGCTGGAGCTGGAGACGACTGATCATCCAAGCCCATACAAAGTTTCATGGCTACAGAAGGGACACCAGGTAACTATTACTAAACAATGCTTGGTTGAATTCAAAATAGGTGGATATAATGATAAGATCTTATGTGATGTTATTCCCATGGATGTATGTCATTTATTGTTGAGTAGACCATGGCAATATGACAGAAATGTGATTCATGATGGGAGAATGAACACATATACCCTAGAGAAGAATGGGAGAACCCATATGTTGCTTTCGATAAAGGATAAGGAGGTGAAGACGGAAGTAAGCAACACAGTACTTCTCATGAGTGGGAAGGAACTTCTTACAGAGGTAAAGAAGAAAGAAGATCCACAATTCTTTGTGGTCAGGAAACCGAGGATTGTTCTGACTATCACAAGAGTGAATGATTTACCAGATGAGATTCAGGAACTGCTGGAAGAGTTCACTGACATCATAGTGGACGAATTACCTCGTTCGTTGCCACCGATGAGGAGTGTGAGTCATCACATTGATCTCATACCAGGAGCTAGTTTGCTGAATAAAGCCGTGTACAGGTTGACGCCCCAGGAGAATGATGAAGTTAAGAAGTAGGTCCAGGAGTTATTAGACAAAGGATTGGTCAGGAAAAGCTTTAGTCCATGTGTTGTTCCAACAATACTCAGTCCAAAGAAAGACGGAGGCTGGAGGATGTGCACCAAATCAAGGGCGATCAACAAAATAACCATTAGATACATGTTTCCATTGCCGAGGATGGATGATCTAATGGATTGCTTGAGCGGAGCGATATTTTTTTCAAAAATAGATTTGAAAAGCGGATACCACCAGATTCACATGAGAGAGGGCGATGAATGGAAAATAGCATTCAAGACAAACGAAGGTTTGTATGAATGGCTTGTCATGCCGTTTGGCTTGACGAACGCGCCAAGTACCTTCATGAGGTTGATGAATGAAGTCCTGAGGGAATTCATCGGGAAGTTTGTCATTGTGTTTTTGGACGACATACTGGTTTATAGTAAATCAGTGACAGAACATTTGAAGCATTTGGCCATAGTGATGAGGAAGCTACAGCAGGAGAAGTTGTTGATTAACATGAAAAAGTCCTCATTTATGAAGACATAGCTCATTTACTTGGGTTTTGTTATCTCGACAAATGAATTGAAGATGGACCTGGATAAGGTAGAAGTGATTAAAAATTGGCCATCACCGAGAAATATTTTCGAGGTGATAATTTTTCATGGTTTGGCTAGTTTCTACCGAAAGTTCATCAGGAATTTCAGTGGAATTAGCGCAGCGATGATGGATACAGTGAAGAAGCGACATAAGTCTTTTCATTGGACAGTCGAGGCTGAGGAGAGCTTCAATCTGTTGAAGCGAAAGATCACGGAACAACCAGTGTTGGTGTTGCCGGATTTCCTGAAAACATTTCAGGTGAAATGTGACGCAAGCGGGTTTGCCATCGGAGCGGTCTTGAGTCAGGAAGACAGCCCGGTTGCATATTTCAGTGAGAATATGGATGAGGCAAAATTGAAATACTCCACGTATGATAAAGAATTTTATGCTATCATCCAGGCATTGAAGAAGTGGAGGCATTACTTGATCCCAAAAGAATTTGTATTGTACAGTGATAATCATGCATTGTAGTTTGTGACTCAACAGGAGAAGTTGAATCAGAAACATGCAAATTGGGTAGAGTATATGCAGAATTTCACATTTGTGATTAAGCACATTTCTGGTATTGTTAACAAAGTGGTTGATTCTTTGAGCAGGAAGTGTTTGTTGCTACAGAAATTCCGAGTCAAAACATCGGGTTTTGAAAATCTCAGGGACATGTACGCAGGAGATGCAGATTTTGCAGAAGCGTATGAAGCAGCTGAGAATCCAGTTCTCAGAGATAGAAGCCCATGGATAGACTATATGATCCAGGAGGGATTGTTGTTTAGAGGCAATCAAATGTGCATTCTGAAATGCTCCATGAGGGAGAATCTGTTAAAGGAGAAGCACAGCGAAGGCTTGGCAGGACATTTTGGCCATGACAAAACATTCACGAAGCTGAATGAGTCATACTTTTGGTCGAGCATGCGAGCAGATGTCAAGAAATTTATTGACAGGTGTAGAGTTTGCCAGCATTCGAAGGGGAGAAAACATAATGCAAGTTTTTATCAGCCATTACCCATACCAGAGAGGCCATGGGAGGCGATAAGCATGGATTTTGTATTGGGTTTGCCAAGGACACAAAGAGGTGTAGATTCAATCTTTGTGGTAGTGGATAGGTTTTCCAGGATGGCACATTTTATCCCATGTCAGAAAACCAGCGATGCGACTCACATCACAAATCTATTCTTCAAAGAGATCATTCGACTTCATGGATTGCCGAAAATCATAGTTTCGGACAGGGACACTAAATTCATAGGGCATTTTTGGAGGACCTTGTGGAAAAAGCTAGGAACTAACTTGATATTTATTTCTGCTTATCATCCTCAGACGGATGGACAAATGGAAGTGGTCAACAGAAGTCTGGGAGACTTGCTGAGAAGCTTGGTGATAGAGCACCACAGCCAGTGGGACAACATATTGCCACAGGCAAAGTTCGCATACAATGACTCAGTGAATCGAAGCACAGGAAAAATTCCATTTCAGGTTGTGTATGGGATGCAGCTGAGAGGAGTTTCTGAACTAAGGGATTCAGAACAGACTACTACTAGCAGCGCTAGTCTAGAGGAATTCACTGAGGCGATGAAGGAACTTCACAGCAGGGTGAAGGAGCGACTACTGGAATCGAGTTAGGAATACAAGCGCAGAGCAGATCAGCATCGGAGACAACTTCAATTCAACGTTGGTGATCTAGTTCTGGCACACTTAAGGAAAGAAAGGTTCCCGAGGGGAACATACAATAAGCTGAAAATGAAGAAAATCGGGCCATGCAAGGTCTTGAGAAAATTCGGGGAAAATGCTTATGAGATCGAGTTGTCGGATGGCATCGGAATATCTCTGATATTCAATATCGCAGATTTATACCCATACAGGGATGGAGAAGCAGAGAATGGAGCTGAGGAGCTAGTGATCCAGTGGATGAAACAACTGCCAGTTGCAGAGAAGCCACAGATGGAATGCATACTGGACAAGAGAGTGGGTAAGAAGACCAGGAGGAAGGAATACTTCGAGTATCTGGTCAAGTGGAAGAACCATCTAGTTGAAGATGCTAGCTGGGAGACTGAAGAGGAAATACAAAAGCATGGATAGACTGTGCAGGAGCTCATGGACAGGAGCCCATGAAAGTTTTCAAGCTGAGGAGTATGATGTAGGAGCATCGCCAACACATCAAGCGAGCCAGCACGGGAGCGGAAGACAGCTGGACAATCCCGCACAAATTTTAAAAATGCTTTGGGACTGTTGCACAAAATCTTAAATGAGTCATTTAAGAGATGGCACACTTGTATATTGTAATGGACCTTGAGCCTTTAAGCTCTCATCCTTTAGTATATAGTCGACATTTAATAGACTTAATGCAGTTAGATAGGAAATTTAATTTTAGATTTGATAGCTTAGAGTCCAGAAGGGAAAACGGATATAGACAACCTCATTATATCATTGTAACATTATCAATTGAGAAGCATTCAGAAGCAAAGGAGCATACAGAGAATTGTATGAAGAACACCCATGTACAGGCATTTGAATTAATAGAAGAAAGCTTTGATTCAAATCCATGGTTTGTGTTGTTTCTCTATGTAATTGATGTTGAAATGCTCATGAATGTTTGCTTCCAAGTATACATTTGCTTTTATATGCTATGTATGTGATTTCATGTGTGAATTGAAGTCTGAGAAGGGGAGTGAATGAGTTTCAATTGTTTCTCTAAGTGAGCCAGAGGATTCCTGCAAGGAGTGAATTTGAATTGTTCGCAAGGAGTGCGTTGACAGCAGGGTTCAATTAGAGATAGCTTTTGTTCTCATTCGTCTCGTGGGTGCAGTTAGGCACAGTGTCATGAAAGGAGTGCGCAGGCCAGGAAGAATTCTCAGGGTTGCGAACCTCAGCAAGGAGCTGAAAGATTGTTGCCGCAGGAGTGCACAGGGTCGAGAGACTTCAACACTCAGTCGGGGTTGAAGGGTTGTCGCAAGGAGTGCGCGCAAGAGGGTTTCAAAGAAGACTAAATCTGTGGAGAATCTCAGGAGGAGTAGGCCTTCGAAATCACTGAAGGATAAGCGTAGGGAAGCTGCTATTGGACGTCTGAAGGAAGCGCCGCAGGTTGGTGAGCAGGTGAATGAGTCCCATGGGAGACACTTCTTCGTTTCATGGATTCACAAAGGGAAGAGCGGACGGTCGAAATCCTTTGAGGAGGTTTCGCGAAGTTCCGTGGGCCATTGGATCTCACGGAGGTGCTAGGAGGTTACAGTGTAAGTGTGGAAAAGGTTCGAAGCTCAGAAGGAAGTAGAGTCGTCGATCCGAGTTCGGAAAGAGCCGTCGGATCTACACGTGGTATCGTGTATCGGAAAGTTGCAAGTCAAAACTCCAAACTTTCGCAACGAGAATTGCGATATCACGATCCGCGATATCCCGATAGGCTCAGAACCATCCATCGTGTGGGACACGTGTCAAGAGATCCCAGGAAGTTGGGGTTCGAATAATCAGGGTTTCCGAGAACAGGAAACACTTGCCGCTTGGAATCGTGAAACACGAAATCCCAACGGAAGGGTCATGTGGGCCACAGTCAGGGCTAGTGGAGGACAGGTGGCATACCTTATCGGGGATCGGGAAAAGGTAAGTCCTGAATCCTTTGGCTTCAGGATTCGCAATCCTGCGAATCCCAAAATACCGATAGGGGCGACGGGAGGTGGAAAGGTCAACCCGCACGTATGCATCAGAATATCAGCACATCAGGGTTCGGAGTTCAGAAATTCTATTTGTTGACGTCGCGAGTAGTGATTTCCCGATAGGGAGAACTCCGATAGAAGGGGAGGAAGTCAACGTTGACTCGCATCGGATTTCAAGGAATTGTGAGGCATAAAACATGCGATCGTAGGATTCACAAAATTGTCAAGTCCGATTTCCCGATCATTAAGGGAGATCAGTTGCAGAGTTGTTGTGGGTAAGGAAAATTCCCGATAGGGAATTAGAGGAACCTTTGAGTTCTTCAGGCCGTGAACGAAAGAAGGTCCTGAGAAAGCGGACGTGCTCCGAGGGGTGCGACTGCATCACCTTGTCTTCGCAAGTCGCAAAAGCCCGGTATGCGAAATCCCGAATCAGTGTAAAGTGAATAGGTTTCAGCATTTCGACACTCGGGAAACTGATGTAGGAGCATCGTCAACGTCAAGCGAGCGTGGGGCAAACGCAACACATTTTGAGCACATGATAAATTGTTTAAAAACTGTTGAAGATTGGATGCGGCAAACTTAAATGTGGTAGTTAAGGAGAGGCGTACTTATATATTGTAAAGGACCTTGAGCGATCCGCTCTTGTCCATAGTAGGTAGAAATCATTTATGTTAGTAGGTAGCTTTGAATTCTCAGAGTTGACAGTTTTAGGAGTTGAGGGAAAACGGATATAGACACCCTCATTGTGTAATTGTAACATAGAAGGAGAATGCCAATTCAGAGCAAAGTAGTGAAGAACATTTCCAAGAAAAAGGAGAGAGCATACAAAGTTGAAACAGAGAAATTGTGTTTGAGAAAACACCCATGTATATAGGTTTGAGTTAATAGAAGAAGTCTTTAATTCAGATTCATGGCGTTGTGTTTGTTTCTTGTATGCGTATGCTGAATGGTATTTTCATGGTTTTACTCTTCCTATCATGCAATTTCTTTTATGCTATGTATGAGTAATTTCTTGTTAAATGTTTGAAATCTGAGAGGAAGGGGTAAATGGAAATGAGTTTCAATTGTTTCTCTGTCTGAGTAAGGATTCCTACAAGGAGTGCGATTGGATAGTCCGCAAGGTGTGCATTAACAAAGGATCCAGAGATTTGTCTCAAGAACTCTTAGACATGATAGCTTTTGTTCTCATTTCCTCTGAAGGATACATTTGACATAGGAGTCATGCAAGGTGTGCACGGATCGAGCTTAAATTCAGGGCTCAAAAACCTGAGAAGCAATTGAAGGCTTGCCGCAAGGAGTGCATGAAGAAGGTTCTTGCAAGATTTGAAGTCAAGGGAAAGCTTCCAAAGGATTCGAACCTGCTAAGTTGTCGGAGGGAAGAAACAGACAGTCGAAATCCTGTGTAGAGGATTAGCAAAATCCCGTCAACCGTCCGATCTGATAGAGAAACAAGGAGGTTACGGGTGTTACCAGAGTTTCAAGCTCAGGAGATTGTGAGCCGTTGGATCCTCACCTAGTTACCCATCAGTCGTAGGATCTGGAAAGAGTTGCACGGGGTTTAAACCCTTGCAAGGAGAGTGAAAATCTCAAAAGGTGTCAGGATATCAAGGTGTCGGGGTTTGGGATATCGGAAATCCTGTGGATAAGAGATCGGGTAAATCCACTGTGAAAACCCCGAAACAAATCAGAATCATCTTTTCTGTTGGGACACGTGGCAGGGATCGAGAGCCATAAACATCTTGGAAGTCTAGAGACCAAGAGTTCGACACCTTTTGAGTCCCGAAACAGTGAAAGGATCTCATTCGTTGATCTAAGGGAGGACGTGTGTCGCGTGATCACCTAATTCAGAGTTTCGGACACCGGGACTCACATAAGTGAGCGTTTTGACTTTGCATTTGGCGAAGTCCGAGACTTGATCGGAACCGTCCATCCATTTGGGACGTGTGGCAGACATCCTTGAAGTTGGGGTTCGACATTTCGCGAATCCTGAAGACAGGAACACTTACAGCTCGAAACTGCGAAGTCCGAAATCTCGATAAGGACGAAAGCTCCATTATGGGGCCCAGTTGACGTCATCTCGTCATAACGAGAGGTCAAGAATCGAAACTTCGGGAGTCCCATGGGAAAGAACCCAAAGGCATTTGTTTTTCTGAATTTCCGAAGTGATGAGGGCCGCCCATCTTTGAGGACGCGTGGCAACAATCTCAACTTCCGGGGGAAAGTCCCGAAAAGGAACACATATCGGGAGATCGGAATTCGGAGGATCGGGGGCCCTGAGGACAAGGGGTCAATTACATCTCGTCATCCAAAATTCTGAAATCACGAAAGGAGATAGGACTACGGCCATATAGGCGAGGTCGTATAGACCAAAAATCTAGCCTGAGGCTAACTGATGTTTAAAGTGCTTTTGGATATCGGGATATCAGAGATCGGGAATTCGGGAAGATAAAGATTGTGACATCAAGATTGTGAAAACCCAGAAGCCAGGAATTTCATATTTTCTATCGTGAAAGGAACAATGATTAGGCCTAAAGGCTACGAGGAGCAGAAAAGACCTATGGGTCAATTTTAATAGAGATTTCAGTGGAGAATCGAAGGAGCCACTTCGGCTCGAAGGTGAAATTTGAACGATCCTTAAGACCGGGAGGTTAGCGCAGAGGCCTTTGCGCAGACGCACCCTCTGCCTCGGCAAAGGCTTCTGTGCTGACCTCCCAGTCTTAAGGATCGTTCAAATTTCTCCTTTGAGCCGAAGTGGCTCCTTCGATTCTCCACTGAAATCTCTATTAAAATTGACACACAGGTCTTTTCTACTCCTCGTAGCCTTTAGGCTCGATCGTTGTTCCTTTCACGATAGAAAAGATGAAATTCCCATCTTTGGAGTTTTCACAATCCTAATGTCACAATCTTTGTCTTCCCGAATTCCCGATCTCTGATATCCTGATATTCAAAAGAGCTTTAAACATCAATTAGCCTCAAGCTAGATTTTCGGTCTATACGACCTCGCCTATATGGCCGTAGTCCTATCTCCTTTCTGGATTTCAGACTTTCGGATGATGAGATGTAATTGACCCCTTGTCCTCAAGATCCCCGATCCTCTGAATTCTGATCTCCCGATATGATTTCCTTTTTGGGACTTTCCCCCGGAAGTTAATATTGTTGCCACGCATCCTCAAAGATGGGCGGCCCTCATCACTTCACAAATTCAAAAAAACAAATGCCTTTGGGTTCTTTCCCATGGGACTCCCGAAGTTTCGATTCCCGACCTCTCATTATGACGAGATGACGTCAGCTGGGCCCCATAACGGAGCTTTCCTCCTTATCGGGATTTCGGACTTCGCAGTTCCGAGTTGTAAGTGTTCCTGTCTTCAGGATTCGTGAAACGTCGAACCCCGACTTCAAGGATGTCCGCCACGCCTCCCAATTGGATGGACGGTTCCGATCAAGTCTCAGACTTCGCCAAATGCAAAGTCAAAAATCTCACTTATGTGAGTCCCGGTGTCCGAAACTCTGAATTGGGTGATCGCGCGACACATGTCCTCCCTTAGATCAACGACTGAGATCCTTTTGCTGTTTCGAGACTCAAAAGGTCTCAAACTCTTGGTCTCTAGACTTCCGAGATGTCGATGGCCCCCGATCCCTGCCACGTGTCCCAACAGAAAGGACGATTCTGATTTTTTTCGGGGTTTTCATAGTGGATTTACCCGATCTCTTATCCACAGGACTTCCGATATCTCAAACTCTGACACCTCGATATCCTGACACCTTTCAGGATTTTCAATCTCCTTGCGAGGTTTTAAACCCTGTGCAACTCTTGCCAGATCCTACAGCTGACGGGTAACTAGGTGAGGATCTAACGGCTCACAATCTCCTGAGCTTGAAACTTTGGTAACACCCATAACCTCCTTGTTTCTCTATCAGATCGGACGGTTGACGGGATTTCGCTAATCCTCTACACAGGATTTCGATTGTCTGTTTCTTCCGTCCGACAACTTAGCAGGTTCGAATCCTTCGGAAGCTTTCCCCCGACTTTGAATCTTGCAAGAACCTCCTGTACGCACTCCTTGCGGCAAGCCTTCAATTGCTTCTCAGGTTTTTGAGCTCTGGATTTAAGCTCGGTCTGTGCACACCTTGCATGACACCTACGTCAAATATGTCCTTCAGAGGAAATGAGAACAAAAGCTATCATGTCTAAGATTTCCAGAGACAAATCTCTGAATCCTTTGTCAATGCACACCTTGTGAACTATCCAACTGCACTCCTTGCAGGAATCCTTACTCAGACAGAGAAACAATTGAAACTCACTTCCATTTACCCCTTCCTCTCAGATTTCAAACATTTAACAAGAAATCAGTCATACATAGCATAAAAGCAATTGCATGATAGGAAGAGTAAAACCATGAACATACCATTCAGCATATGCATACAAGAAACAAACAAAACACCATGAATCTGAATTAAAGACTTCCTCTATTAACTCAAACCTCTATACATGGGTGTTTTCTCAAACACAGTTTCTTTGTTTCAACTCTGTATGCTCTCTCCTTTTTCTTGGAAATGTTCTTCACTACTCTACTCTCAATTGGCATTCTCCTTCTATGTTACAATTACACAATGAGGGTGTCTATATCCATTTTCCCTCCACTCCTAAAACTGTCAACTCTGAGAATTCAAAGCTACCTACTAACATAAATGCTTTCTACCTACTATGGATGAGAGTGAATCGCTCAAGGTCCTTTTCAATATATAAGTACGCCTCTCCTTAACTACCACATTTAAGTTTGGCGCATCCAATCTTTAAAATTTTTTAAACAATTTATCATGTGCTCAAAATGTGTTGCGTTTGCCCCACGCTCGATTGACGTTGACGATGCTCCTGCATCAGAAACTCAAGGGAAAAACCCCTTGTCTTCGCAAGTCGCGAAATCCCGGTATGTGAAATCCCGAATCAATGTAGAGTGAATAGGTTTTGGCATTTCGACACTCGGGAAACCCAAGGGAAAGACCCCTTCTCTTCGCAAGTCGCGACAACCCGGTATGCAAAATATCGAATCAGTGTAGAGTGAATAGGTTTCGGTGTTTCGGCACCCGGGAAACCCAAGGGCAAGAACCCTTGTCTTCGCAAGTCGTGAAATCTCGGTACCTGAAACCCCGACGTGCTATTTGGTAGAAAGGAGGAGTCCCGAAAGTTATCTGGACCATCCATCGGAGGAGACACGTGGTGAGCAGTCAGAGTTTGTCGAAAACTCCGAAAGAATCTGGGCCATTGGATCCAAATCACCGAAGATCATTGGATCTCGTACAAGAACCCACATATCGGAATTCAGGGTTTGTAGAGGGAAGGGGACGAAAGTTTTTTGTTCTCTGGAGTCTCGAAATCCGAAGGCTCGAGCGGACAGGTGGCACATCCTAGATGTAGGAGCCATGTGGATGACAAGTGGTACCTCCCAGAACAGGAGTCACATGGAGGTGACAGGTGGCATGTTCTCTTCATAGGGAAGGAGCCAACACCTTGTTGACCTATATCATGTTTCGGGGTTCGACATTCCAAAAGGTAAGGAACACTTGCAATGGGAATTGTGAAGTCACAAAACCTGAAAGAGATAGGCGTTGAGACTTACGTCCTAGCTGGAGGTCACATGACATCGAGATAGAGGTGGAGCCGAGTACCTTAGCCCATTTCAGATTTCAGGGTTTGAAGAGTCGAAAGACTCGACTCTCTTGCATTATGAACTCCCGATTACCAAAATCCCGATACGGCCAAGACCGTTGGATCAGGGGGAGACTCGCAGTCGTCGATCTCCTCGAAGGTAATATTTCGGGTTTCGGGGTTTACAGATGCCTAGTTTGTTTGGCCTATGGTCATAACCAATGATCACATAGAGGTGGACAAGGGAAGAACTAGCCTACGCTAGGCCCCCGTAGGACTTCGGGGATTTTGTCCCTCGAGAAGAGGCGAAAAACTTATTATGCCATAGTGGGTGTGTGACAAATTGGTATCAGAGAATGGTTACAACACTTGGCCTACTTGGGCTCATGTACGAGCCGCGTAAGGAGATATTGTTATCTGCATTTTCCCTTTAAGGAGAAGGACTGCAGAATGGAACTCTAATTTGGGAATTTCTTTAACCCCTCTGTTAAAATGGTAACTACTCTTACAGGAGTAAGGATGCACTGATCAATATCACTGATAAGACCTGAGTGTGAATAACAAAGGTAGAATAAATTGTGCTATGAAGTTGCACGAGCAAGACAAGGGACATGAACTAATTTGTTATGTTACAAAGTGTGATGATGGCTACCTACTAAAGTAGGTAGAGTCTCTTGCAATTGAGATGGCTGGTTAGTTAAGAATTAAGGCCCAAATGAAGAACTCCTTCATTATTTAGGAAATCTGGTAAGGACTGGTAGGATCCTTAGAAAGTTATAATTACTGCATTATTAAAAGACTAAACCCTGAGCATATAACTCGTCATGATTGAGAGGACCGATGAAAATATATAGGGTCAGACTACCTAACCTATAATGGTTAGGATTGAGAGTCAAGATCCATTCTGAAAGAACCAAAATGTTTCGAGTTGTTCGATCTCGAAGAAGTAGCGCACTAGTTAGTTATGAGGAGATACCGAAATTTCGCAAAACCAAAAAGGCTTGGAAGAAGCAATGAAAAATTTGCGAAAAGATCATAGTCGTTGATCAAGGAGCGATCTGGACCATTGATCATCCAGAGAGAATTTCGCAATTTTGGGGATCGAGAGAACAGAGGTGAAAGGTCTTTTGACTTCGCGACACGTGAAATCGTGAAATCCTGATACGAGAAACCCTAACGAGATTTGAGTTGTCAGACCGTGGAAGAATCGGAACCATCAGATTGAGAACTCTGAAATTTTCGCAATTTCGGAGATCGAAGGATTCAAGGTTCTTCATAACAGAAACCCAGAATTCACGAAACATGAAATTGTGACATAATCACAACCGTTGGGTGGAGAGTTGTTGGTGACCGTTGATCTGATATGAAATTTCAACATTTCAGGTATCGAGAATCTGAACGAACAGTGAAATTCTCAGAGGAAGGAATACCGAAAATTCTGTGAACCGTTAGATCTAGTTGATCAGCAGAGAAGATAAGGTTGATAACCTCTCATCACTCACAAGCTCAGGAGGAATAGTTTCCGTTAGATTGGAATCAACGAGAGCCATTGATATAGAGCTTCGAGGTTTCGTCTATTGGGAAAATAAAAGCATAGACTTTCCAAAGTCACACCAGGTAAGTCACCAATTCAATCAAGGCTGTTGGTTAGCGGATGACCTAAATCGTAGATCTAGTGTAATTGGATCTTCGGGAGTTGGAGGTTTAGAAGTCAATGGGTAGAGTTTTGAGGACTCACATGTCACGAAATTTCGACATCCAACCTGATTCATTGGATCGAGACAGGCAGTGGATCGTTGATCTGACACATACATGTTTCGGGGATTTGAAATCGAGAGTTAAGGGGTGAAGACTTTGCCAGAATCCCGAAAGGCAGAAAGTCAAGATTTGATCAGGACCGTTGATTTCCAGAGAGATATGGACCGGGATCTAGGTTGTCGAACCCTCGAGGATCAGAAGTTTTGGGAAATAGTGGGGCGTTGTTCGCAGATTCACCGAAATCCGGGATCCCGACGCGTGTCTGGGAGTTGACCCTAGGTTCCGAACAAAGGGTCATGTGAATAAAAGAGCCAAGAAAACCTTAGCCTCAGTCTTTCAGGTTTTCAGATTTCGGGGATCGAGGAACCAGAGTTCCTTGCAACATGAATCCCAAAATCACGAAACGTGAAGCGCCTTTTAGTTCAGATCGTGGTCATCATCGGTGGTCGCGTGAGGAGAAGGCGTGAGCTAGTATGATGAATATACAAGAGTTGAATGCAGTGTGAAGCTTCATAATAGGAAGCCTGATATTAATACCAGTAAGGTATGAATGATACTAAACGTGCAAAGTAATGCACACGTATGATGTAAGAGTATAGTTATAGGCACGATATGGTTTTTCCACGATGAGTGAAATATAAAGCAAGTATTGCTTTTGCCAAGATTGAATGAAATACTATGGAGGCATAGCTGACTCCATTATGGGGAGTCATGAAAGTTTTGTTCCAAATAATAGCCTGAGGGGAATGTATTCCATTTCCTCAGGAAGTACCAATATAATTAGATGAAAGGGTAAATGTGCAAAGATTCTCTCTTGTCATAATAAGAGACAAACGATTACGCCTTTGAGCATCACATGAGAAGGATTGTTGTAGCGCACCTTTTCAGCTACCATGGCTTAATCGCTCTTAAAAGGAAACTATAACACCACTTGGTACATAACTCATACAGAAATTATATAATCCACATGCGTTTAAGCCAAGAAATACATTTAAGCTCAGAGTAAACATATTATTTTCTGCTATAATTAACAATCAATAGCGTTTAATGTTAATTCATATATACAACATAATTCATGATAACATAAGTAGCACATTCATGCAAAACATGATTTAAGCATAATCAAATACTTATCTTTTAACAGTGGTAGATTCCACCAACCAAATGCAGGCCTTCCACGAACCTCCCAGCCTTAGACCACACTACTCATCAAGCTCAGCATTGGGTAACCCCTGAGCTGGGACTAAGCTCCACCCCGAGACAAGGAATCCTAGGCTAGGCTGAGGTTAGAGGGAAAACAACACACAACCACAGGAAGGGATTCTCCCCCAGGAACCACCCACACTCATTGCCCACAGACCCTCATTCCCCACATGCCTGTTCCACCCTAGGAGTATATACCTTCTCTGTCACCTAGATAGTCCTTCGGCTGCTAACCTCCCTTGCCTTTGGTTACAGCAACAGACTGGACTGGAAGTCTCCGAGCTCTGTGGCAGCTACAGGGTTCCTTCCAGGAGTTCTCTCCTTCCTCTGCACACTCTCTCGACTGGAGAGAATCGCTCACAGGCCAACAACCTGTTCTTCCAACCTCAATCACCTCTCTCACCTAGAAGAGTGTTGTACAACTGGCCAACAAACCTCCCACGCAGTCCAGCACTGCGTGGCCTCACAACCAATGGGAAAACACACACGGGCTTTTCCACAATCTCAGCAATGGCAAAATGGTTCAGGGTCATGGCTTTGGGATAGATCCTCTGCGCACAGGTTCGGTCAGTCAGATAGAGGATGCACACGGATTTCCCAGACACCACACAAACTTTCCAGTTTAGAAGGGGTACGAGGTTTTTCTACAGAGGTTGGGTCCGTCGTCCCGCTCAGAGGCTGTATGCACTTAGGCCGTTGGGTGGAATGGAGGAGAACCCCTCTCACGGCTCATCTTGTCCATTTTATTCGCATGCACCAGGGTTGACACTTGTCACCCATGGAACTGCATGCGTTCCACCAGCACGCGTTCCTCCCACCATTTGGAAAATCACATGTCCTTCCAAAAGGACTTAGGATAAAACATATAATGCACATGTTCTTTTGAAATAATAATAAAATATTATTCCCAGGCTTAAGCCCCCTAGGCTAAACACTTAGCCCCCTTTTTCCCACCTTCCAGCCCCTAATTCCTTGCCCACTCTATGGATTCTTAGTCCACCTTCACTCATTCATCGTGGTCAGTCTGCACATGGCGGTGTTTATATTTTATTAATCGTTATACATGATTACATATACAACAGCAGGCTCCTGGCCTTCAACACTTAGGATCCCTTGCCTAACAAACACATAAGCCACCCGCGTATAAAAACTTGGCTCACCAGCCTATAAAACATAATTACAATTCCTTTTAGAACATAATTTATGACATGGCTCGGCCTTGGGGACACTACAATCCCCCTCCCCTTATTTCTGCACTGTCCTCAGTGAAACTTACACTGTCTCTGCAAGCCTTTCAAAATTTTCAAAAAGATGTGGGTACTCTACCCGCATAACTTCTTCATGCTCCCATGTCGCGTCCTTAGGACCGTACCAGGTCCACTGGACCTTTACAAGCTCTATGGCTCGATTCCGGAGCTGTTTGTTTTTCCTGTCCAATATGCGCGTAGGATGCACTTACAGGACACCTTCTGGTTCCACCTGAACCACATTCCAATCGATAACATGATTAGCATCAGGTATATATTTCTTAAGAAGTGAAACATGAAACACATTATGTACAGTCATAGATGCAGGTAATGCAAGCATGTATGCAACTGGC
>JZKD02S1827424.1:224970-252660 GCA_000966675.3 Picea glauca | reverse complement strand
CCCCTACTGGAATGTCTTTGGGAGCGACTAAGATGTCGGCTACCACTCCTCGACCTCCTTTTCCTCTCGGGAGTCCTGACGCTTCTTGATCTCCTTCTTCTCCCAGGGGTTCTGCAACTCTCCGTCTTACTTGAGTCTCTTCCCTTCTCAAGTTTCCTCTCTATTCTTTCTAGGCTCTTCAAAAATTTTAAGTTTAATACACCCTGTCGATCGCTGACTTTCATGAGATTTCGACTATCAGCTCGGCGATCCTAGGCCTCTCTTTGCAATTCTTCAATGATTTTCATTATGTGTCCTTCCTTATCCTTTTATTTTCCGTGCCCATTGGAGTTCGATCCTTCCACTTCCACATTGACATCCTTTCCTTCCCGTTCGTCTCCTGTTTCAGAGGCAATCTGCACCTTTTCCCATTCCATACTCGGTGTTGGTTAGCTGGAGTCCTGACCCTCGTTGAACTCTACACACACACTATGTAATTCAATTCGAATTTTGTCAGGCCATTAAACCTTCAGGAAAAATCCACGACATTTATAATCCATTACGAACAAGTACACAATCGTTTTGATTTAATAAGTTTCCTGAGCTCTTGTTCGGCTCTGCAAATTTTGGGACTTCGAAACTTCGTTTCTCACTACTTCAGGTTTCGGGACTTCAGGTTTTTAGTACTCGGGAGTTCACTATGCAGTGACCTCCTACTCCCTTTCACTACAATCCCTGAAATCTGAAATTTCGGGTTTAATTACTCTCTGGGTCCACAGCACAGCTGTCGCCCTTAACTGTGATGGGGCATAGCGCGTTCTGGAAGATCCACGTCACCTTTGATGACATCATAGGGGTCCCACCAATCTCGCCTATCTTCTGGACTCACCAGCATGTGGTACACGTTCATGCACCCACGTCCTTTCCAAACGAGAATCCAACAGCACGAAGCTTTTCGACATTTCAGTTTTCGGGTTTTCGAGACAACGGGACTTCGGGTTTCAGGGTTTCAGTACTTGTGAATTCCCGTTTCACTCCCCTTTCCAACCCCCTCAACTTCCGAAATTTTGATTTTGTGAAATCCGAAAGGTTTCGCGACTAACCCGAGCGTGACTCTGCCAAATCCAACGGTCGAGCCTTCCTCTCAGATCTACTGCATAGATCTCCAAGGATTTCGGGTTTTCGGAAATTCACGTATTACGATTCCCAGACTCTTGCGCAACTAGAACCAGGTTTTTTTAAACCCTGCTTACCCATTTCAGATCCGATGGTCACGAGGGTTCACCTTCCCTCCCGAACTGATCCTAAGGTTCTAACACTATTGGTGTGGAGACCTATCTCCCTGTGGCCATAGACCACACCCGCTGTGGTTTCACATGCCGCTAAACCTCTTGAGCTTAAAAAGTCGTCAAGTAACTCCTTGAAACTTCAGAGAAAACCACGGTTCGAAATTGGCCTTCCAGACCCAATTTCCCTTCTCACTCTTGGTCCAAAGACCGCTCCATTGGCCCATCTAGGCTCAATGTCGAAACCTTGGCTCTGATACCAAACTGCAGTGCACCTTTTCAGCTACCATGGCTTAATCGCTCTTAAAAGGAAACTATAACACCACTTGGTACATAACTCATATAGATATTATATAATCCACATGCGTTTAAGCCAAGAAATACATTTAAGCTCAGAGTAAACATATTATTTTCTGTTATAATTAACAATCAATAGCGTTTAATGTTAATTCGTATACACAACGGAATTCATGATAACATAAGCAACACAGTCATGCAAAACATGATTAAAGCATAATCAGATACTTATCTTTTAACAGTGGTAGATTCAACCAACCAAATGCAGGCCTTCCACGAACCTCCCAGCCTTAGACCGCACTACTCATCAAGCTCAGCAGTGGGTCACCCCGGAGCAGGGACTAAGCTCCACCCCAAGACAAGGAATCCTAGGCTAGGCTAAGGTTACAGGGAAAACAACACACAGCCACAGGAAGTGATTCTGCCCCAGGAACCACCCACACTCACTGCCCATAGACCCTCATTCCCCACATGCCTGTTCCACCCCAGGAGTATACACCTTCTCTATCACCTGGACAGTCCTTCGGCTATTAACCTCCCTTGCCTTGGGTTACAGCAACAGACTGGACCGGAAGTCTCCGAGCTCTGTGGCAGCTACAGGGTTCCTTCTAGGAGTTCTCTCCTTCCTCTGCACACTCTCTTTCCTGGAGAGAATCGCTCATAGGCCAACAACCTGTTCTTCCAACCTCAATCACCTCTCTCACCTAGAAGAGTGTTGTACAACTAGCCAACAAACCTCCCACACAGTCCAGCACTGCGTGGCCACACAACCAATGGGAAAATGGACATGGGCTTTTCCACAGACTCAGCAATGGAAAAATGGTTCAGGGTCACGACTTCGGGATAGAGCCTCCATGCACAGGTTCGATCAGTCAGAAAGAGGATGCACACAGATTTCCCAGACAACACACATACTTTCCAGTTCAGAAGGGGTAAGAGGTTTTTCTGCAGAGGTTGGGTCCGTCGTCCCGCTCAGAGGCCGTAAGCACTCAGGCCGTCGGGTGGAATGGCGGAGAACCCCTCTCACAGATCATCTTGGCCATTTTATTCACATGCACTAGGGTTGACACTTGTCACCTGACACCAACGCCCTTCCTCACAACCCATAGTTCAGAAGGTCTACGTCAGCTCAGGATCTTTTCTTCCTTCTCGGCCCGAAGAACTTCAAAAGGTTCTTCTATCTCCCTATCGAAAACTTTGCACCCACAGAAAATCTTCGTAGGATCCCCTCTTCACACTCGGGGGATCGGACTTCGCGGCTTCGCGAGGTCAGTGGTCGAGCGTTGGATTCTCAAAACCCCGAACCCCGACAATAGTCAACACAGACCCTTTTCCTCTCCTATCGGGACTTTCCCTATCGTGATTTCGGCACTCGCGATGTCTAACAGCTTGTCTCTCCGACTCCCGAACCCCGATATGCCGAAACTCCGATGCGCTCGCGAGTTGACTTTTCAACGGCTATCACCTCTATCGGGATTTCGGACTTCGCGGGATCGCGAATCCTGAGGTCAATGTTTCAGGACTTCTCGTTGCGAAACCCCAATATGAAGTGCCACCTATCCACCACTCTTACTCCTGTGGCCCCACACTCTTCTCGTACCCATCAGGATATCGCATATCACAATATCGCGATTCCTGTTGCTATGTTCATGGAGTTCAACCTATGAAACCCCGATGCACGATTTCACACGTAGATTCGACGACCCTTGTGGCTTGGATCAATGACTCTTCCCCTCCCGAGCTTCGAACTGTTGAGAATACTCTTCCGTATCTCCCTCACACCTCCATGAGATCTAACATCCCACGGGATGTCGCGAATCCTCCTCGAAGAATACCGACCGTCCGTTCCTCCCTTGAGAAATCTGTGAAATGACTAAGTGTTCTTCCATAGAACTCGTCTACCTGCAGCGTACACTTACGAATCTTGCTTAACTCTTCAAGGCACAACTCCTCTGTGTTGTCCTTCAACAAATTTGAAGGCTTTATCCTTCTGGGACTTTCCCAACTCTGAATCTTGGAAAAGACTCTTGCGCGCACTCCTTGCGGCAACTTCCAGACACTTCAAATGCTTGAATCCTTTCGACTCTGCGCACACCTGCAGCAGCAGTCCTTCATCTCTTGCTCAGTTTCGCAACCCTGAACTTCACTCGGCCTGCGCACTCCTTACACGGCTCCTGTGTCCAACTGCACTTCTACTTGACTGAGAACAAAAGTAAAACTATCTGAGCTTCAGAGACACAACCCTGAATTCTTGTCGATGCACTCCTTGCGGACACTTCAAATGCACTCCTTGCAGGAATTCTTACTCAGATAGAAAAACATTTGAAACTCATTCCTTCTTCATCTCAAACTTCAAAGCTTAAACCATGAAATCATATACACAGCATATAAAGCAAATGTATAACAGGAAGAAAACATTCATGAGCATATCAACATCAATACACAAAGAACAAACACAAAACCATGAATTTGAATCAATCTCTTCTATTAATACAAATATATGTACATGGGTGTTCTTACACAGCTCTCTGCATGCTCTTGTTCCAATGCTTCATCCTACACTACTGTTACAATACATAATGAGGGTGTCTATATCCCATTTCCCTCTTGCGCTCTAGAAACTGTCTAATCTAGAATTAAATTCTATCTACCTGCATTAACTACTATAAATGTCGTCTACCTACTAAGGACGAGAGCTAAAGGCTCAAGGTCCATTTACATTTTACAAGTGCACTTCATTAAATGACTTCATTTAAGATCACGCAACAACTTCAAGGTGTTTTCAAAATTTGTGTTGGCGCTTGTCTAGCTGTCCAATTGTCTCCGCACTGGCTCGCTTGATGTGGGAGATGCTCCTGCATCATACTCCCTCGCTTGAAAAATTTCATGGGCTCTTGTCCATGAGCTCCTGCACGGTCTGTCCATGCTTCTGTATCTCTGTTTCGTTCTCCTAGCTGGCATCTTCAATTGGATGATTCTTCCACTTGAACAGATACTCAAAGTATTGCTTTCGCCTGGTCCTCTTGCTCACTCTCTTGTCCAGTATGCACTCCATCTGTGGCTTCTCTGCAACTGGCATCTGCTTTGTCCACTGGATCACTGGATGCTCAGTTCCAGTCCCTGTTGCCTCAGCTCTATATGGGTACAAATCCGAGATATTGAATATCGGAGAAATTTCGATCCCATCGGGTAATTCAATCTCATAAGCATTCGCCCCAAATTTCTTCAAGACCCTACATGGCCCGATTTTCTTCATCTTCAGCTTGTTATATGTTCCTCTTGGGAACTTTTCTTTCCTCAAATGTGCCAGAACCATATCACCAACCTCGAACTGAAGTTGTCTTCTATGCTGATCGGCTCTGCGTTTATACTCCTGGCTTGAATTCAGTAGTCGCTGCTTCACCTGGCTGTGAATTTCTTTCATCGCTTCTGTGAATTCTTCTGCACTAGCGCTCCTAGTCGCAGTCTTCTCTAAATCCCTCAACTCAGAAATTCCTCTCGGTTGTATGCCATAGACAACCTGAAATGGACTCTTCCCTGTGCTCCTATTCACTGAGTCATTATAAGCAAACTCTGCCTACGGAAATATGTTGTCCCACTGGCTGTGGTGTTCTGTCACCAAGCTTCTCAGCAAGTCTCCCAGACTTCTATTGACCACTTATGTCTGCTCATTTGTCTGCATATGATAAGCTGAACTAAACGACAAGTTAGTTCCCGGCTTCTTCCATAATATCCTCAAAAAATGCCCTATGAACTTTGTATCTCGATCCGAAACTATACTCTTTGGCAACCCATGAAGTCGAATGACCTCTTTGAAAAACAGGTTAGAAATGTGAGTTGCGTCACTAGTTTTCTGGCATGGAATGAAGTGTGTCATTTTGGAAAATCTATCCACCACCACAAAGATTGAATCAACACCTCTTTGTGTTCTCGACAACCCCAATACAAAATCCATGCTAATTTCGTCCCACGGCCTCTCTGGTATGGGCAATGGTTGATAAAATACCGCATTCTATCTCCTTCCCTTCGAATGCTGGCAAATTCTGCATCTGTCCATGAATATCTTGACATCTGCTCGCATTCCCGGCCAAAAATATGATTCGATCAGTTTTGCGAATGTCTTGTTGTGACCAAAGTGCCCTGCTAATCCTCCACTGTGTTTCTCCTTTAACAGATTCTCCCTCATGGAGCATTTTGGAATCCACAGTTGATTTCCCTTAAACAACAATCCTTCCTGAATCATGTAGTCTATCCACTGGCTTCTGTCTCTGAGAACTAGATTCTCAGTTGCTTCATACGCTTCTCTGAAATCCTGATCTTCAGCGTACATGTCCCTGAGATCATCAAAACCTAACGTTTTGACTCTGAACTCCTGCAACAACAAACACTTCCTGCTCAAAGCATCAACAACTTTGTTAGCAGTATCAGAAATGTGTTTAATCACAAATGTGAAATTCTTCATATACTCAACCCATTTTACATGTTTCTGATTCAACTTCTCCTGTTGAGTCACAAACTGCAATGCATGATTGTCACTGTACAATACAAACTCTTTCGGGATCAAGTAATGCCTCCATTTTTTCAATGCCTGTATAATAGCATAAAACTCCTTGTCATAAGTGGAGTACTTCAATTTTGTTTCATTCAACTTCTCACTGAAATATGCCACCGGCCTGTCTTTTTGACTTAAGACTGCCCCGATCACAAATCCAATTACGTCGCATTTCACCTGAAATGTTTTATGGAAATCCGGCAAAAACCAAAATTGGTTGTTCCATAATCTTCCTTTTCAACAGATTGAAACTTTTCTCAGCCTCTTCAGTCCAGTGAAAAGACTTATGTCTTTTCTTCACTATATCCATCATTGTTGCGCTAATTCCACTGAAATTCCTGATGAATTTTCGGTAGAAACTAGGCAATCCGTGAAAACTTCTCACCTCAAAAATATTCTTCGGTGATGGACAATTCTTGATTACCTCCACCTTATCTGGATCCATCCTCAACTCGTCTGCCAAAATAACAAATCCCAAATAGATGAGCTCGGTCTTCATGAATGAAGATTTATTCATATTTACCAACAGCTTCTCCTACTGTAATCTCTGCATCACTGTAGCCAAATGCTTCAAGTGTTCTGCTACTGATTTACTGAAAATCAGTATGTCATGCAAATATACAATGACAAATTTTCCGATGAACTCCCTCAGGACTTCGTTCATCAACCTCATGAAGGTACTCGAAGCATTTGTTAAGCCAAACGACATAACAAGCCATTCATACAACCCTTCGTTGGTTTTGAATGTTGTCTTCCATTCATCACCTTCTCTCATGCGAATTTGGTGATAATCGCTTTTCAAATCAATCTTTGAAAAGTATTTTGCTCCACTCAAGCAATCCATCAGATCATCCATCCTTGGAAATGGAAATCTATACCTGATGGTTATCTTGTTAATCGCCCTCGAGCTAGTACACATCCTCCAGCCTCTGTTTTTCTTCGGACTGAGTACTGTTGGAATAGCACATGGACTCAAGCTTTCCCTGACCAATCCTTTGTCCAACAAATCCTGGACTTGCCTTTTAGCCTCTTCATTCTCCTGCGGCGTCAATCTGTACGTGGTTTTGTTTGGCAAACTGGCTCCTGGTATGAGATCAATATGATGACTCACACTCCTCATTGGTGGCAACGAACGAGGTAATTCGTCCACTACTATATCAGCGAACTCTCCCAGCAGTTCCTGAATTTCTTCTGGTAAATCATCCACCCTCGTGCTAGTCAAAACAATCTTCGACTTTTTGAACACAATGAACTGTGGATCCTCCTTCTTCTTAACCTCTGTCAGAAGTTCCTTCCCACTTATGAGAAGTATAGTGTTGCTTACTTTCGGCTTCACCTCCTTATCCTTTATCATAAGCAACATGTGTATCCTCCCATTCTTCTCCAGGGTGTATGTGTTCATTCTCCCATCATGAATCACATTCCTGTCATATTTCCATGGTCTACCCAGCAATAGATGACAAACATCCATAGGAATGACATCACATAATATCTTATCATTATATCCTCCTATCTTGAATTCAACCAAGCATTGTTTAGTGACAGTTACCCGGTGTCCTTTCTGTAGCTATGAAACTCTGTATGGGCTTGGATGATCAGTCGTCTCCAGCTCCAGCTTCTCTACCATCTCAGTTGGAATGAGATTATCCATGCTACCACTGTCTACAATGACCTTGCATCCCCTGTCCTTGGTTTTGCAAGCAGTCCTAAAAAGTCTGTTCCTTTGGACTGAACTTTCCCCCTCCTTCTCGGGTGTCAAAAGGAATTTTCGCATCATGAGCGATCTTCTGCCTTCAGCGTCTTCCACCTCAACATCCCGCCTCTGTTCCTCGGCGATGTGAGCTTCTCCAATATCCTTCTTTTTCTCTGGACACTCGTAAGACTTGTGCCCATTCTTTCCACATGTGAAGCATGTGATTACTCCACCTCTTCCTCTTCCTCTACCTCTAATACGAGGAAAAGTGTTGTTGTCAGCATAATCTCCTTTCTGCTCAGTATGTTGTCCTCTCTGTTCAACATATGGCCCTCACTGTGAAGTTCCACCTCTCTCTGTGCGAGTTTGAGGTTTCTTCCATTCCTCCTTGGGCTTCTGAGTTCTATCCTGGGCAACTGATTTGCCTCTAGGCTGACTTCTGCCTCGGCCCCTTTGTCCCTACTTTCGGCTCATCTTCTCTTCTGCTTTCAGAGCAATTTGATAAGCATCTTCCATCATCCGGATGGTTACCATACTCAGTTCATCCTGGATATCATATCTTAGGCCATTCATGTATCTGGAAACCTTATCATCATCGCTCTCCCAATGACCTGCCCTGATGTTCAGTTTATAGAATTCCTCAGTGTATTCTTTCACTGTCATCAGCTTCCGTCTTAGGTTCTGCATCCTCCTGAACAAAGTAATTTGATAGTCCCTCGGGATGAATTCCGCCTTCATCTTCGCTATCATCCTGTCCCATCTCTTAATCTTTTGCTTGCCCTTGCAGCGTCTATTAGCTTGTAGTTCATCCCACCACAATGTTGCATGTCCTTTCAGTTTCATGACAACATGCTTGACTTTCTTGTCCTCTTCGACATCTTCATAGTCGAAGTATGTATCTAGAGCTCTAATCCAGTCTAGAAGCTCCTCTGCATCCAAGTTTCCCTCATAAACTGGAATGTCCATCTTTTCTCTTGCACCCATCTTGGTAATATCTTTGATCAAACGCTCGTTTGATGCATCTTCAGCTGCAACTTCTTCTTCACGTTCAGCCTCCACTTCGTTTTTGGAATCACTAAGATCCCCAGCACTAGATGTACGCCTTTGTGTTGTCTCCATGTCTTCGAGTCTTGCTCGGAGATCTTGCATTTGTCTCTCCATGGCTGGATCTGCCATCTGTCTGCCTCTTCTCTGTGGCATTTCCCTATCCTATGGATCAGGTGATTGCCTATCAGTTCTCGGCAGCATGGTGAATTCTTCTCCTTCTCTGCTACAAAAAGCAAAGAATCTTTCTGTGCTCTGATACCACTTAACGTTGTGTATCAGAGTGCTCTTTATCTCTTATGCCTCCCTCGCCTGAAATATACAGACAAGAATCAGGCTCTGATACCACTCGATGCCAATGCCCTTCCTCAAAACCCACAGGTCGGAAGGTCTACGTCAGCTCAGGATCTTTTCTTCCTTCTCGGCCCGAAGAACTTCAAAAGGTTCTTCTATCTCCCTATCGAGAAATTTGCACCCACATAAAATCTTCGTAGGATCCCCTCTTCACACTCGGGGGATCGGACTTCGCGGCTTCGCGAGATCAGTGGTCGAGTGTTGGATTCTCAAAACCCCGAACCCCGACAATAGTCAACGCTGACCCTTTTCCTCTCCTATCGGGACTTTCCCTATCGCGATTTCGGCACTCGCGATGTCTAACAGCGTGTCTCTCCGACTCCCGAACCCCGATACGCCGAAACTCCGATGCGCTCGCGAGTTGACTTTTCAACGACTGTCACGTCTATCGGGATTTCGGACTTCACGGGATCGCGAGTCCTGAGGTCAATATTTCAGGACTTCTCGCTGCACAACCCCGATATGAAGTGCCACTTGTCCACCACTCTGACTCCTGTGGCCCCACACTCTTCTCGTACCTGTCGGGATATCGCGTATCACAATATTACGATTCCTGTTGTTATGTTCACGGAGTTCAACCCACAAAACCCTGATGCACGATTTCACGCGTAGATCCGACGACCCTTGCGGCTTGGATCAACGACTTTTCCCCTCCAGAGATTTGAACTATTGAGAATACTCTGTCGTATCTCCCTTACACCTCTGCGAGATCTAACGGCCCACGGGATGTCGTGAATCCTCCTCGGAGAATACCGACCATCCGTTCCTCCTTTGAGAAATCTGTGAAATGACTAAGTGTTCTTCCACATAACTCGTCCACCTGCAATGTACACTTACGAAGCTTGCTTAACTCTTCAAGGCACAACTCCTCTGTGTTGTCCTTCAACAAATTTGAAGGCTTTATCCTTCCGGGACTTTCCCAACTCTGAATCTTGGAAAAGACTCTTGCGCGCACTCCTTGCGGCAACTTCTAGACACTTCAAATGGTCGAATCCTTTCGACTCTGTGCACACCTACAGCAACAGTCCTTCAGCTCTTGCTCAGGTTCGCAACCCTGAACTTCAATCGGCCTACGCACTCCTTGCACGGCTCCTGTGTCCAACTGCACTTCTACTTGACTGAGAACAAAAGTAAAACTATCTGAGCTTTAGAGATGCAACCCTAAATTCTTGTCGACGCACTCCTTGCGGACACTTCAACTTCACTCCTTGCAGGAATTCTTACTAAGATAGAAAAACAAATGAAACTCATTCCTTCTTCATCTCAGAATTCAAAGCTTAAACCATGAAATCATATACACAACATATAAAGAAAATGTATAACAGGAAGAAAATATTCATGAGCATATCAACATCAATACATAGAGAACAAACACAAAACCATGAATTTGAATCAATCTCTTCTATTAATCCAAATTTTTGTACATGGGTGTTCTTACACAACTCTCTGCATGCTCTTGCTCCAATGCTTCATCCTACACTATTGTTACAATACAAAACGAGGGTGTCTATATCCCGTTTCCCTCTTGCGCTCTAGAAACTGTCTAATCGAGAATTAAATTCTATCTACCTGCATTAACTACTATAAATGTCATCTACCTACTAAGGACGAGAGATAAAGGCTCAAGGTCCGTTTACATTTTACAAGTGCGCTTCATTAAATGACTTCATTTAAGATCGCGCAACAACTTCAAGGTGTTTTCAAAATTTGTGTTGGCACTTGTCCAGCTGTTCAATTGTCTCCGCGCAGGCTTGCTTGATGTGGGAGATGCTCCTGCATCATCACCCATGGAACTGCATGCGTTCCACCAGCACGCGTTCCTCCCACCATTTGAAAAATCACATGTCCTTCCAAAATGACTTAGGATAAAACATATAATGCACATGTTCTTTTGGAATAATAATAAAATATTATTCCCAGGCTTAAGCCCCTTAGGCTAAACACTTAGCCCCCTTTTTCCCACCTTCCAGCCCCTAATTCCTTGCCCACTCTATGGATGCTTAGTCCCCCTTCACTCGTTCATCGTGGTCGGTCTGCACATGGCGGTGTTTATATTTTATTAATTGTTCTGCATGATTACATATACAACAGTAGGCTCCTGGCCTTCAACACTTAGGCTCCCTTGCCTAACAAACACATAAGCCACCCGCGTATAAAAACTTGGCTCACCAACCTATAAAACATAATTACAATTCCTTTTAGAACATAATTTACAACAGGGCTCGGCCTTGGGGATACTACAATTGTGAATGAATCTGAATTGACTGATCTTAACAGTAAAGATGCATGTTTATATTTCTTAAGGGGAATATTTAGTAAAAAGCTAAAACTAACTCAAGGTTGAGGCCATCACAAATAATGATGGATAGGCAACAAGGAAGTTGCATGCCGAAGGAGTTCCCGGTGGAGGAACTGTGTAATGACTTTGTCAGAAGAACAGAGTCATGACCCTAATAATTGTTGAAGGTTGGACAATGGGCTGCAAGGCTTGTCCATATATATAAGAATCCTGGATTAAATTTTGAAAGAATCATGTAATTAATAGAAGACTAACAACTGAATATTGACCATTCTGATAACCGAATGGAAGTGTGTAGGATGCACATGTTCATGATTCATTATGAGCAAAGAGTTGCTATTAAAGCATGTTGCAGTATCCCAAAAAGGGTTAGGGTGAGGCCTAACTAAGGTGGCTCAAGGAAAAGAGCAGGAAGATCCCGATAGGGAGTAAAATTGCAAAAGTAGAGACGAGATAGTAAGGCCTTGGAGATAACTCGACTGGGTTGAAAATCCCCAGGCGATGTAGAAAGAATTTGAAGAAGGGGAGAACCCTCAAATCTTTCCTTGCTGTGCATTATGTTTTCTATAGGATGAGAAAGCTAGTACATTGATGAATGAAAATGTTTTGACACCATAGTGATGATGGTTTTAATACTGTGAAAATGGTTGAGAACTGTTGTGTTGCACTCATGGAAACATTTGAGGATGTTTATGAATTCGAATGTTATGATACATGAATTTGGTTTAGTATTATGACTAATGTAATTGTGCCTATGATGATGCATGCTATGTATAGAAGTGAATTGGAGCTATTGAGGAAGACAATTGCCAATGATGGGCAACCTCAAACAGAGAATGACCAGGAGAAGGTTGCGAGTGAAAGATTGTTGACAGGGTTGTAAAATTCCCCATAAAGCACTGGTGATGAGGTAAAAAAACAAATAAGAAAGAGGGTGCTAGCAACCAAGAAACGGTATAAAGATATTCATGCCTGTGTGGCACAAGGTATGAAGGGATTTGGTAAGAACCCCTTCTGAAATATTTTATTGTCTTAATGCTATGCATAAACTTGAAAGACAGTTGTATGCCTTGGATACCCAAGTGAGGTATGACTCAGGACGAAGAATCGGAATGATGGAGGTATAAACCTCTGGTAGTAAACATTGTTTCTAACCCTTGGAAGAATTCATGAATTGATATGTCATGAATGCATTGACAATCAAGGAATGCGTAAAGGCATTCATGTGAAAATTGTGAGTTCATGTGTATTGATTTGGGATCGTGATCGGCCTATAGAAGGTAGTATGGTCCTACTGTAAGAATAAAAGAAAACGAATAAACCATATGAGGAAAAGGTTGGTTAAATTCCAACACCCCATGGCCAAGAACTGTTCATAAAGTGTGACGAACTTGAAAAACAATGCAAGAATGCATTGGGTATGAATGTGGCCATGGACATTGGCACAATTGTTAAAACCCTTTTGAAGTGTTGAATTACATTTTGAAAAGTTTGGTATGTTGAGATGAGACTAACAGTTTGTTTGGTTGTGGAAAGAATGAATTGTAGGAAGCAAAGAGTCTTGGATATGGCAATGTTGTAAGCCCATAAGGAAGACCGATTTCTTGCTGAGCTAAAATGTTATGGGAAAGAAAGTCCCATGCTTGTGAATCTGATTTCGTACGGAACATATCTGAAAATAAAAGAAGAGATTGGAAAAATCTGTGGGTGACAGATTTGCAATAAAATTCTGAAAGTTAGAATTTATAATGATGTCTCATGAATTTTGTATACCTGTGATATAGGTGAGAAGAAAATACATGTTCAGAAAGAACAGACGAGGGCTGTCAAAGTTGAAGATGATGAACATGGCTACTACTGAGTTGTGAAAACCTTGTGATAATCCATGATCGCCTGAAAATTATTGTGTTTAGGTAACACAAGCCGGAGGTACACCTCGGCAAAGCAAGTCCGAGGGACGCCTGGACTGTAAGACTCGATAGAGTCTCTAAAATTTTCCTGTGCGAGAAAACCTTGACAGGGAAAGATGGATCGCCCGAGGGATTGTATAGCAGTGAAGGGGATGCCTGAGCCTGGGCCAGAGGGTGATTGACCGCAAGGAAGATGAGACCTTAATAATTCTTGTAAACTATTGGGATCATGCACACAGTGGGTAGTTTCCCGTGCGGAAAAATCTTGGAAAAGAAAATGAAATCATGATAGCTGTAGTGAATTACTGAATTGGAATCATGCACCCAACGGGTACGTCAAGGAAAGGGATGAGCATGGATAACAAAACTACCATGTGGATATAGATCCACAAACTGCACAGATGAGTATTATGCTAAGATTATGAAATTTTCCTTTTGAATTTTGAACAAGAGTAAGATGTTTTCACACAAAATTATGGTTAATAGGCTTGTGTCCAAGAATTATTGAAGGCAGATGATGAAGACTCAGATCCTGAAAAAGGACCTGACAGAGGATGAAAGTCAAAGACTTATGAAGTGGTCGAATGAGAAAAGCATGACAGGTGTTTTGAGAAAGAACATCGAGGATGATGTTCCTTTAAGGGGGAGGGAATTGTAACACCATGTTTCCCCCAATTTGTAATTAATCATAAAATAGGAATTACCATGCTAATGCATGAGGAAAATGTAAATGTATTATTGTTTGAGTTGCCAATAACTAACTATGGGGGTAAAGCCTTGAAATTACTGGCCATGATATCACTAGAGGAAGAATGTGAAAACTATACAAGAGGGTTCATATATCAAATAACCCCAAATCTCTTTTGATAAGGATGACAAACCTCCTTCGAATCCCAAGGAAAGAAAATCAGGCAACGAAGAAAGGACCAGTGGTTGAATCACCAACCACCCCCATGAATGGAAACACGGGCTGTCAGTCCGAAGTACCACAGGGACTTGCAGACCTGAGCTTCCTTCTAACAGAAGGAACCGGATAGGTCGAAAAACCCTCCTAGGTAAGAGGGGCACACACATAGGGGAGAGGGGAGACACCAGACGAGGGAGGAAGCTCTCCAACGAATAACGAACAGAAGGACGTGAGCTTGATGCCGAAGAGCATCTGAGAAACCTCGCCGAGGCTATAACCGAGGGAGAAAGCTCTGAGTTATAGAGAACAAGACCCAAACAAAAGCAAAAATGGAGGAAGAATCCTTGAGAAGTTTGAGAATTCCCTAGTGATATCATGGCTTGGCACGGTGGTGGCCAGAGCGCTAAGAATGAATTCCTCTGTGCCTATGGTCGAGTGGAAGGATGAACACGCACAGTCAGTTGGTTGGCGGTAAACTGTAATAGATAAGTGATTTCTTACCCTATATAATTTATCTGTAACTGTGTATGAATTGGCTATACTGTGTACGTTGCAGGAATGAGGCATATTTCTTAATGGATATACTATATTCCCCTTATTTCTGCTTGATTGTATAATTAGGCCAGTAAGAAAGCATATGGTTAGGATAGGTTTTATACCCGTAAAATACTTGTGTCCTATGGTGGCATAAGCCTGAGTCATGAACGATGCGTTCGTCGACCGTGGACACAGTTTCATGTACGCATGTAAACCTTCCTAATCCTTTTGAGTCCCTTGGACGACGAAGCCTGTTAAGCTTAGGAGAGGTAGTGCAGAGATGCACAAGCTCTCTACGAGGAAAAATGAACCCAGAACCCCTTGATGAAGGAGCGCAATAGTTTTCCTGAAGACTCTTCTAAGAGTCAAGTCTAGGAGAAAGAGCACAAAGCCCTCAAGCCCTTCCTAGCCGATGAAGCTCAGGAGGGATAGCGAGTTTCAAATGCTGAAAGAAAGTACCCTTTTTGTTTGTTAGATGCACGAACGATATCCTTTCGGAGGATCTGAGGTCTGTCATGACCGTTAGATTGGAGGAAGGAACGTCGGTGTTAATGCCTCGACCACTTTCAGCCTTCACAAGTAGCGAAGGAATCGAGACCGTAGATTCCAAGATCCATGGGAGTTACCTGGACCGTCCATTTGTAGAGGACACATGGTTGTCTGTCGACGTTTCGGCTCCCGAGAAACCCAAGGGCAAGAACCCTTGTCTTCGCAAGTCGCGAAAGCCCGGTATGCGAAATCCCGAATCAGTGTAAAGTGAATAGGTTTCGGCATTTCGGCACTCGGGAATCTCAAGGACAAGACCCCTTGTCTTCGCAAGTCGTGAAAGCCCGGTATGCGAAATCTCGAATCAGTGTAGAGTGAATAGGTTTTGGCATTTCGGCACCCGGGAAACCCAAGGGCAAGACCCCTTGTCTTCGCAAGTCACGAAAGCTCGATATGCAAAATCCTGAATTAGTGTAGAGTGAATAGGTTTCGGCGTTTCAGCACCTGGGAAACCCAAGGGAAAGAACCCTTGTCTTCGCAAGTCGTGAAATCCCGGTACCCAAAACCCCGACGTGCTCTGTGGTAGAAAGAAGGAGTCCCGAAAGTTATATGGACCGTCCATCGAAGGAGACGCGTGGTGAGCGGTCAGAGTTCGGGGAAAACTCCGAAAGAATCTGGGCCATTGGATCCAAATCACCGAAGATCGTTGGATCTCCTACAAGAACCCACGTATCGAAATTCGGGGTTTGTAGAGGGAAGGGGATGACAGTTTGTTGTTCTCTAGAGTCCCGAAAGCCAAAGGCTTGGGCGGATAGGTGGCACATCCCAGATGTAGGAGCCATGTGGATGACAAGTGGTACCTCCCAGAATAGGGGTCACGTGGAGGTGAAAGTTGGCGTGTTCTCGTCACAGGGAAGGAGCCAACACCCCGTTGACCTATATCACGTTTCGGGGTTCAACATTCCAAAAGGTAAGGAACACTTGCAACGGGAATTGCGAAGTTGCGAAACCCGAAAGAGATAGGCGCTAAGACTTACATCCTAGCTGGAGCTCACATGACATCAAGACAAAGGTGGAGCCGAGTACCTTAGCCCATTTCAGATTTCGAGGTTTAAAGAGTCGAAAGACTCGACTCTCTTGCATTATGAACTCCCAGTTACCGAAATCTCAATACGGCCAGGACCATTGGATCAGAAGGAGACTCGCAGCCATCGATCTCCTCGAAGGTAGGATTTCAGGTTTCGTGGTTTGCAGACGCCTGGTTTGTTTGGCCTGTGGTCATAACCAACGATCACATAGAGGTGGACAAGGGAAGAACTAGCCTGCGCTAGGCCCCTGTAGGACTTTGGGGATTTTGTCCCTCAAGAAGAGGTGAAAAACTTATTATGTCGTAGTGGGTGTGTGATACTTAGCATCATATCTCAAAAGAAGTGATCTCAACACCTTTTATACAACCAAAGATTCATTGAGTTCTTCTACTAATCCTCCGATGGCATTGGCAACTTCATATACTCTGAGTAAATAGGTTGCAATGTCTTCCTTTTCATCCATCTTCAAATTTTCAAACTATGCTCTGTGTCGTTGAAGTTTGACCTGCTTGACTTTAGGATCACCTTCATAGATACTTTTAAGTTTTTCCCATACCTCTTTAGCTGTGTTGTATCTCATCACTTTGCTAGCAATAGTTGGTGTCAATCCTCCAAGAATAACATGTCTAGCCTTTGCATTGCAACTCATTAATTTCTTCTCATTTGGATCGTTGGGAGTGGTTTTTGGAGTTTTATAGCCATTGACAATTGAGAGTCAAATATCCACTCATAAAAATGTCAAGTAAGTTTGTGTTCTGTTGCTCCAGTATGCATAATTGTTTCCATCAAATGGTGGAATCCCATTTGGAATGCAACCTTTCCCTTCCATCATTATTTAGGATCTTCCTTCCCGTGATTAAACTGTACTGAAGGTAACCTGCTCTGATACCAATTGTTGATACTGAGAGGGGGGTGAATCAGTATCAAGTACTTTTTAAAACTTGTCACAAATTTTACTTCAACCAGAGTATATATTCAATATATGTATTCAATGAACAATAAAGAGCAGTAGAAGAGATAAACCATGCACAATAAATATATATGAAGTAATCATAAGTTATATCAAAAGGAAGTAATGAATTCCAAGTTTGTCTAGGGAAGATACAACTTCCAAGTTCCAAGGAGGGTCAAACCTCCAATCTATTACATTCAAAGGAAGCTACAACTTCCAAGTTCCAAGGAGGGTTAAACCTCCAATCCTTGCCTCTTCCTTCCACCTAAGAATATATAAGAGATAATGAACCTTTACATTAAATTATCACCAGCAAATTGAAAAACAACCATTACATGAAACCTGAATATGATGCCAAGAAATGTTGCTACAGTTCTGATTTGAAAACTTCAATTATAGAGATACTCGCGGGATAAAACTAGGCATCTAGCAGTGCCTCACGGGACACTCCATGTGCAACCAACGAGTACCCTTTAAATTAGGTCAGAAAACCCCCACACCTGCACCTTAGGCTTTCCTCACTCCTGCAGCTCCGAGCTCAGCTTCCTTCGTACAACTCCATTTCACCAACTTGTGTACTTGGATGCTTCAAATAAGATGTTCTTCAATGTCTATTTATACTCTTTATGACACTTCTTTTTTCTTTTCTAGACTTCAGGGCCGACTTATCACTTTCTTACTTCGTAATATTTTTCTTCTTTAATTAGCTTAGGGTCGACCTGCAACTTCACATGATTATCTTCAAAAGAGCATATCTTCTCAACTATGAGGATCCACATGACGCGTCACCTACCATCGGTAACGACATTACGTATACTATCCATCCATGGGTGTTCTATCTGCATGTGTACTATCCTTGATGTCCATATACCTCAATCAACTATGGGTTCCACAACCAATGAATAGGGTTGACATCAATGACAACAACCAATCTTCCAACATATGTGGTCATTGATAGCCTTTTAACTCTAGTACATATACCTAAACAAAATAAGATGAATACTAAGAAAACCATTAATGAAAGAGTGATTACTACCTTACATAAAACCTACTCAAAAAAAGAATTCATTGCAACACTAAAAACTAAGTCTTCTTTGATTACATTAACTTACCTTTGAATGCTTCTCCTTATATTACATTAACTTGCCTTGGAATGCTTCTCGTGACTTTAGGATTGATTTGTGCACTCTTCGTTACATGCATACGCTTCCAATTGCCTTCGATGCGGTCAATGAGGAGTTTCGCACCCTTTTGCACGATATACAAATAACCACTGCTACAAAAGAGCAATCCCTTCACGAACTAACGAACTACACAATGCTCGTAGCTATTGCCTTAGCTACAACGCTATTGTACCCTTGCTAGTGGACCATGAAGAGGAATCGTTGAATTGAGTTTGGGATTGTTTTTCAAGTAATTTATCCAAGAAATTCAATTTAGAGGAATCTTTTTCTGTAGGAAATGAAACTAAATAATTCAACCATATTTACTGATTTGATTCTTCATCAATGATTTCAAATGTTATTTGTGTAAACAATGTCATCACGGATATTGATATTGTTGCTTTCACGTGAGAAGTGCAGAAACATGTCACTATTTCCAGATTTTGTAGGTCTTACCAATGCAATTATGAGCTTATACTCATTTATATTACGAATTTTTTTTCAAGATTTTTCCACGAATCATCCTAATTTTAAGTTTTTCTAAATTTTAATTATTTTTTTATTAATTATTTTTAAGAAATGTCATTTCCAGGTAAGGTATTTAATTAAGCTATTTCTGTGACCAATCATAAAATAGAAATCTAAATTTAAAAAATTATGAAAAAAGATTTTAAATTTTAAAAAGAAATTATTTTAGTAAAAAAAAAATTTAGTCACATCAAGCTCTATGACTAATCACAAAATAAAAATCTAAACTCTATGACTAATCACAAAATAGAAATTTAAATTTAAAAAATTATGAAAAAGATTTTTAATCTTAAAAAAATCATTTTAGTAAAAATAAAAAACTTTTTGGAACTTAGGAGATTTTTTTAAATGCATGTCGAATTCTATACATTAAACTAATGTTAATTCATGTAAATTAGACTTGTAGTTGTATTGTTGTGTTATTGATATTCATTTTAATTGCATTTATATTTGTTATTATTTTAGTTACACTTGTATTATTATGGATAAGTTCTTTTGGTAAGAAAAATAAATTTAGCACAATTAGAAAGAGAATCAGGGAGTGAGACAACTCACTACATCTAAGAACAAATGAAAATTTTTTATTTTCAAGATTTAAATTTTTTTTTTTTTATTTCACATTAAAGTAAAATATAAATTGTCATTTCATTGTTTTCAATCAATCATATAATAATTTTTTTTAATATTAAATATTAAAAAAATTAATTATATTTTTCAAAATATTATATTTAATACATAAATAAATATTATAAAATAAAAAATTTTATAAAAAAAAAATTGAACTAAAATAGATCACTATAGTCATATCTATATTCACCCGCTTTGGCAAGACTAATTAATGCCATTCAGTATATTGGCATACACTACGTAACAATTAATGTAAATCTCTTTTTATTGGATTAATTAATGCCTTTCATATGTATATTGTCATACACTAAATAACAAATAATGTAAACTCTTTGAAAATGAAAAACATTTTCTTTTAGATTGTCCAGCCTATTTCCATATTAGATCTCATTTTCAAAATATTGATCACACTACCAATCTTCCTAACCTTTTAACTCAACAAAAGTATGGTGATCTTGGAAAGCTTCTCTTAATGCTTTTGGAACACAGAAACAAAATTCTAAAAAATCACAAGTAATCATTTACCCTCTTAAATCTGATAAACCAATTAGGTCTTAGTGGACTTTAATCATCATCATCATCATATATATATATTACAAAAATGATTAAATTTTCCTTCACATTGCAAAAACTGCTTTTCTTCCTTTACAATTCCCGTAAGTGACACGCCTGCCTTCCATCGTCTGCCACGTAGTCCACTACTCCCACACCGGACACTGTAATTTGGGCTGTAATTTGGGGTATGCAGAGATATCGCTATCCCACACCGGACACTGTAATTTGGGGCATGCAGAGATATCGGGTCTCCAAACCACGTACAATGTTCAACACTTTCCAACCCTACTAACCTCTAACCAACGAACCCTTAGATTTTGAAGATTTGTCCACTGAAATAAAGCCTGTATGCTCTTCAGCTTCACACATCAAGATGCGTAAAACTCCTCCATAGATGCCGATGTTTCTTCTAACTCAGCACCGAGAAAGACTTGGCCATTGCAGCTATGTACACTGCTCCAACCCCATATGTTTTTCAACTTCACACGCCCGATTGCCCACAATTCCTCCAAGGATGTCAATGTTTCCATTTTTGTTCCATACTTGGCAGCTCTTCCAACTCAGGCCACTGTTAAACAGTTAGCCACCAAAGCTTTGTACACTGCTCCAACCCCCGTATTCCATACTTGGCAATAATTCTAAATCAAAGCACTCCGAAACATCCAGCATCCGAAGCTTCGTACACTGCTCCAACCCCTGTATGCTCTTCAGCTTCACACATTCAGATGCGTCAAACTCCTCCAAAGATGCCAATGTTTCCATACTTGGCAGCTCTTCTAACTCAGAACACCCTTTAACATTTAGCAGCTGAAGCTTTGTACACTGCTCCAACCCCCGTATGCTCTTAATCTTCACGCATCCAGATGCGTAAAGCTTCTCCATAGATACCAATGTTTCCATACTTGGCAGCTCTTCCAACTCAGAGCACCCCGAAACATTTAGCTTCATAAGCTTGGTACACTGCTCCAACCCCCGTATACTCTTCAGCTTCACACAGTCAAATGCGAAAAACTCCTCCATAGATATCAATGTTTCCATACTTGGCAGCTCTTCCAACTCAGAGCACCCCTAAACATTCAGCTTCATAAGCTTGATACACTGCTCCAACCCCCTTATGCTCTTCAGCTTCACACATTCAGATGCGTAAAACTCCTCCATAGATATCAATGTATACATACTTGGCAGCTCTTCTAACCCAGAGCACCCCCAAACATGCAGCTCCCGAAGTTTTGTACACTGCTCCAACCCCTGGATGTTCTTCAGCTTCACACATTTAGATACGACAAACTCCTCGATAGATACCAATGCTTCCATACTTGTCATCTCTTCTAACCCGGAACACTCCGAAACATCCAGCAGCTGAAGCTTTGTACTCTGCGCCAAGCCCCGAATGCTTTTAATCTTCACGCATCCGGATGCGTAAAGCTTCTCCATAGATACTAATGTTTCCATACTTGGCAATTCTTCTAAATCAAAGCACTCTGAAACATCCAGGATCCGAAGCTTCGTACACTTCTCCAACCCCCGTATCCTCTTCAGCTTCACACAGCCAGGTGCGTGAAACTCCTCCATAGATACCAATGTTTCCATACTTGGTAGCTCTTCCAACTCAGAGCACTCCGAAACATTCAGCTTCATAAGCTTGGTACACTGCTCCAACCCCCGTATGCTCTTCAGCTTCACACAGTCAAATGCGTAAAACTCCTCCATACATACCAATGTTTCCATACTTGGCAGCTCTTCCAACCCAGAGCACCCGCAAACAGAGAGCTCCCGAAGTTTTGTACACTGCTCCAACCCCTGTATGCTCTTCAGCTTTACACAATTATATGCGGCAAACTCCTCCATAGATATCAATGTTTCCATACTTGGCAGCTCTTCCAACTCAGAGCACCCCGAAACATTCAGCTTCGTAAGCTTGGTACACTGCTCCAACCCCCGTATGCTCTTCAGCTTCACACAGTGAGTTGCGAAAAACTCCTCCATAGATACCAATGTTTCCATACTTGGCACCTCTTCTAACCCAACGCATCCGCAAACAGACAGATACCGAAGTTTTGTACACTGCTCCAACCCCTGTATGCTCTTCAGCTTCACACATTCATATGTGGAAAGCTTCTCCATAGATACCAATGTTTCCATACCTGGCAGCTCTTCCAACTCAGAGCACCCCGAAACATTCAGCTTCATAAGCTTGGTACACTGCTCCAACCCCCGTATGGTCTTAAGCTTCACACAGTCATTTGCGTAAAACTCCTCCATAGATAACAATGTTTCCATACTTGGCAGCTCTTCTAACCCAGAGCGGCCCCCAACATGCAGCTCCGAAGTTTTGTACACTGCTCCAACCCCTGTATGTTCTTCAGCTTCACAAAATTATATGCGGCAAACTCCTCCATAGATACCAATGTTTCCATACATGGCAGCTCTTCCAACTCCGAGCACCCCGAAACATTCAGCTTCATAAGTTTGGTACACTGCTCCAACCCCAGTATGGTCTTCAACTTCACACAGTCAAATGCCTGAATCTCCTCCATAGATACCAATGTTTCCATACTTGGCAGCTCTTCTAACTCAGAGCACCTATCAACAAATAGCCGGCGAAGCTTGGTACACTTATCCAACCCCTGTATGCTCTTCAGCTTCACACATCTATATGCGTAAAACTCCTCCATAGATACCAATGTTTCCATACTTGGCAACTCTTCTAACTCAGAGCACCCATAAACAGCTAGCAGGCGAAGCTTGGTACACTATCCAACCCCCGTATGCTCTTCAGCTTCACACATTCCCATGCGTAAAACTCCTCCACAGATACCAATGTTTCCATATTTGGCAGCTCTTCCAAATCAGAGCACCCCCAAACACGCAGCTGCCGAAGTTTTGTGCATTGCTCCAACCCATGTATGCTCTTCAGCTTCACACATTCACATGCGTAAAACTCCTCCATAGATACCAATGTTTCCATACTTGGCAGCTCTTCCAACTCAGAACACCCTGAAACATTTAGCTTCATAAGCTCGGTACACTTATTCAACCCCCTTATACTCTTCAGCTTCACACATTTACATGCGTCAAACTCCTTCACAGATACCAATGTTTCCATACTTGACATCTCTTCCAACTCAGAGCACCCCGAAATATTCAACTTCATAAGCTTGGTACACTGCTCCAGCCCCCGTATGCTTTTCAGCTTCACACATTCAGATGCGTAAAACTCCTCCATAGATACCAATGTTTCCATACTTGGCAGCTCTTCTAATCCAGAGCACCCGCAAACATGCAGCTGCCGAAGTTTTGTACACTGCTCCAACCCTCGTATGCTCTTTAACCCAGAGCACCCGCAAACATGCAGCTGCCGAAGTTTTGTACACTGCTCCAACCCTCGTATGCTCTTCAGCTGCACACATTCAGATGCGTGAAACTCCTCCATAGATACCAATGTTTCCATGCTTGGCAGCTCTTCTAACCGAGAGCACCCGCAAACATGCAGCTGCCGAAGTTTTGTACACTGCTCAAACCCTTGTATGCTCTTCAGCTTCACACATTCACATGCTAAAAACTCCTCCAAAGATACCATTGTTTCTATACTTGGCAACTCTTCCAAATCAGAGCACCCCAAAACAATCAGCTTCATAAGCTTGGTACACTGCTCCAATCCTCGTATGCTCTTCATCTTCACACAGTAAGCTGCGTGAAACTCCTCCATAGATACCAATGTTTCCATGCTTGGCAGCTCTTCTAACTCAGAGCACCTATTAAAATCTAGAAGGCGAAGCTTTACACACTGATCCAACCCCCGTATGCTCTTCAGCTTCACACATCTAGATGCGTAAAACTCCTCCATAGATACTAGTGTTTCCATACATGGCAGCTCTTCTAACCCAGAGCACCCCGAAAGAAGCAGCTGCCAAAGTTTTGTACACTTCTCCAACCCCTGTATGCTCTTCAGCTTCACACAGTCAAATGCGTGAAACTCTTCCATAGATACCAATTTTTCCATAGTTGGCAGCTCTTCTAACCCAGAGCAGTCACTAACATCCAGCGATCGAAGCTTTGTAAAATGCGCTAACCCGGGTATGCTCTTCAGCTTCTCACAACTGTTAATTTTCAACTCCTCCAAAAATACTGCCAGCTGGAAAGGTTCAACAAGTAAGATATTAAAAACCGATCGCGGTTCAATCTATAATAATATAAAAAACCGTTCGTTCGAATTCGATTGAGACAAATTGTTGCCATATTAATGACAACAAGTAAGATATTAAAAACCGATCGCGGTTCAATCTATAATAATATAAAAAACCGTTCGTTCGAATTCGACTGAGACAAATTGTTGCCATATTAATGACAATAATAATCTAAACATACTAAGATATCACAACAAACTTCCAATTACCTGCGATTCGCTGTCACCTTCCCACAGCGTGTTTAATTCGCTGTCGGACACTTCTAGATGCCTTAAATTCTTAACTGGAATCCAGGAAGGCAGGGAAGAGTATGGACACTTTCTCCAACGGAGCCATAAGATCTCCATCCTATTTGGTGACTCCACCCTCTCCAAAATGCGCTCCAAGACATCATCTTGAGTATCAATAATTCGCAACCTAGTCGTGCCAATACGGCCCTTTACATAATCCCCATATTCATCATATTCAGTACGATCCATCTTAAGTCCCCGCACAGTTATTACCTGACCAGTTTTGCAAAACGGTCGTCAATACAGTCGATGGATTAAAACGTTGGAAAACAGTCGATGGATTAAAACGTTGGAAAACGATGATGAATTAAAGAATTGATCCCATAAAGGATTGAATCCCTGAACACTTACAGATGATTGTTGTAACAAATCATCAATGACGTTGTGTGTCCAACGCCAAAGACGAAATGGCCACGATTTCTCAGCGACATCTCTTCCCAGATCTCGCAGGTGCTCATGCATATGTATCACATTCCAAGTGTCCACTTCCACAAGACATCTGTCCTGTAGATTTTGAAACCCCCGCCTTCCTTTCCAGCCTGATTCGTTCCATATGCTTATGGCCGTATCCCTGTTTTCTTCTCTAAGAAAGCATGCAATGTCTAAGAAAATTTGTTGTTCCTCTTTATTGAGGGCATCATAACTAATTTTAAGCGTTTCCTCTACCTTAGTGGGAAGAATCCCCAATTCGTCTTCCCACTCTGATATATCTTTTTTTCCATAAAGATGTGACCCTAATACTTTTAAAGATAAGGGCAATCCCTGACAAGATGCTAAGAACTTATCTGTCAGAGGTCCAAATCCTGGGAGCGGATCCTGGGAGTTGAAGGCATGGGAGCAGAAGAGCTCTCGGGAGTATTGTGTGTTCAGCCCAGTTAGCATATAAATTGATGATATTTCCACTCTTGCGCATCTGAGAACACCCTTATTTCTAGATGTAATCAATACTAAGCTCTGTGAGAGGAGATGATGAGTTTGAAGAGGCAAAAGTGCTTCCACCTGATCCACATCGTCTACATCATCTAAGATTATCAAAGCGTTAGAAGATTCGAGATGCTTTGTGTGCATCTCTTTACCTTCATCAACACTGTCTCTTGGCTTATCGGATCGAGTCAAATCTTTCATAAGTTTTTTCTGCGAAAAATTGATCATGAAAGCGTTAGAAGATTCGAAATGCTCTATGAGCATCTGTTTCGCTTCATCAACGCTGACGATTGGCTTATCGAATCGGGTCAAATCCTTCCAAAGTTTTCCCTGCAGCAAATTTAGAGACCCTTTAGCTGCATGATCTTTGATGTTAGATAAAAAGCAGGATTTATGATAATACGATTTCTTCTTATTGAAGAATTGCTTTGCCAACGTTGTTTTTCCTACGCCACCTACCCCCACGATCCCCAGGATCTGAGGTTTTCCGCTTTGCTGCTGCCGCAACAGCACTGTATCCTCAAAATCTTTCAGTTTGTAATCCAAACCGGTTGGATAGTCAGCCACGGGCAAGTCTGGTCTTTTCAACATTTTTGACAGACATTCGACCACCTTGTCTAGCAGCTCCAGCTCCAGCTCCTCTCTAGTTATCGACAAGGAAATAAATAGAACTAGTGAGAAACAAACGTCTATGTCTATTTATCAAACATAAATAGGGAGAGAGGGAAGGTTGAGTTCTCACCCATTGCGCACGTCGAGTTCGAAACCACTATTGTCTGCAACATGAGAAAGTGCATTCCTCCATTTTTCAATAATGTTGGAGTCATATCGCAGCGTCCCTTCATGAGTTATCTTCTTTGCCAGTCTCTCTAGGGCTTGAGCATAGTTTCCATCTTTGCTCTGCGTCCACCGAATCTGAGCAGGCGTAACACGGTAAAACACAGGGATAATGGGAACCTTTGACTCCAACATGAGTTGGAGTTCATTTAAGCACCAATATGATTCAGCATATCTAGGGGAGAAGATCGCCACGTGGACGGAGGCGGTTCTAATAGCGTTTTCTATTTGCGAAGGAAAATTATATCCCGGTTGCATTTCATCTTGATCCAGAAAGGCCCTTATTCCTTTTTGGAGAAGGCGAAGGTAGAGAGACCTGGCGAAGGTTTGTTTGACATCAACGCCCCGATGGTTTATAAACACGTCGTACCACTGAGCAGCAGTGGAGGAGGTTGTGGCGGTGGAGGGGGAGGCAGCAGCGGAGGAGGATGCAGCCATTGCCAAATAGTAAATAGAAAGGGGAAGGATGGTCTCCACAAATTGCAAAGGAGGAGGATGAATTGGACTCTCAGAAGTAATTAGGTTTGAAATGAAAACCTTAGAGAGGATCGTTTGCCTATGTATATATAAATACATTATTAAAACGAACCCTTCACCCCTGGTTAATGCGCGGTTATACACCCATTGTAGCTGTCGCTTCGCCTTGGTCCTGTGGCTTCGCTGTGTCTTTGGAACGTTCCCCAATATTATAATACGCTAGAATTTGGATTTCTAATATTCGTGATTCACGTTGCCCACTTTTATAATAATATGATCAAATTTGATTCCATTTTCATTACCACGCTTTGTGATTTTATAAGATTGTTGACATAGTTTCCACATACCCGTCCAAGTTTGTGATTCATGAGCACGTTCTCTACTATTATAATATGTATAGTGAAAATTGGGTTTCCCATACCCGTCCACGTTCTCCACTTTTCATTATATGTACAAATTTGGATTCCACCAACCCATCCCATCGTTAAAACCCTAAAAAACTACATGCTTCATATGCAAGGCAGGTATGAAGTGGTGTGGTGTTACATGGTTTAATGAATTTTATGATATACAATCCCTTATATTATATTTTTCATGGGCGTCATTACCAAAGCCTTTCAAAACGACAATCAAATACTTCCATACCCATTTCATTATTAGAGTGGGGTTGATTATCTAGGTTATTAAATATTTTATAATATTTATATTTTATTAAAAA
>JZKD02S1827424.1:167630-181990 GCA_000966675.3 Picea glauca | reverse complement strand
ATGTAATAAAGGTCAATATTAATAAGACCTTTCAATAAAATAGAATAAGGCGGATGTAAGAAGACCTAATAGAAACTTTCGCTTCTAGAAGGATCTTCCTCTAGATGCTTCTTTTAAGAGACATATTTAGTATAAATAGGAGTCGAGGGTATGAGAACCCTAGCTTGGAGATTATTGTAATAGAGCGCTGTTCGACTGGAGGTTTCCCCCTCGAAGAGGCCCATGAACATTGCTTTCTGAATCAAAGTGTTATTTTTGTTGTTGTTCTTATATCATTTCTGTGTCATTGTGGAGATTATGCTAGTTATATTACTGTTATTCTACCATTTCTATCATTTTATTTCTGTACTGCATACCTTTTATATCTGGTATATTACAAATGGGTTGCCCACATACTTGGAAAGAGAAGTAGTTGTAGTAAAATAGAGGGAAACTTTTGTTTCCTTTGTTCAATCCAATCTTGTTGGAGACATGCCATTGAAGGGCACATGAAAACAAATTAGGTTCTATGATGCATTTGTTCTAGAAAAGTTAAAGTTCTAGATTTGGCAATTGTTCCCAGATTTTTTATGAGATATTCTTTAGTCATTCATATCCCACGATCTCTGATTGAAAGTGAATTTTTTTATCCAATTTGATCTTGATTTCAAGCTTGGTGTCGTCGCCTTCTCCCAACACATTCTTGTTGTGAGAGCCATAAATATAATTTTATCCAAAGCATAACCTCTGCTTGGAACTCAGATTTTTGGGCATTAGCCCACAATGTCTTCTGAGAAATAGACTTTGACTCCCTTTGTCACTTGATATCTTGGTTTTCAACTCTGACTAGGTGCATTCTCCTTGACATATGGATAATTTTCTCTTCAAAGCCCAGCTCCACTCATACCCAACTAGCGTTCCATGGCAGACATTCATTCAGACACTTGGCAATTGCGTTTCCTCCTTCATGGCTTAGTGCTTAAACGAGGCTTGGTGCTTGGTCAATGTGTCAGGCTTTGATGAATGCCTGAAACTTGCACTAGTAGTCTCAACACCTGACAACAAATGGATATAGGCCCAAGCACTTTTCATTTCTACAATGAAAACCATTATTTTTTCCATAATATCATGAGGAAGTCACTTGGTTCTCAGGAAATCCTCTGTAGCTTGGCGTTTTGCTGTCAAATTGGCACATGCGCATTCATATAACAATTGACAAAACACTGGACACTGGGTATCTCTTTCAACATCTGTGTATTGATATTTATACCTATGCGTTGAGATCTGACCGCTCAATGGTGAATGCAATGGTTGACATAACTCCCGATGCCTATGAGGTTGGCGTTTTTGCGTTTTTTATCACTGGGATATATCCCACATTACTCGGGGAAGAATACTTTGTTGTGTGTATATGCATCAATGTTTCAATGTTTATTCGACATGTAGTGCATAGTGGTGCCCCCTCGTGGGCTCCTCCTCCATGTGACTTGATGCATGGCGCTTGGTCTTGACTGACTTGTGTTGTGTTGTGTGGAAGGTTCTTGGCTTGATACATGAAGTATCTCTCAATGCTAAGGTTAACTTGGATAATTGGAGATTAGCCTTCGGGCTAATATTTTTTCTTAATAAAAGTTAATATAAAACCCTGTAATAGGCCCGAGGAGCCAATTTTGGCCCTAAAAAGACCAAATATTGATTAAAAGAAAAAAATATTTTTATATTTTTCTTTGCCGCATGGTCATCATTTCATTTTCCCAAGAAAACAAGATTTATATAATAAGCCTTCTTACCCTCGGAGCACAATGACCAAATCTTAGCCAACTTGCAAAAAATTTTGACAAAAAGGACATGTGCTAACAGTCTCATTGACCTACTTTTATGGTCATTCATTGGAAATTACTAAAATTATCTTACCTTACCTTATATTATAAGGACTCATATTGACATCAATGATTCCAAAGAACCATTGCAACACATTTGAGCTTAATGTTTCTAAATGACTATTGCAACACTTGTAAGGAAAAGACATGTCACAAACTATTTTCAGATGGTATTGTATGAATGTATCATTATATGATGTTTGGATTTACCTATTTAAATTTCAAATTGTATGATTGGATGATGCATTGTCTTCATTTGTTATTAGTCATAATTCATTATTATTAATAAAAACACAATTATTTTTTTATGTTTTCTATATATCTTATTTATACGCAAGATAAAATAAATTCCCTATGTTCTCTACCCTAATGTACTTAGAAATTTGATGAATCACTCTAGTGATTCTCAAAAATTGTGTCCCCATCTTCCTTTCCTTGAATCTTTATGAATATGAGACATGCACACAAAGAGGTTTGCAATGCATCATAAGAAATATGAAAATAGTTGTAACCCTCAAGAGAAATGAAATAAAGTCCTTAATGGGTATGTACTATCATTTCAAAAACTTTATAATTACATGAGACCAAAATTTTACATGAAAGGAGAAAATATGCACTTGGGTCTTAAATCTCACTAAAAAAGTGTCCTACATAAGGATCCCAATACTAAAGCAAGTTCTTCTAAGCAGTTTAGTAAGTCCAAATTGCTTGATCTTTTTGCCTATGTAATGAACCTTGAATTTATGGCCTGAACAATTTCTTGTTGCATATTATTGTTCCCATTTTGATCCACTGACATATAATATGGTTTCCAATTCCAATATTTCATGCCACATACAACAAATATTACCTATTCTTCATAAAATAGTCGACAAACCCAATTCAAAGCCGAGGTTTTAGTTTATAATTGATTTCTAAATACAATTTATCCTAAGATGAATTTCTAAGTTAATATTAAGTACTAATATAGCTTACTGATTAAGCTAACTTGCAATACATAGATTCCATAGCTACCCAAAAGTCTTATGAATAAAAAAATTTAAAATAGGCTTGCATATCACAACGACCCTTTTGTGCATGCAAGGATGGTAAAAACTTCCATTTGGTTTACTAAGTTGATATAAATTTTAAACGATTTACACCGTAGTATTTTATTTTGATGAAGATTAGTTTGAAGGGGATTGTTGCATATTTTTGTTCATGTTCCCATATTTATCCTAGTGGGGAAGACATAATGTGTTGACAAAGTGTCCTCAAACACGTAATTTTATTAATAAGGAAAAAGTGATTACAATATGAAATTCATAATCTACTCCTTAACCTCACTTGAAGAAGGAGCTAGTTTATATAGCTTAACTCTAAACTAAAAACTAGGAGAACAACCAATCACATAATCACATGAGTATGATAGGTGTCCTTTACATAGAAGCTAGGTGTCCTTATCCTAACAAACTAGAATAAATTAATTCCTAAAAAAATTTATACTAGAAAATACTTAGACTATAGAACTTTAGGATTATGAGGCTAACAATCCCCCATTTAATCTGGAAGTTCATTTTTACAAAAACCAAGTTCATCTCTAAACTTAGTGAACTTTATTCTACCAAGATGTTTGGTAAAAATATTTGAAGTTTGATCTTCAGACAGACAAAACTGAGGCTTGATGATGTCTTTGATGATGAGCAATCTGATGAAGTGGTACTTGGTGTCGACATGTTTAGTCTTTGAATGAAATAATAGATTCTTGGCCATATTTATTGCTGACTGACTATCGATCAATGAGGTAGTTGGTGATTTATGAGTTTCACCAAGATCCTATAAAATTCTGCATATCCATACAATCTCACATGCTGCTTCCCAAGCTGATATGTACTCTGCCTCTGCTGAAGAATTGACAATTGTTGTCTGCTTTTTACAATTCCAAGATACTGTTGCTGAACCCATATTCATTAAATAACCTGAAGTGGATGTTCTATCATCAATGTCACTTGCAAAATCAACATCTGAATATCCAACAAGTGTAAAATTTTTGTTCCTTTTGTAGAGAAGACCAAAGTCTTTTGTACCTTGAATGTATCTTAGTACCCTTTTTGCTGAATTACAGTGACTTTCCCTTGGTTCTTGCATAAAACTTGAAAGTATACTGACTGAATATGACAAATATGGTCGAGTATTTGTCAAATAAATGAGACTTCCAACCAATTTCCTGTACTTTGTACTATTTACCAATTCCCCCCCTTTAAATTTTGAAAGTTTCAATTTCTGTTCCATGGGGGTAAGAGAAGGTTTACAATCTTCCATGCCAAATTTCTTTAACAATTCAGTGGCATACTTAGTTTTACTAAGGAATATTTGGTTAGGATGTTGAGAAACTTCAACTCCAAGATAATAATGAAGTGCCCCTAAATCAGTCATTTTGAAACCTGCTTTAAGTTCTTCCTTAACTTGTTTGATGTGAGCTTCATTATTTCCTATTATGATTAAGTCATCAACATATAGTAAAAGTATCACCATGTGCTTATCTTGCATTCTAAAATACAATGTATCATCTGATTCACTTCACTGAAAGCCCACCTTTCGTAGGTACTCATCCATTTTTTCATACCAAGCTCGAGGAGCTTGTTTCAAACCATATAAAGCCTTCACAAGTTTGTAAACTTTATGTTCTTGTCCTTTTGCTTCAAAACCTTGTGGTTGAGTCATGAAAATATCTTCCTTTAGATCACCATTCAGGAAGGCACTTTTGACATCCATTTGATGTAATTTCCAACCATTATGTGTAGCCAAATTGATAACCATTATGATAGTGTTCCATTTAGCTGTGGGTGCAAAAGTTTCTTCATAATCAATTCCTTCATGTTGAGAAAAACCTTTTGCAACAAGTATTGCTTTGTACTTGTCAATTTTACCATTGGGCTTGTACTTTACTCGATAAACCCATTTACAACCGATAGGCTTAACATCTTGTGGACAATCAACTGAATCATATTCATTAATCATTGCTTCCTGCCATTCTTTATATTCAGCTGCCTCAACAAAAGAAGTAGGTTCAATGGAAGCATGAGAAAAATTAGCTTCTGCTCTTGAAGATTCCATAGTTCCTGTTTTGTTCATTTCATCTGAATGAACATCTTTGAGAAGTTGTTCGGCCCACTTTGGCTTCTTATGTTGAGGGGATTGAGGATCTGAATCACCATTATTGTTGAAAAAAAGATTTTCAAAAAATGAGGCTCTTCTTTCATCTGAAATATCTGAGGTAGGAGAAGATACTTTTGAAGATTCAATATCAGAAGAATCTTTTGTCGATTCATTATTAGATGAATTAGAAGAACTTTTTGATAAAGATATGTCTTCCGGAGTAACCAAGTCTTTTTCAAACCAGAATGCTTTCTTTGACTTGTTGAATTTACCTTTACCCTTAGTGTTTTTCTTGTCTAAATGACTAAGGAGATGGTTAATATCATCTACACTGTTACTTTCAGTTTCATAAAAAATTACATCTCTACTGACAATGAATTTTTGATCTGAAAGCAATCTATACCTTTCTTTTCATCAAAGTATCCAATGAAGGTACACTTCATACTTCGGTTTTCTAATTTAGTCCCTTTTTCCTTAGGAACTAAAGCATAACATGTTGAGACAAAAACCCTAAGATGATTTACCTTGGGTTTAAAACCGTACCAAGCTTCATAAGGTGTTTGTCCATCTAAAGTTGAGGTAGGTGATTGATTTTTGAGATAAACTGCAATATGGACTGCTTCAGCCCAATATTTTGTGCTCAACCCTTTAAACTGCATCATAGATCTTTCCATGCCCATGAGAGTCTTGTTCATCCTTTCAGTAACTCCATTTTACTGTGGAGTATAGGAATTTGTTAGTTTCCTCTTAATTCCATTGTTTCGACAATAATCATTGAATTCAATTGAAGTGAATTCACCTCCATTATCATTCTTAAAGAAGCAACCTTTTCTCTAGTTTCATTTTCAACCATGTGTTTAAAATTTACAAACTTTTCAAAAGCTTCAGACTTTGCCTTTAAAAATTATACCCATGTCATTCTAGTGTGGTCATCAATGAACAATATAAAGTATCGACATCCACCAAAAGAAGATTCCATTGGACCACATATATCACTATGAATCAACTCCAAATACTTTGTTGCTCGCCATGAGCTTGTTGGAAAAGCTTCTCGCTTTTGCTTGCCTAAAATACAAGCTTCACACTTGGAATTTTCTTTCTTGAAAGTTGGTAAACCCTTCACCAAATCTTGGGACTTAATTTTCAAGAGACTTTCAAAGTTTAAGTGACCAAATCAAAAATTCCATAATCTGAATGAAGACATTTCAGAATTCACTATTGCTACAACCTCTTCCTTTCTTTGGATGACTTTCCAATTCATTCTTAGTAACTTCCCATATTCATATCTGGTCATTATTGTTTTCAAGTTATCATTCACTGACATAATCTTCACCAAACCATCTTGCATGACAATTTGATGTCTAGCTTGTTTGATTATGACTAAGGATAACAATTTTTTCTTAAAAGATGGTACATACCAAACATTTGAAATCCATTTTTCACCAATTCCAGGGAGAAAAACTTTCACATAACCTTTTCCTTGAGGTATATGAGTTGTATCATCAGCTAAATAAATGGGATTTAGTTGAACATATTTATAATTACAAAAATAGTCTCCACGATAAGTCATATGCTGAGTAGCCCCTGTGTCCAATATCCATTCATTTTCAAATGAATCTACATGCCGAACTGCTGAAAAAACATATTCATATTCATCATCCTGATAATATTGATCTTCTGCATATTGCACTGATTGTTGAGAGTTAGAATTTGATGTCTGCTTGAACTTTGGCAATTGATCATTGCTGATAAGACAATTTGATGCATAATGGCCTATCTTTAAGCATCTTTTACATTTTACTTGACTGAAATTTCTGCCTCTTCCTGACTGTGCATTACTATTTTGATTATTGCTTTGAGAATTTTGTTGATGAAAATTGTTACGACCTCTACCTTGACCATGACCTCTGCCACGACCTCGATTAGAAGACTAATTCTGAAAATTTTGAGAATTTGATTTTCCTCTTCCTTTAGAACTTTCAACTTTAATGTAATGAAGATATTCTCCCGATTGTTTTTATTTTCCAAAGGATTTACTATGTTGAGCCAACAATTCACTAAGAGAATCAAAAGTTATAGTTGATAACTTATCAATTATTTTCGAAGTCTCAAGAAAATGCTTATAAGATGAAGGCAAGCCATTTATTACAATGGAGACTAGAAAACTATCTTCAAGTTTACAAAAACCACCTTTGATAATTTCCAGATGAATGTTCTTAATCCTTGAAATGTATTCTAATACATCACCATTGTCTGCTAATATTTGTTTAAGCAATTTCATTTGTAGATCAACTCTTTGAGATGCAACAGGAGTATCAAACAACTTCTTTAATAGATTCCAAGCAGACCATGCATCTTTGAAATTCTCAATATGAACAAACATTTGTTCAGTTACAGAAGAACGTAGCAAAGCACGTGCTTTTTCATCTTTCAAATTCCATTTGGCTAAAGAATTAGCGTCGGTGGGCTTAGTTAGAGCAATATCACCATCACAGATATCATGCCATAATTCATTATAGATCAAAGTGCCGACTCCAAGTTTTGTAATTCTTGGGTCCATCTAACTTATCTAATTCCGTGAATAGGTTGATTAATTTAGACATGATGATAGATTGCCTTATTGCAAGAATTGCAAGTTAATGATCACACCACCACACTGAATAATCATCGAAAAACTAAAAGAGAGACACAAGGCACCAAAAAGAAAGAGTAGACATTCCACACAAAAAGAATACTTTTAAGGGCTTGGCCTTGACCCTTTAAAAGTCTCGTTGGAAAAGAAGTTTGAGAGAGTATTTCACTAGACTCTTCTCAACTTCTGAGCTTCAAGATTACAATCAAAACTTTCAAAATTTTTCCTTTTTACAAGACCTATAGTCCACTTTAAACAAATGAAAGGCTTCTCATAGCAAAAAGTGTTCTAAAAAACACAACATACCTTTGCAAAAAATGATATCTTCACTTATCATTTCACTTTAAACAAATGAAAGGCTGTATTTGCTTAAATGAAAGATTGATATCTTTGCCATGCTATAAGCAAATTCGTAGTCAATGGAGGAGGCGAGAAGTAGTTTCTTTCATTTCTTCAGGGAAACCGATCTCTCCAAATCTGGATTCTCTGGTGTGTGCCTTCAATAGATTGTTTCTTTGATTGTATTATTCTCGCTTTGGGTGCAACGATTCTCAAACTTCTGATAGATGTTTTGACCACCAAACATAGCTAAAACATGCCATATATTGCTCAAGTTTTATTTTAAAATCTGCCAAGAAAGCTGTGCTGCGCACACCGGTTCTCGCTCTGGCAGAGTAAGTGGTAAGAACATGAATTATAGAGAGCAGAGGCATAAAATCTACTTCTCAGAAATAACAGATCAACAGATCAAAAAAGTAAATGAAATTGCATTCTTAAATTTTTAGATTTAATGCGTCCTCTGCCCAAATCATAATTCACTGGTGCAAATGCGTTTCAGATTCAATACGTCATCTTCCCAGATCGAGATTCTGATACGTCCACTGCCCAAATCAAATTTCACTGGTGCGTCCTCTGCCCAGATCGATCTGCCCAAATTACTAAATCCAAGTTGAAAATAAATAACATTATAAATATGCTGCCACCGCCTGTCAAGAACCCATGTTTTCATGCGCCGAGATACCATCCCCCTTACTACCAAATCTCGTGCAATAGAATGAGAATAGCTTCTACACCATGTAGCAAAATGGATTTCAATCCCCTCTACCTTACTCTGAACACGAGAAGTATTTGGTAGTAGCAAATTTCATTTACCCTTCTTGGCCGCAGCCTTAGTGATCTTCGCACCAGTGGGAGAACAACCTTGATGACTCCAACAACAACAGTTTGACGCATATCTCTCATAGCAAAATGACCCAATGGAGGATACTCAGAGAATGTCTCCACCCAATTAAAAAACTCATTTGTAAATGATCAGAGGAGAGATGGCACAGGTACAGAGAGCAATAATTTTTTTTTTTGTTTGTTCATAGATCTGCTGGAGGGCACAAACATTGGAGAGCACTGATGGAGGGCACGATTCCTTCGTAAATACCAGATCTTTGGAGGGAGCAATTTCAAAGGGCACGATCTGATTCAAAGAGCGCGATCTAATGCTTGATGTGTGTGCATATTTCCTTCGATCCATGGGTGTGTGCACCAGTTGCCGAAGAATTCATGAAAATGAAAGACAAGTGCATAATGCTTTCTATTACATCTGCATGTCTAGTTTCTCAAACCAAAAAAGGATCTTTTGAATATAGTAATTCTACAGCAGTTTTTGAAATTTCACTACATTCATATTAGGATGGAAAGAGCTAGATTTATAAGATCTGATCAAACTTGCACCTGTATGACTTAATTGTCAGATTTACACAGATTTGAAACAATTTCACAAATGAGCCCCTTTTTAATAAAGAGACAATGGATCTACAATCTATGAAATGGTAGATCTTTAAAATTTTTACAGTTCTTACAAAAAAAAATAAAGATGCAATCAATTATTTGAATAACAATTGATTGTTGTAATAACAGTTTCCTTATTAAAAATAACAACAATTTACCTCAGTACGGGTTGATGTTGTGGAAACTTCCTTGCTTCCTCAATCCATCACCAATCCTTCTATCACCATTTAACCATGGCTATGATACCATGTTGACAAAGTTTCATTAGACAAGTAATTTTATTAATAAGGAAAAAGTGATTACAATATGAAATTCATAATCTACTCCTTAACCTCACTTGAAGAAGGAGCTAGTTTATATAGCTTAACTCTAAACTAAAAACTAGGAGAACAACCAATCACATAATCACATGAGTATTATAGGTATCATTTACATAGAAGCTAGGTGTCCTTATCCTAACAAACTAGAATAAATTAATTTCTAAAAACATTTATACTAGAAAATACTTAGACTATAGAACTTTAGGATTATGAGGCTAACAAAATGAAAATCCCCAAAGCCCTCTAAATTGAACTCTCATTGGTCTAAGGATATTGAATTTAGGAATTTGCATGATAGTGAATGGAAACATATGGACGATTGGTTGGAGGAATTTGTTACATTTTAATTTAGTGACAATTTTAAAATTGTAAAAATAAAATTTGTTGAGTGGGCCAAATCCAAACTCAAGGATCCATAAGAGTAGATTGGAAGAAGAAATTTATAACATTTTCAAACCTAACATGAATGGAATTTTCAATGAAGAATATATAAGCAACTTAAATCTTTTGGAGCCATGAAAAAAAGAGTTTCTTGACGAGGAAGAATCAAAATGGAGGAAAAAAACTAGAGCAGCTTGGGTAGCATGGGGAGATGAAAACACCTGATTTTTTCACAACTATGAAAAGATGATGAAAATATCAAATACCATTTGGAGTGTTAAGAATGAGTTGGGAGGGAAATATCATAGGTTTTCTGATATGGTTGAGGTGAAAAAAATTCATTTCAATAAGTTTTTTAAGGAACCTCATAGATAAAATATTGTTGACATAATTTAAATGACAATTTTTTCCTGGTTTTGTAAATCAAGATAATCTTCAACATATGTCAATTTAAAACTACCATCACTTTGCACCTTTTTAGAAATTGACCAACTTGTTTTGTGGGGTGGGTGATTTGGTGCTTGTGAGGGCAAGTCCGATGGTTCTGATTTCCAGTTCTTAGGTGAGGTGAGGTGTTGTTTTGTGAGATGTGAGGGGCTAAAGGATAAAGGTGAATGGATTAAGTTGAAAGTCTAAAGGTGAAATTATTATGTTGAAAGGTGAGTGGAAGACTTCTAGTTAATGGCGACTAGATCTCTCAAGCCCCTAACAGAATGTCTCTATCCCCTCCCTGAAGACTGGCTCTGGATGGTATATTGACTAATTCAACTCCTCAAACTCCTAATTGAGCATGGGTTGGTTGAGGACTAATCCTCCAGCTCCTTCAACTCCTATTTCAACTCATAATCTCTCAGTTGAATATGCCACTAAAAATTTCCTATATAGATTTCCTATGCTACTAAACCAACATTTTCAAATACATGGAAGTCATGATTAACTTTCTATGAGTCAAGGTTAGCAAATAAATCAGGGTACAATGTATAAAAATATTTAGAGTTTGGGTAATACAAATTTTTCTTAGCATATGAATCACTTTATTTATCAGGTATTGTAATATGTTCCATGATAGTACATCCAATAAACATACTCTTTTTATTACATAAATACAAACTCTAAGTGTCCATGAAAACTAGTTGTACATTCTCGGTTATTGTACAAGATGATTGATCAAGAGCCATATGCTTATTTTGTTCAAAATATTTTTCAAAAGAAAGGGGTCTATTGTTTTCAATCACCAAGTCATTATTTAAGTATTCTATAGATAATAGTTTCATTCTGCTACTAGGTGAAGAGTTTTCCTCTAACTAATCTTCCTCTTGTTTCTATTCAATTATAATTGGTAGGTCAACAAAGACCTCATGTAGAACATGGTTCATGCTTCTAGTCCAAGATATGTCCTCCCATGTATTTATGCTTCTGCATGATCATTACTACTTGCAGAAACAAGGACATCTCCAGCTAGCTATTCCCATACTCATGAAGGGGTTTGTGGTTACACATAGGGTCCTCTTGGTCATGGATACACTAGGAGGAATAATAACTAGAGGCACCATAGTCTATGTCTGTGTTGGTTTGAAGACCCTTTCTGTGTTGGTTGGAAAACCCTGGTGAGAGATATATTTGATGTTTGTGTTGTTGTGTTGAAGCTAGTAGATCTAAACTAGAATCACAAGTGTGGTCACTTTCTTGCATTCTTCAATATCATAAAAATGGAACTATGATAGTTTTAGAAAAAAATGTAACTATGATAGTTTCAATGCATGGTAATTTAAAAAAAAATTTTTTCAAGCTCCTTCAAGTGCCCCCAAAATCATTAATATGCAATAACTTGGCCAAAACTGAGAGTGGGAAGTTGTAGTAAGAACTACATGCTCCACAAGATTGCCAAATTGTAGAGGATTCAGATCTACCAAGGTTGATAAACTCCTTCTATGACAACTTTCTCATTTCCTATTGGCTTCTCTGAGCAAAGCTTGATTTTCCCAACCTCTCTTCACAACTAGAAAATGCAAACTCATAGACTAACTTAGTTCCTTGTCAATGTTGTAGTTGTTAACAACAACTTAGCTGATTTTGTGCCCTTGTACCATCTAAATTACCTGAGATTTGTTAATTAACATATCAAATTAATATTGGAATGTAGGACATCAAAGATGAGTGAAAGTCGAATGTTGAAAAAGGATGAATATCATGCATATGATGAGACAATAGCCAATGAGAATGATATGGACATATATCCATGTCCATGCAATGATTGTCTTGGTGGAAAGGTGAGAAAAATAAATTTGATTTATTGACATATGATAAGACATGGGAATAGTGGTGTAAGCCCTTGGAACATAAATTATTATGAAGATATGATACAATTGCATAGTATGCGAGATGAAGGGGTACCAAACATCACTGAAGTGGCACCAAACATAGATGAAGATGCAACAATGTTAGATGAAGGGGTTGAAGTTCATAGAATGTTGAATGAGGGTCTAATCAATGATTGGGCCAATTCAATGGAGGATGATTTAAAGCCTGTGTATGCTAATTGCAAGTTAAGTCATTTGACAACAATCCTTCAAATTCTAAAATTGCAAGTGGTGTATGGTTGGACAAATGAGAGTGTAGATGAATTATTAGAATTATTAAGTCAGTTGTTACCACGTGACTCCACATTGCCAAAAAAACAAAGTCAATGTAAAAATAAAATCACTAATCTAGGCTTAGGGTATGAAAACATACACACGTGTGAATGGTTGTGTATTTTTTCACAAAAATATTGCAAGTGAGAAAAAATGTTGAAAATGTCAAGAAGGGAGGTATAGACTAGGGTTGAAATCAACTATGGTTCCTAGGAAGGTTATTCGCCACTTTCCACTAATCCCATGATTACTTCGAATGTATAGGTGCAGAGACATTGGTGAACTTATGCAATGGCATGCTCTAAATAAGATCACTGATGGAAAACAACGACATGTGCCTGATTCTAAGATGTGGATGGAATTTGATAACAGATGGCCCGATTTTTCCCAACATCCTTGTAATATAAGGGTTGGTTTGGCTCTAGATGGGGTGAACCCATTCTCAGATCAATGTACTAAATGGTCAACTTGGCCAGTGTTTTTAATAAATTATAACTTGCCTCCATGGTTAGCAACTAAACCATTTTTATTAATGTTATCATTAATTATACCTGGAAAGAAAAGTGTGACTTCAAATATAATCGATACTTATTTAGAGCCATTATATGATGAGCTAATCGAATTGTGGAAAGGAATTGAAGAAATTGAATTATTAAGGGATGGTCACTAAATCAAATTCACTTTAAGAGATTCCTTATTGTTTATGATTCATGATCTTTCTGCACATGACACATTGAATGGTCTCAATGTTCATGGATACCATGGATGTGCTTGCTGCAAATTTCAGGATTTTGTGAGGCACTCAAGAATTTTTCATAAGTGTATTTATTGTGGACATCATGCTTACCTGAAAATGGATCATCCATATCGTCGACAAAAAACACATTTCAATGGTCAGGAAGAGAATCGTGAAGCACCATTACCAATAACGAGTGAATACATTATTGAGAATGGACATAAAAGAATTTTGTTTATTTAAAGTGGTGATATTTGTGGTAGTAGAGATGATCCATGTAATGAAAGCGGTGTAAAAAGATTGTGCATATTTTATAATTTTCCATACTTTAAGGATATAACCATTAGACATACTGTTGAATTTATGCATACTGAGAAAAATATAGCCTATGCTATTATAGAAACTCTTTTTGGTGCTTATGATACTGTTTCATCACATGAAGACTTGAAACAACCAAAGATTCGTCAAAGTCTTTGGGTTGAAAAATATGATGATGAAAAATATAGAAAACCTAGTGGTCCTTATGTCTGGACAAATGAACAACATGCACGATTCTTAAAGTTGATTTCTCTGACTTGCTTTCCCATTGGATATGTAAGTAGTAATATCAGAAGCCAAACTAACATGAATAACTTAAGAGGCCTCAATACCCATGAATATCATGTCATAATCGAGAATATTTTACTTATTGTGGTCAATACATGTATTAGATCCTTCAAACTTTGTTAGTTTGAGGCAGGAGGTTGTTGAAGTCCTTTGTCTATTGTAACATGAATTTCCACCAATAATATTTAACATTTCGATGCATCTTTTGATACATCTTGAATATGAACTAGAGCATTGTGGCCTAATAAGAATGGGATGGATGTATTATATATA
>JZKD02S1827424.1:152761-167518 GCA_000966675.3 Picea glauca | reverse complement strand
AAACCAGAAGGTAGCATGTCTAAGGGATATTCAATGCAAGAGGCCGTGGGATTTTGCATAGAATATATGAAGGATTTTAAAAGTGTCAATCAACATGTATGGGATGATTACAAATATGAGAGAGTTGCAGGTGAAGTATTAGAAGGAAATGGAAGGAAATTTAAGCTATCAAATGAAGAAAGAAGTTTGATACATGCCTATGTTCTTCAGAACACATAGATTCATTTGATAAGTGGCGTAGGTGAAAATATTTTTTACACAATAATTTATTGATTCAATTGCATTTACAAATTTATATTATTAATATTATTATCTTATATGTTCATATTCTATGTAGGAAATACAAAGAAGAGAATCAAACATGGATGCAACATTGACCTCAAAAGCACATACATCATGATTTGATTGGAGGTGATTCTTTTCCAAAATTTGAAGAATGGATTGCTAATGCAGTTAATGATGCAAAAGAAGAAGGTCGAGATATAACAGTGGAGGAAAGTGAGCTTTCAAAACTTCCACATATATGGGCTATGAATTTTAGTGGAATGTGGGCCTATGGTAGTCATTTAAGAGTGGACGAAAAGGACAAAGGAAAGGCAAATTGTGATTGTGTTGATAGTGCTGAATTTCTTCATGAAACCGAAAAGAAATTTTATGTTGGATTCATCCAAGAAATTATTCAAGCTGATTACGGTGAAAATAGTCCTGTATTTTTAAAATGTAAGTGGGTCAAACCATCCGCAGTAGAACATGATGAGTATGGATTTGTATGTGCAAATACACGACAATTTTTATCAAAGATGGATGAGCCGTATGTATCCCCTCTTCAAATTAACCAATCATTTCTAATTGATGATGTAAGAAGCCCGGGATGGTCACATATCATTCAAACAGAGTGTCATTCAAAACAAAAATTCATGGAAGTTGTCGATATAATACTTGATGGGAAATACATCGATAATTTACAAGAAACATTCGAAGATGTGATTGATGATGATGATAGAGTGATTGGAGAAGAGACTTTGATTACCAATGAAGAGATTGGGAGAGAGAATGTATTGCATGCCAAAAATGAGGATGACGAAGAAAATCAAGAAGATGCACACACAAGTGACTGAGATTCTGATACTGGTGGAAATGGAGATGATTATGATGATGATTTGTCACCTTAACTAGCTTGTCACCTAAACTTTGATTATATGTATGATGTAAGTTTTCACTGTTGTTTTACTCATTCATTTTTCAATCTAATCATCATTATTTTGTCGGTACATTGTATACAAAACATGAGCTATTCATTGATTTTTTGAAGTGCATTTCACTTATTGTTAAGGGTTAATAATAAAACCATTTGATCATCTTACTATATGTTTGGCTTTTGGAGCAATCACTCAATTAAATTATAAGTATTTTTATTGTTTATCCACAACTCATTTGAGTACAAAATCTGAGTTTGTATTTCACTTCTTTACTGCTCATTTCAAGTTATATAAGAAACACTTCAAGGGTTGATTTTAAGTGGCTTTTGTTCTTTCAGTTGTGCACTTAATTTTTGAGCACATGAAATTAATAAAATTCGAGTTTCAAACTGATATTGCACTTTTGTTCTATTGATTCAAGTGGCTGATTTATACATTATTGTTTATTTGGAATTTAGGATATGAATAAAAAGCGTGTGAAGCGCAAACTAGATGACTTCAACGATAATGCAGAAATCTTGACAGAATATGAGTTCTCTCACAAAGAAAATGTAGCCAAGAATGATGAATATTTATATTCTCTTGGTTTGAAAACATGGAAATTGTTAATCCACTTAAGTAGTATATTATTTGTTTAATAGTGTTTAATGTTTTATAGGCAAGAACTTTATTTATATAAGACATAATATGATTTTTTTTAATAGGAAAGAAAAAAATAGCAAAGAGAAAGTGGAGCAAAAATCAAAGGGAAATAAAGATGTGTTTCCACCAACTCCACGTAGAAGCAAACACAATAATGATGCAATGAATGTAATTGCTGAAAATAATAGTGGTGGTGATGATGTGCAAATTGATAATGCACGTGGTGATGTGAAGGAAGATATTGCACATGGTGATGTACAACATAAGGATGATCTCTTCACACAAATTCTAAAAGTGATTATTAATAATCATGACATAAAAGGAAAATCAAGTTTGGAGATCATTTATTTAAAATTAAAGAAGATGTTAGAACCAACATCTATAGAGACCGATATTGAGCTACCTACTACGAAATCTAATGTGGCCAAGAAGCATGTAGCTCTGGTTAATGCAAGTTGTGATGATAATACACTTAGATCTGTTGTGCTTCAAAATACACCTATTGCATCTAGTGATGGAACTGTATTAGCTAGAAGTATTGCTACTAGTTCATAATATGTGTCCTCTTTTGTTAAAATACAAATATTGAGTCACGGTTTGTATAGATTTACAGAGAGGAATGCAAAAGAAAGGAAAATAGAAGGTAAGAAGCCATTTTTGGTCGACGTGTCGAAATATGGTGAGCCCATAGGGCCAAATGCAACAAAGTGGGCCTCCAAGATGGGAACAAGATGTAGGGTCCATTTGGATATTACCAAATCAAATTTTGCAGATCAATATCCACGAAGTCTGGAAAATGTTATACAAAAATGGAAAATTGTTTTGAGACTGTTGGTGGGAAAATCTCTAGAAAATATTACAAGTCTAAGATGAGGCTTCTAATCAACAAATATAGATACAATTGCATAAAATTAATCATTGAAGGAAAAGATAGGATAGACTCCACTCTATCTCCAAAAGAATGGGGAGCATTGAAGGAAACTATGCATTCCAAAGAATATTTGAAAAAGAAGAACAAAGGAATGAAAGCAAGAGATAATGTGAGGGATCCATATACATTTGGTCGAGGTGGGTTGCAGGACAAATGAGACAAATTGACAGTAAGTGTTTCTTTTTGGTTAAATTTAAATTGTTATTTATTTCGATTTGTTTATTGAACTGACTATATTGAAACTTGAAATTGCCTTTTAGGTGGAAAATAGTAACAAAAAACTAGGGGCAGAAGATATTTTCCAGTATATGGAAGCATTAGAGTCTTGTATATCTGACACTAAGATCAAGTGAAAATCTAGAGTGTCAACCTAGATTTTGCAGCCTTCAGTTGGAGTTGAAAGTATCCCAGTAAGAGCCACTGTAAATGATGTAAACTCGAGTGTTGGGTACCAACATGTAATTAGTTGCATACATGATCTTAGTGAGACAGTTTTGCAATTGGTTGCCTATGTTAATCCTATAGTTTCTGCATGGAATCAACATAATTCCACTGATTCAAGGGAGGTAAGAGGCTCTATTGATCTCATTTCTTCTTGTTTGAACATGTGTATTACATGCCATTTCTTCTTGCAAAGCAATTTATTGTATCTCATTTCTTCTTGTTTGACTAGTTTTTGTGCTTGTAAATTGAACTAGAAGTTGTAGGTTTTTGTGTTTTTCCACTTAGTCTATTGCATTTATAGTGAACTCTTAAGTGTTCTCACTGAATATCTCTTGTTGAGAATTAATGCACTCACTTAAATCTCTAGGATAGTTTTGTTGCCTCTGGACATGCCTTCTTCTTCTTCTGCCTTCTCATCGACCTTGCATTGTGTAGAACCATCCTTTGTTTCTAGAATCAACTCTATGTGTTTCTAGAATCAGCTCTAGGTTCCACCTTTAAAACATAAAGTTTGTTTGATACTTGCAAGTATTGTTGAGTAGTAATGCATGATCTGTCCCTGAAAGAACACAAAATATGTCCTTGAAAGTGAATATCTGTGTGTGGAAATACAAAAAATAGTCCCGTTTTGTGTTGAAGCTCTACTCAATAAAGCATAACATATGTGGGTTGATTTATTTTATAACAGCAGACTTAATAATGCTAATAAAGAAGCCTCTCATTTGTCCACAGATGTAAAAAATCTTGTTATGATTATTAACATGAAAAATGTGGGTTGATCCACGTAATATCATATTACATACACATTCACAGTTGAGATAGATATATGACATAAAACTCTTCCATTAATCATCAAAACAAGGAAATTACATGATAGAACAACCAACCAGGATTGAGAGATTGAGAAATATCAAATGCCAAATTTCAAAGGAGAATTGTGAGACAAAATATAGTTCATTGGGTGAGTAAAAGATATAAGAGTCTACAAAGAGTATATACAAGTATCTGTAAAAATACACCAATAATTGAATAGAAAAATGCTTGGCTTGGATTTCCATAATGATCTTGGGTGGCTATATATATTCCTATGACTCTTGGCGTTCTTGGTTGTGGGAATGTTCAAAAAATTTGAAAATCATGCATGTAGGGTTAGAATTTAATGCATGTAGCTAATTTAGTGCACTGAATGGTGTATACATGACCCTTGAAGGAATCCTTCTTAAGCTATATCCATACCTTATTTCCAATCTAAAAGTAATGAGGCCCACAATGCACATAATGACATTCCTTGTACTTGAGTTATTGATGTGTTGAGATATGCTTAATTTATTAATGCACTTGTTGAATATGGTATTAATTTTATTTTCCTTGTGTATTTATTTTACTTGTGCTGGGGGACCAAAGAGTCACTAATGTGATAAATATAATGTTTAGGGGTGTTTTTTGTTGTACTATGTTGTCATTGATGTCAAAGGGTTTATGTCAAGTATTGTCATAGTAATGTGTTTGTATCATTGATATATTGATTATCGGTTATATGGCCATTGATGTAATTGTTGTAAAAAGGGTTGATTTCAAGTGGTGTCATAATGATGTGTTGATATGAAAGGGAGTTGTATCATTGATTTCATGTCATGGTTGATAGGAATAACCAAATGGATAAACTCCAAAGTGGTCCCCTTATGGTGAAAGCCCTCACGAGAAGACACTATTGGACAAAGTTCTCAAAGTGGTCCCCTTATGGTGAAAGCCCTCACGAGAAGATTCTTTGTGAAGTCCAAATGGTTAGGTGGTTGAGTATCCCAACAGTGTGGTTAGGTAACCCAATTTTGATTGAGGAATAATGTAATGAAGATCAGTGAATTTGTAGGAGAGACTATTCCAGATGGATAGTATATGTCATGTTGTTTCCAGTGATATGTGGAACATCACATAACTCCTCACGGTCAGAGGGTTATGGCCTTGTGAAGTTGGAGAACCCTCATGAGTTATCTAGAATCCCCTAGAAGGTCAAAGATGTCAAATTATTCTAGAAACTCCTAGAAGAAGTTGACTAGTCAAAGTGGGTGAAACTAGGAGTTAATCATGGGTATAGTTGTTGCATTAAGAAAATAATTAAAAATAAATTAGTTGCAACAAGAAGTTGTGAGTTTGGTAATTATGGTAAAGTAGTTATGATGAGAAGATTGAATAGTCAAAGTGGTTATTCATGGGTTAAGTGGTTGCAACAAGAAAATAATTAAAAATAAATGAATTGCAACTAGAAGCGGGGAAATTTACTATTTGTGGATAAAGTGGTTGTAATTAGAAAAAGTTGTTAGAATTGGGTTATCCCCAAAAGAAGGAAGTTGAGTAAGTTGGTTAGAAGATAACCCCTAGAGGAAGCTACTTGGAGAATTATAAATAAGAGAGCAAGGGTCTCTTATGTGTATGATCTTTGAGCATATTGAATATCAATTTCTGAAAGGTTATTTGGGAAGGTCTTATTGATAGAGAAAATTCATGGTAGAAAAAGTGCGGTAGAAAAATTGTGGCAGAAAAAGTGCTCTGCGACAAAAAAAGTGCGGAAAAAAAATCGCAATAGAAAAAGTGCGGCAAAAAAATCACGGCAGAAAAAGTGCAAAAGAAGAACGACGGTAGAAGAACCACGGTAGCAGAATCGCAACAATAGAACCGTGGCAGCATAATCATGGAAACATAATCACGTTAACTTATGATATTTGGTTTATGGAGAGTATGGTGTATTTCTAGAGATATCTTGTTGGTTATCTCAGTGATATTGTTGAGAGTTGTCTTGGTGATTGATCTTGGTGAGTAGATCTGATTTGGATGATGAGATTGATGTGACAGGTTGTGTGGTGCATAGGTGATGCACTTTTGTTGGTATAGACAGTTGGTACAGTTTGATAGATTACTTTTTGTCTACAAGTTGGGTCTTGTACTTGAGGGTTGGATTCCTCTTCTCAATTGGTGCTGAGATCTGTAGGCTAGGTCTTGCAATGAGAGTTGGTGCTCTCTTTGAGTTGGTTCTCATTTTAGTTGGTGCTGATAAAACCCAAGGATTGTAGTCCATAATAAAAAATAAACTTATACATATATCTAGTGTTCTTTATTGTGATGGTGCATAGTTCTTTATTGTTAATATATGTCATTGAGATATGTTTACATGCAAGAAACTAAGTGTGAATAGAATTAATGAGTAATGATGTTGTGAATGGTGATGGCTAACTAAAGTTTTGTAAGAAGTTGTAAAAAGAGCCTCACATTGATTCACCCCCCCCCCTCTTAGTGTGGTTGGTGTGCCCAACAATTGATAGTAGAGCAGGCCTTCACTATAAGCATTAACAAACTTGGAGGAGATCCATGGGCACACAAATGGATGATGAAGTTCCAATTTTTGATGAGATAGATTATTCAGCATGGAGAATAGAAATGAAAGGGTATTTGAAGGAAAAAGGAGCAGGTGTTTGGAAAGAATATATTGGTGGATCAGTTCCCTTGAAGAATGAGTCAAAGTTTGCATCTCAGAAGGAAGAAAAGAAGAATGATGCATTAGCTCTCAAGCCCATTTTCAATGGACTCTCAAGATCTGTCAAAGAAAGCATGGGACAATGTACTTCTGCCAAGGATCTATGGCTGAAGCTAGAGAAGTTATATCAAGACAAAGAAGACAATTCCATCAAGGAAAAAAAAGGTAAAGACTCTCTAAAATCTTCTAATTTCAATATTCCTAGTGAAGTTGAATGTTCTCTTACAAATGAAGAAGAAGATATAGTAGAAGTTTGTGTAGATGAAGAAGAAGAGTTGTTGAAGTTTAAAAAAAAAGTTTTATCTGAGTTAGGTGATGTTAGCATGGAAATAAGACATTATTCAATTGCTTTTGAGTATCTTCAAAAATGCATTAATGAATTCCTAGAAAAGTATCCAAAGCATATCATGGAACTAAAGAATATGCTCAAAGAACAAGAAGAAAGTAAAAAGACTCAATTAGAAGAAAAAGAAGAAGAGATCAAAAGACTAAAGAATGAAATAATCATTCAAGAAGAATAAATGAAGAAGGTAGATGATGAACTTAGAAAAATTCTTGAAGTTAATGTCAATATGAAGAACCAAATTGAAGAAGCCAAAAGGATAGAGGAACTATTGAAGAATCAAGTAAATGAAAAGGAAGAGTCATGCCATAAGTTGGAAGCTGAAGTTGCTGATCTCGGAAAGAAAGTAGATAAGTCAAACACTCACATCAAGTTCATGAATAGTTCAACAATATTGGATGAAACCCTAGATAGCCAAAGATCTCCAAATGATAGATCAAGTCTTAGATACAACAAGGAAGCTGCTAGCACTTCTAAGAAGCATGAATTAAGTCCTTCATTCTCAAAAAGTGGAAGCAAAGTTGCAAGTCAAGTACCTACACAAATAAAGGAAACATTCATAAGAACAAAGAAAAGAAGACATCAAGAAGCCACCTTTACACCTCAAAGCAAATTCAGAAGAGAGACAGCTTCAAGGTGGACACCAAATCAAAGGTATGAATTTTTTTTTCATGGTCACTACTTCTCATGTAATGAATATGGTCACAAAGATTTGGATTGCATAAATTATGCAAGGAGAGATGTTGGAAGACACCATAAAATCCTAAGATATTGGGTATGTAATCAAGTGGGACACATTGCTTCTCATTGTCACACAATGAGATGTTACAATTGTAGTGGGTTTGGCTACAAAACTCAGGATTGATGGAATTCAAGGAGACAAACAATGAGGAGTGCTTCATATAGCATGGAAAGAAGAGCACATGTAACTTGGAAGGAAGACAATTTTGAAAGGATGGAATCTCAGAGTACAAGAAACTCTCAAAGGTGGATGAAAAAGACTAAACAACTAGACATGAATGAAGAAATAAAGAATCAAGAAAGATTCACTATTTCTGAAGCATACACGGGCTCCTTTGGGAAAGGTAACATACATACACAAGATGTCCATGGAACATGAAATGTACCTATGGAAAAATCCTCAAGAAGAGGAGTGTACAAATGAGTTGCAACATGGTTTGATGGTATACCTCTGTTTTGCAGGATCTGACATGGTTTGTTGCAGGTTTTCGTGATTATATACTTGCTTTGGTACATGTTGTATGGGATGATATAGTTGAGATGCTTGGTTGATATATATATGGTTGAGATACATGGTTGTGGCACTTGGTGCATGATAGAGGCATATCATGAGTGATATGACACGTGTTTGAGGAACATGGCTGGCATGCTAGTAGATGCATATGGTTGGTACACAGTTGGCACATGTTCTTGGCATATGGTTGATACACTCCATTGATGATATTTTATGGTATATTGTATGGTATTGATGTACATGGTTGATGTACATGGGTGTTGTGTATGGTTGGCACACAGTATGGCATTGGATGTACATGGTTGATGTTTTGTTCATGATTCTCTATTCATTTTTGACATATATTTTGCTTCATGATGTATGGTATGGCACGCATTTGATGCATGGTCAGGTCCAAGGATTGTCATAGGAAGAGAAGATCATTCATGAGCAGTTGATCTATGTTCTGGTTGAGCAGTAGCATTTAAAATAGAAGAAAATTGCAGTGGTAGCATATTGTTCATCTTATAGAGAAGATAGGGCGAGACATACCCACAGGGGGAGTTATTATTCTTCCCATGATTGGTTGTAGTAGTATGATTCCAAGAGGAGAGATGATTGGCAACCATGCCATCAACATTGCATCAGAGTGATATCCCTTGTCCAAAGGGGCAGAGATTATTTAAAGGAAGCTCAAAGGAATCCAAACAACGAGAGAATCCACAAGGAAAGTTTAGGCAGGGGGAGCATCCCCAAGGAGAGAACTACCCTTTTCCATTGATGTCAAAGGGGGAGAGATAGTCACATTTATGTGGTGAGATGAACATTGATGAGCGATGATCACAGAGGGAGCATGAGCATTTCCATGTCCAAGTTTTTCCATCAATGATTGATGTTGCCATCAATGCCAAAGGGGGAGGTTGTTGTACTATGTTGTCATTGATGTCAAAGGATTGATGTCAAAGGGTTGATGTCAAAGGGTGGATGTCAAGTATTTTCATAGTAATGTGTTTGTATCATTGATATATATATTATTGGTTATATTGTAATTGATGTAATTGTTGTAAAAAAGGTTGATGTCAAGTGGTTTCATAATGATGTGTTGATATTAAAGGGAGTTGTATCATTGATTTCATGTCATGGTTGATAGGAAGAAGCAAATGGATAAACTCCAAAGTGGTCCCCTTATGGTGAAAGCCCTCACAAGAATACGCTATTGGATAAAGTTCTCAAAGTGGTCCCCTTATGGTGAAAGCCCTCATGGGAAAACACTTTGTGAAGTCCAAATGGTTAGGTGGTTGAGTAGCCCGACAATGTGGTTAGGTAACCCAGGTTTTATTGAGGAATAATGTAATGAAGATCAATGAATTTGCAAGAGAAACTATTTGTTGGCAGCTAAATCACATTTTTCCATGATCCTATAAGCTGCCTACACCTATGTCTTGCAACATCAAGTTTTTTTGCAAGTTTCAAATAGACGACGTTTTCATTTCTTGCGACATTTACACACTTATGTTCGTTAAGTTTTCACGACTCTAAGAATGAAAACTTCTCCTTTCGAGGTCACATTTCGATCACTATCTGAACTGTCATGATCTTTTTATCGATATGCCTACTACGCTTATATTTTGTTTATCGTTATGTGGTTGGAAGAACTTTCGAACTATGCTCATTGGACATACTTCGATTGATTTTATAAATTGGTTTTATTGAGTTTGTAAGGCATTGAGCATATGGATTTACACTTTTTATGACTTGCCTGATCTTTGATTCTGCATAGGGGTTATGATTAATGTTTTCTATATATATATGATATAATCCTTATGTTAATCTTCTTATAACTTTTGGCTTGTCAACTATATGAATATCGTTTGGTACCTTGGCTAAACTTTCAATAATATACATTGGCGCATAGTTGATTTTGGGTTTTGATTTATGTATCGATGTTTGAACACTTTGGCATAACGTTTGCGCGCATTGGTATACACATTTGATTTCATTGGTTGTACGCATGATTTAATGGTTGAACTATTATTATGGAGTGAACAGCTATGAAAATTGGTGGTTGTACTTGGGTAATGAATATTATGCATGGAAGACTCCACCACCTTCGCATGCTCGGATTTATGCTTATCCCTTTTGGCTTGTTCATTGCTGTTGGTTCGGGTAGCTTTGTTACTGTGTAAATTCAAACCCTTCACTTACCATGCATTTGGTTCCATGGCACCAGTCGTGCGAGTTGAACCCAACGACAATCAAGGCCTGTTAATGTTTGACAATGCCCGCCAAGATTTGGAAGACAGTGGATGGCTTACCTTCGTGAAACGATTCGAGGGTTTTAACCTTTGTGTAGCACGACAGTTTTCCATGACCATCGATGCCTTTCGAGCCAAGGTAGGTGATGTATAGTTAGAGATTGATGAACAATTTATCAGCTCGGCCACGAGGTTACCTACTTCGGGACAACGTTGGTTTAAGAATTTCAAGGTCGAGGAAGTGCCGGGGAAATTGTTGTTTCTATCCCGCAAAGTCACCTCTTGTGACAGAGGTATGCCTATCTCTGCACTTAAACCGCAATGGCATGATACTTTGATGATAATCAAGCAGTTCATGACTTGCGAAGGTCGATACAGACTTGTATTCCTTTACCACATGCATCTGCTGATGATTTTTATAGGGTATCCTCTAAACATGCCTTTCTATTTTCATCGAAGCTTGTATAAAATGTCTAAAAATTTTAAGAGGCACAAGGCTGACAACAACTTGTTTCATCATGGGCTTATTAGGCTCATCGTTGTTTATCATTTGAGTTTGTTGGGTGATAGTTGGAGGGCTTTCATAGCCCGTAATGGCTTTGAAGACACCGACCCTGTACAGGTTGATAAACCTGTGGTAATTGAAACAAAGGCCGAACCGCCGGTACCCTTGCACCTCCTACTGCCTAAACCCTCGGCCAACCCTCCTATCGACTTACCCGACACTGTAACTAAGAGTGCAAAAGCCATTAAAAATCCTATGAGCAAAACGCCCAAGGAAAACGTTACTGCAAATGCCAAAGGGAAAAGGAATGCCCAACTCATTTCGAGAATGACACGAAACAAACTGAAACCCTCTGTCGAGTCAAACCCTATCATCCTAACTGAGGATTCTGATTCGAATATTGAGCGTTTTTTGGCCAGCGAATACCCCTACTCGCAAGGTTGATGTCCCGAACCCTCTTATAATTTTGTATCAAACCTACCCCCCTGCCTAAAGGACGAACCTAACTACTCGGGTATTAAATTGCCTCGTGAAACCCTCGGTCATTTGACCAAACCCTCGCCTGCTCTGTCTAAACCCACACAGTCACCCTGTGACCAATGCAATTCATGGTTAGAGCAGTATTACATTGATGTTCCGATACTCCATTCAAAGATTCAATCTTTGGAAGACCAAATTGTAGTTCTAACCAGTCAAAAGGCCAAGCTCTAAGCAGTGGATAAGAAACAGAAGACAACCGGCTCCATCCTGTTTAAAAACGTGGAATCAGCGATGACTTTTGTAAATTCCAAGCTGGCATAATCAAGCGGTCTCATCGCTACACAGGTATGGAAAATTTGATATCGTTTTGTTTTGCAAATAACCTAGGTTGATATAACGATTTGATTTCAGTTTTAAACAATTCTGTTGATGTCTTGAATGGCTCTGTTATATTCCGTGCATTCTATATATATCTTTGCTTTGAATAAAAAGAAATTTCGATTTGATATACGATCTGATTATTCCCAATATAGAAATCAATAGATTTTGATTGGATTTGAGTGATCTTCGTTTGAATTTGTTTGATTGTTTGCCTTCAAATTAATTGATTTGTATCCGACTTGAAAAGGAAATTTTTCATATTCAGTTGAGGACATAATCATGTTCGGATTTGATTTTGTTATGATCCATATGCTATGGTTGGTAAACGATTTGATTGAGATTGATTGTTACGATTTGCTCGGATTCGATTTCGTTATCATTGGTATGCTATGACTGGTAAATGTTTTTGGGAAGATACTTGCTATGATGTTGTGTCGTGTGATGTTCTATATTTGATTATTTCCGACTTAAGGATAATGACTTTGTTTCTATGATGAAGACAATACGCTCAAAGAACATTCGCGCCTGAATCGGGAAATGAATCCGAATCATAACAACTATGTGAAAACCTTAGCTAATTGATTCGCTCTTGTTCTAATTTGGCAAGTTTTTTCTATGAGTCGAGTTCAGATTATAATTGATGCTCTGTATTTTAAATTTCTGGAATGAATTGGTCAAACCCTGTTATGATTCGTTTGACTGAAACGATTCCGATCTAAATCAATCGATCTTGTTTGCTTACTGTGCAATGATCAACAATCGAAATCTATAACAAACTCTGTTTGATTAATCTCGTTATGATTTATTTATGAGTCGGTTATGGTTTGAATTCGTTCACATCCTAAATCGCTTTCTATACAGTTATCATGTTAATTCTGTTCGATTCACAAGTGTAACGAAGTGTTTGCGATTTATGTTGTTTTCGATTGGATATCCAAACGATCTCATAACATATGGATTCGATTTGTTGAGCAATGATTACGATGCAGTTACATGTGATTTCATTTACACGACTTATGACAATAATCGAAACAGAGTGTTGCTATCTCTGTATTCGGTTAAATGATGTGGATCCTATTTGAGTTCATAATGGAATAACCGTTTCAATTTATGATTCATTCTCAAATAATTATTGGATGTCAATTCAATGGAATTTCTTAAAAGATTTGAACTAATTTCAATTCTGATTCTGTATCTTATTTTAGAGTAGCTACAGAATCAGATGATTCTGTTGCTAAGTCTGTAGAATTAGATTTTTATTGTTTTATTAAGAAAATATCTCTCTAACTTGTCTATTTCTGACATGTTTCAGGTGAATTCGAAATTGCATGGGATTTGATGGACAATTTAGAGGATATTTGGATGTTTTAGTTTCATTTTAATTTCCTAGTTTAGACAACTATGGGATATATCCCCAGATTTTTGTAAACAATTTTAACTTCCATAGGGAGGTTTTACCCTGTGGAAAAACTTATAAATACTTATTATTTTTGTAATAATGGGCATCCTCATTCGTGGGAGAACAAGGATATGGAATTCTAATGCAAACTGAGACAGAAGTTGATGTTCTGCAGCTTTAGCTTTTCATAATATCAATCTTTTGTTTCATGTTTATGTTTATCAATTTGTATTTGATTAGTGACTACTTTAGCTATCACAGTCTTTGCAAAATGATATGGTTGAATTAATGTGATCCATGCCTATTTTCTTTCACTAATTTTAAGAGTACAACAATTACTTAGTTCAGCTTATGAATGACAGATTTATCTTCTTCATCAATTGAACTATCATGTATAAGTCTTTACATACAGGTTTATCTAATTGTAGAGATTTATAAACTATAAGATTGTTGAACTACTTTTATGTCTTGTTTGTCCTGTATTCAACTTGTAGAGCATTGCAACATATCGTTTACAAGAAGCTCCTGGATTATTCGGTACGGGTTTCCTCCATCTGATTTGCTTGAACAATCATCATTCACAGGACAAATCTGGAGCGTTTCCAGGTCTGTTTGTTGTTTATTTGTTTAGTATATTTGTTAGTATTTTAGTTAGATATATGTGTAGTTAGTATATTAGATTTTTTAATTTCAACAACTTTTATTTCTTGTTCATAAAATCAAAAAAATCAACAAAAACATCTCTTGCTGTCTTAGGGCAGAATATAAATAGTTTTTCAGGTTTTATTTAAATCTGTGAATTGTAGATATCGTATATTTTGTAAATAAGTTATATTTCAGTTAGTAGTTTGTATATATAGAAACAGTAGATTAGTTAGTTTGTTTAATATTTATTTTTAATTAGATTAGTTAGATTAGTTCGTTTTATTTATTGTTAGTTAGTTTAGTTTGTTTTATTTAGTTTTAGTTAGTTTAGTTTGTTTTAATTGTTTTAGTTAGATTAGTTAGTTTAGATTAGTTTTCTCTTTGGTTTTCTTAGGACCTTAGATCGGCTAATGGAGACGCTAAACCCGTCAGGGTGGTTCATTCCAAACGACTTGGGTTATTAGACAACCCCGAACCGGTTCCACTCTCTCAGTTGACAAACGATCAATTTCGACCGTCAACAAATCTTGCTAGAAGGAGGGCCGACTGACAAGATGGCCTTGTAGGAGCCTTTATTTCAAATTTATTCAATTTCCCTCATGGCTCCCCAAATCACTGTGTTGGAACATGCTTTCAACTTCTCATTACCCGATGCTCCCAACGAGACAGTCTCTCACTTGTCCAAACTCACCTTTGATGGTGAAGGCAATACATCTGCTAAAGACCACCTTAACAAGTTTTGGTGCAAATGCATCAAACATGACATCTCA
>JZKD02S1827424.1:140597-151615 GCA_000966675.3 Picea glauca | reverse complement strand
CTTTCAGTTTGATTTCTCACTATTTCTCTTTGTAATAATGTAGTCATGAACGCAAGTGGGCGCACCACGAGAACCATAATACGACTGTTGCCAGGGAAGTCCCCTTGATCCTTTTTTCTTTACTCTTAGTTGAACATTTATTTTCAAAAACGAAATATCGTCATGAAAATCTTAAATGGAAAGTAAAGAGATAAATGAATCTGAATCAGCCCTGACCCAAGGTACCATGAGTAGGACCGCTTTTCCATCATTCGCTATTTTCCTACTTTCGTTCAGTTTCCCAAGGGATTTGTTGCATGAGGTTTTCAGATGCACCTTCTGTACATATTTGTTTTTGTTTTGGTTGTTTGGATTTCTTTACTTTCTAATTTTTTCTTCGTTGTTGTGTTATGATTCCTCCCTTAGGCTTATCAGTTTGTGTTTTTGAAAAATGCACATACCTGTACACTGGAATTTTCAGACAAAGACGATAAGAAATTCCTTCGCTGAAACAACTTCTGATAAATTTGTACAAACATTAGTGGTATATTTCTATCTGTGTTCTAAAAATCTGTTGTTTGAAAGAATTTGATTGATTTCGATCTCTGAGTAAAGCTTGTCATGATCATATATTATCTTTTTACGCTGTCCCTATTCCTTAAGGGAATGACTTAGAAGATGTCTCCCTACCTTAGGAAGTTGTTTTTTTAAATAAAACATCTCTGGAGCTAAATAAAGGACAGTGCTAAAAAAAAATTCTGATGAAGTCTAAAAAAATATGTTAAAATATCAAGATTTTCAGCATCACCCCGCTCAGCTATATATCTATAAAAGAAAAACAAAATAAATTATGAATAAGAGCTGTGGGAAGTGCTTGTAAACCCGTTGGGATGCTGAACAGGTTTGTTAGCAGCGGGTAAATGCATGCATGGTGCCAAGACAACTTCATCGGGGTACTGAACAAACCCGCTGGCAGCGAAGCAATGTCGGGTATATGAAAATTTGCAAAAAAAAATAAACAAAAAAAATAAGAAACCTCATTAATGTCCTTTATTCTGATCCAGAACTTCTTAACAAGATACGGATGTCAGAGTGGGTTAAATGGAAACCCTATCAAGGCTATGGACGCCTGCTGGCAGCAGTGGCCATGCCAACAGTATTGGATATTTTATCTTTAATATCGTGACTTGCTTATCTTAAGACTGTTATTGGTTTTCATCTTTTGAAACACTGCTGGAAAATATGGTTAATGATGATGTTTGTATGATTTTCTGGTTGTTATTTTTGAGTTGAAATTATCTTTGCTGTCTTAATCTGAGTTAGTACCTTTTGCAGAGATAACTGCTTCTACCAGTGTGTCGCCATTGTTGGCAGCCAAATCACATTTTTCCATGATCCTATAAGCTGCCTACACCTATGTCTTGCAACATCAAGTTTTGTCGCAAGTTTCAAATAGACGACGTTTTCATTTCTTGCGACATTTACACACTTATGTTCGTTAAGTTTTCACGACTCTAAGCATGAAAACTTCTCCTTTCGAGGTCACATTTCAATCACTAACTGAACTGTCATGATATTTTTATCGATATGCCTACTACGCTTATCTTTTGTTTATCGTTATGTGGCTAGAAGAACTTTCGAACTATGCTCATTGGACATACTTCGATTGATTTTATAACTTTGTTTTATTGAGTTTGTAAGGCATTGAGCATTTGGATTTACACTTTTTATGACTTGCCTGATCTTTGATTCTACACAGGGGTTATGATTAATGTTTTCTATATATATATATGATATAATCCTTATGTTAATCTTCTTATAACTTTTGGCTTGTCAACTTTATGAATATCGTTTGGCACCTTGGCTAAACCTTCGATAATATACATTGGTGCATAGTTGATTTTGGGTTTTGATTTATATATCAATGTTTGAACACTTTGGCATAACGTTTGCGCGCATTGGTATACACATTTGATTTCATTGGTTGTACGCATGATTTAATGGTTGAACTATTACTATGGAGTGAACAACTATGAAATTTGGCAGTTGTACTTGGGTAATGAATATTATGCATGGCAAACTCCACCACCGTCCCATGCTTTCATTTATGCTTATCCCTTTTGGCTCGTTCATTGCTGTTGGTTCAAGTAGCTCTGTTACTGTGTAAATTCAAACCCTTCACTTACCATGCATTTGGTTCCATGGCACCAGTCGTGCGAGTCAAACCCAACGACAATCAATCCCTGTTAATGTTTGACAAAGCCCACCAAGATTTGGAAGACAGTGGATGGCTTACCTTCGTGAAATGATTCAAGGGTTTTAACCTTTGTGTAGCACGACAGTTTGCCATGACCTTCGATGGCTGTCGAGCCAAGGTAGGCGATGTACAGTTAGAGATTGATGAACAATTTATCAACTCGGACATGGGGTTACCTACTTCGGGACAACGTTGGTTTAAGAATTTCTAGGTCGAGGAAGTGTCGTGGACATTGCTATTTCTATCCCACAAAGTCACCTCTTGTGACAGAGGTATGCCTATCTCTGCACTTAAACCGCGATGGCACGATACTTTGATGATAATCAAGCAGTTCATGACTTACGAAGGTCGATACGGACTTGTATTCCTTTACCACCTGCATCTGCTGATGATTTTTATAGGGTATCCTCTAAACATTCCTTTCTATTTTCATCGAAGCTTGTATAAAATGTCTAAAAAGTTTAAGAGGCACAAGGCTGACAACAACTTGTTTCATCATGGGCTTATTAAGATCATCGTTGTTTATCATTTGAGTTTGCTGGGTGATATTTGGAGGGCTTTCATAGCCTATAATGGATTTGAAGACACCGACCCTGTATAGGTTGATAAACCTATGGCAATTGAAACAAAGGCCGAAGTGCCGGTACCCTTGCACCTCCTACTGCCTAAACCATCAGCCAACCCTCCTATCGACTTACCCGACACTGTAACTAAGAGTGCAGAAGCCATTAAAAAGCCTATGAGAAAAAAGACCAAGGCAAACATTACTGCAAATGCCAAAGGGAAAAGGAATGCCCAACTCATTTCGAGAATGGCACGAAACAAACCAGAACCCTCTGCCGAGTCAAACCCTATCATCCTAAGTGAGTATTCTGATTCGGATATTGAGCATTTTTTGGCCAGCGAATACCCCTACTCGCAAGGTTTATATCCTGAACCCTCTTATAATTTTGTATCAAACCTACCCCCCTGCCTAAAGGACGACCCTAACTACCCGAGTATTAAATTTCCTCGTGAAACCCTCGGTCATTTTGCCAAACCCTTGCCTACTCTGTCTAAACCCACACAGTCACCCTGTGACCAATGCAATTCATAGTTAGAGCGGTATTATATTGATGTTCCGATACTCCAATCAAAGATTCAATCTTTGGAACACAAAATTGCAGTGCTAACCAGTCAAAAGGCCAAGCTCCAAGTAGTGGATACGAAACATAAGACAATCGGCTCCATCCTGTTTAAAAACGTAGAATCAGCCACGACTGTTGTAAATTCCAAGCTGGCATAATCAAACGGTCTCGTCGCTACACAGGTATGGAAAATTTGATATCGTTTTGTTTTGCAAATAACCTAGGTTGATATAACGATTTGATTTCAGTTTTAAACAGTTTTGTTCACGTCTTGAATGGCTCTGTTATATTGCGTGCATTCTATATATATCTTTTCTTTGAATAAAAAGAAATTTCGATTCGATATACGATCTGATTATTCCCAGTATAGAAATCAATAGATTTTGATTGGATTTGAGTGATCTTCATTTGAATTTGTTTGATTGTTTGCCTTCAAATGAATTGGTTTGTATCCGATTTGAAAAGGAAATTTTTCATATTCAGTTTAGGACATAATCATGTTTGGATTTGATTTTGTTATGATCCATATGCTATGGTTGGTAAACGATTTGATTGAGATTGATTGTTACGATTTGCTCGGATTCGATTTCGTTATCATTGGTATGCTATGACTGGTAAATGTTTTCGGGAAGATACTTGCTACGATGTTGTGTCGTGTGATGTTCTATATTTGATTATTTATGAGTTAAGGATAATGACTCTATTTCTATGATGAAGACAATACGCTCAAAGAACATTCATGCCCGAATCGGGAAATGAATCCGAATCATAACAACTATGTGAAAACCTTAGCTAATCGATTCGCTTCTGTTCTAATTTGGCAAGTTTGTTCTATGAGTCGAGTTCAGATTATAATTGATGCTCTGTATTTTAAATTTGTGAAATGAATATGTCAAACCCTGTTATGATTCGTTTGATTGAAACGATTTCGATCTAAATCAATCGATCTTGTTTGCTTACTGTGCAATGATCAATGATCGAAATCTATAACAAACTCTGTTTGATTAATCCCGTTATGATTTTTTTATGAGTCGGTTATGGTTTGAATTCATTCACAGCCTAAATCGCTTGCTATACAGTTATTGTGATAATTTTGTTCAATTCACAAGTGTAACAAAGTGTTTGCGATTTATGTTGTTTTCGATTGGATATCCAAACGATCTCATAACAGATGGATTCAATTTTTTGAGAAATGATTACGATGCTGTTATATGTGATTTCATTTACACGACTTATGACAATAATCGAAACAGAGTGTTTCTATCTCTGTATTCGGTTTAATGATGTGGATCCTGTTTGAGTTCATAATGGAATAACGGTTTCAATTTATGATTCGTTCTCAAATAATTATTGGATGTCAATTCAATGGAATTTCTTAAAAGATTTGAATTAATTTCAATTCTGATTCTGTATCTTATTTTAGATTAGCTACAGAATCAGATGATTCTGTAGCTAAGTCTGTACAATTAGATTTTTATTGTTTTATTAAGAAAATATCTCTCTAACTTGTCTATTTCTGACCTGTTTAAGGTGAATTTGAAATTGCATGGGATTTGATGGATAGTTTAGAGGATATTTGGATGTTTTAGTTTCATTTTAATTTCCTAGTTTAGACAACTATGGGATATATCCCCAGTTTTTTGTAAACAGTTTTAACTTCCACAGGGAGGTTTTACCCTGTGGAAAAACTTATAAATACTTATTATTTTTGTAATAATGGGCATCCTCATTCGTGGGATAACAAGGATATGGAATTCTAATGCAAACTGAGACAGAAGTTGATGTTCTGCTACAACTTTAGCTTTTCATAATATCAATCTTTTGTTTCATGTTTATGTTTATCAATTTGTATTTGATTAGTGACTACTTTAGCTATCACAGTCTTTGCAAAATGATATGGTTGAATTAATGTGATCCATGCCTGTTTTCTTTCACTAATTTTAAGAGTATAGAAATTACTTAGTTCAGCTTATGAATGACATATTTCTCTTCTTCATAAATTGAACTATCATGTATAAGTCTTTACATACAGGTTTATCTAATTGTAGAGATTTATAAACTATAAGATTGTTGTTACTTTTATGTCTTGTTTGTCTTGTATTCAACTTGTAGAGCATTGCAACATATCGTTTATGAGAAGCTGTTGGATTATTCGGTGCGGGTTTCCTCCCTCCGATTTGCTTGAACAGTCATCATTCACAGGACAAATCTGGAGCGTTTCCAGGTCTGTTTGTTGTTTATTTGTTTAGTATATTTGTTAGTATTTTAGTTAGATATATGTGAAGTTAGTATATTAGATTGTTTAATTTCAATAAGTTTTATTTCTTGTTCATAAAATCAAAAAAATCTACAAAAACGTCTCTTGCTGTCTTAGGGTAGAATATAATGAGTTTTTCAGGTTTTATTTAAATCTGTGAATTGTAGATATTGTATATTTTGTAAATAAGTTATATTTCAGTTAGTAGTTTGTATATATAGAAACAGTAGATTAGTTAGTTTGTTTAATAGTTAGTTTTAATTAGATTAGTTAGATTAGTTCCTTTTATTTATTGTTAGTTAGTTTAGTTTGTTTTATTTAGTTTTAGTTAGTTTAGTTTGTTTTAATTGTTTTAGTTAGATTAGTTTTCTCTTTGGTTTTCTTAGGACCTTAGATCGGCTAACGGAGCCGCTAAACCCGTCAGGGTGGTTCATTCCAAATGGCTTGGGTTATTAGACAACCCCAGACCGGTTCCACTCTCTCAATTGACGGACGGTCAATTTCGGCCGTCAACAAATCACATTTTTCCATGATCCTATAAGCTGCCTACACCTATGTCTTGCAACATCAAGTTTTGTCCCAAGTTTCAAATAGACGACGTTTTCATTTCTTGTGACATTTACACACTTATGTTCGTTAAGTGTTCATGACTCTAAGCGTGAAAACTTCTCCTTTCGAGGTCACATTTCGATCACTATCTGAATTGTCATGATCTTTTTATCAATATGCCTACTACGCTTATCTTTTGTTTATCGTTATGTGGCTGGAAGAACTTTTGAACTATGCTCATTGGACATACTTAGATTGATTTTATAACTTGGTTTTATTGAGTTTGTAAGGAATTGAGCATTTGGATTTACACTTTTTATGACTTGCCTCATCTTTGATTCTGCATAGGGGTTATGATTAATGTTTTCTATATATATATGATATAATCCTTATGTTAATCTTCTTATAACTTTTGGCTTGTCAACTATATGGATATCGTTTGGCACCTTGGCTAAACTTTCGATAATATACATTGGCGCATAGTTGATTTTGGGTTTTGATTTATATATCGATGTTTGAACACTTTGGCATAACGTTTGCGCGCATTGGTATACACATTTGATTTCATTGGTTGTATGCATGATTTAATGGTTGAACTATTATTATGGAGTGAACAGCTATGAAATTTGGCGGTTGTACTTGGGTAATGAATATTATGCATGATAGACTCCACCACCTTCGCATGCTCGCATTTATGCTTATCCCTTTTGGCTCGTTCATTGCTGTTGGTTCAGGTAGCTCTGTTACTGTGTAAATTCAAACCCTTCACTTACCATGCATTTGGTTCCATGGCACCAGTCGTGCGAGTCGAACCCAACGGCAATCAAGCCCTGTTAATGTTTGACAATGCTCGCCAAGATTTGGAAGACAGTGGATGGCTTACCTTCCTGAAACGATTCGAGGGTTTTAACCTTTGTGTAGCACGACATTTTGCCATGACCTTCGATGGCTGTTGAGCCAAGGTAGGCTATGTACAGTTAGAGATTGATGAACAGTTTATCAGCTTGGCCACGGGGTTACCTACTTCGGGACAATGTTGGTTTAAGAATTGCAAGGTCGAGGAAGTGCCGTGGACATTGTTGTTTCTATCCCGCAAAGTCACCTCTTATGACAGAGGTATGCCTATCTCTACACTTAAACCATAATGGCACGATACTTTGATGATAATCAAGCAGTTTGTGACTTGCGAAGGTCGATACGAACTTGTATTCCTTTACCACCTGCGTCTGCTGATGATTTTTATAGGGTATCCTCTAAACATGCCTTTCTATTTTCATCGAAGCTTGTATAAAATGTCTAAAAAGTTTAAGAGGCACAAGGCTGACAATAGCTTGTTTCATCAGGGGATTATTAAGCTCATCGTTGTTTATCATTTGAGTTTGCTGGGTGATAATTGGAGGGATTTCATAGCCCGTAATGGCTTTGAAGACACTGACCCTATACAAGTTGATAAACCTATGGTAATTGAAACAAAGGCCGAACCGCCGGTACCCTTGCACCTCCTACTGCCTAAACCCTAGGCCAACCCTCCTATCGACTTACCAGACACTGTAACTAAGAGTGCAGAAGCCATTAAAAAGCCTATGAGCAAAAAGCCCAAGGCAAACATTACTGGAAATGCCAAAGGGAAAAGGAATGCCCGACTCATTTCGAGAATGGCACGAAACAAACCAAAACCCTCTGCCGAGTCAAACCCTATCATCCTAAGTGAGGATTCTGATTCGGATATTGAGCATTTTTTGGCCAGCGAATACCCCTACTCACAAGGTTTATGTCCCGAACCCTCTTATAATTTTGTATCAAACCTACCCCCCTGCCTAAAGGACGACCCTAACTACCCAGGTATTAAATTTCCTCGTGAAACCCTCAGTCATTTGGCCAAACCCTCGCCTGCTCTGTCTAAACCCACACAGTCACCCTGTGACCAATGAAATTCATGGTTAGAGCGGTATTATATTGATGTTCTGATACTCCAATCAAAGATTCAATCTTTGGAAGACCAAATTGTAGTGCTAAGCAGTAAAAAGGCCAAGCTCCAAGCAGTGGATATGAAACAGAAGACAACCGGCTCCATCCTGTTTAAAAACATGGAATTAGCCACGGCTGTTGTAAATTCCAAGATGGCATAATCAAGCGGTCTTGTTGCTACACAGGTATGGAAAATTTGATATCGTTTTTTTTTGCAAATAACCTAGGTTGATATAATGATTTGATTTCAGTTTTAAATAGTTCTGTTCATGTCTTGAATGGCTCTGTTATATTGCGTGCATTATATATATCTTTTCTTTGAATAAAAAGAAATTTCGATTCGATATACGATCTGATTTTTCCTAGTATAGAAATCAATAGATTTTGATTGGATTTGAGTGATCTTCGTTTGAATTTGTTTGATTGTTTGCCTTCAAATGAATTCGTTTGTATCTGATTTGAAAAGGAAAATTTTCATATTCAGTTTAGGACATAATCATGTTCGGATTTGATTTTTTTATGATCCATATGCTATGGTTGGTAAACGATTTGATTGAGATTGATTGTTACGATTTGCTCGGATTCGATTTCGTTATCATTGGTATGCTATGACTGGTAAATGTTTTCGGGAAGATACTTGCTACGATGCTGTGTCGTGTGATGTTCTATATTTGATTATTTCTTAGTTAAGGATAATGACTCTATTTATATGATGAAGACAATACACTCAAATAACATTCGCGCCTGAATCGGGAAATGAATCCGAATCATAACAACTATGTGAAAACCTTAGCTAATCGATTCGCTCTTGTTCTAATTTGGCAAGTTTGTTCTATGAGTCGAGTTCAAATTATAATTGATGCTCTGTATTTTAAATTTGTGAAATGAATTGGTCAAACCCTGTTATGATTTGTTTGACTGAAACGATTCCGATCTAAATCAATCGATCTTGTTTTCTTACTGTGCAATGATCAACGATCGAAATCTATAACAAACTCTGTTTGATTAATCCCGTTATGATTTTGTTATGAGACGGTTATGGTTTGAATTCGTTCACAACCTAAAACGCTTGCTATACAGTTATTGTGATAATTCTATTCGATTCACAAGTGTAATGAAGTGTTTGCGATTTATGTTAATTTCGATTGGATATCCAAACGATCTCATATCAGATGGATTCGATTTTTTTAGCAATGATTACGATGTTGTTACATGTGATTTCATTTACATGACTTATGACAATAATCGAAACAGAGTGTTGCTATCTCTGTATTCGGTTAAATGATGTGGATCCTGTTTGAGTTCATAATGGAATAACGGTTTCAATTTATGATTCATTCTCAAATAATTATTGGATGTCAATTCAATGGAATTTCTTAAAAGATTTGAATTAATTTCAATTCTGATTCTGTATCTTATTTTAGAGTAGCTACAGAATCAGATGATTTTGTAGCTAAGTCTGTAGAATTAGATTTTTATTGTTTTATTAAGAAAATATATCTCTAACTTGTCTACTTCTGACCTGTTTCAGGTGAATTCGAAATTGCATGGGATTTGATGGACAGTTTAGAGGATATTTGGATGTTTTAGTTTCATTTTAATTTCCTAGTTTAGACAACTATGGGATATATCCCCAAATTTTTGTAAACAGTTTTAACTTCCACAGGGAGGTTTTACCCTGTGGAAAAACTTATAAATACTTATTATTTTTGTAATAATGGGCATCCTCATTCGTGGGAGAACAAGGATATGGAATTCTAATGCAAACTGAGACAAAAGTTGATGTTCTGCTACATCTTTAGCTTTTCATAATATCAATCTTTTGTTTCATGTTTATGTTTATCAATTTGTATTTGATTAGTGACTACTTTAGCTATCACAGTCTTTGCAGAATGATATGGTTGAATTAATGTGATCCATGCCTATTTTCTTTCACTAATTTTAAGAGTACAACAATTACTTAGTTCAGCTTATGAATGACAGATTTCTCTTCTTCATCAATTGAACTATCATGTATAAGTCTTTACATACAGGTTTATCTAATTGTAGAGATTTATAAACTATATGATTGTTGTTACTTTTATGTCTTGTTTGTCCTATATTCAACTTTTAGAGCATTGCAGCGTATCGTTTACGAGAAGCTCCTGGATTATTCGGTGCGGGTTTCCTCCCTCCGATTTGCTTGAACAGTCATCATTCACAGGACAAATCTGGAGCATTTCCAGGTCTGTTTGTTGTTTATTTGTTTAGTATATTTGTTAGTATTTTAGTTAGATATATGTATAGCTAGTATATTAGATTGTTTAATTTCAGTAAGATTTATTTCTTGTTCATAAAATCAAAAAAATCAACAAAAACATCTCTTGCTGTCTTAGGGCAGAATATAATGAGTTTTTCAGGTTTTATTTAAATATGTGAATTGTAGATATTGTATATTTTGTAAATACGTTATATTTCAGTTAGTAGTTTGTATATATAGAAACAATAGATTAGTTAGTTTGTTTAATAGTTAGTTTTAATTAGATTAGTTAGATTAGTTCGTTTTATTTATTGTTAGTTAGTTTAGTTTGTTTTATTTAGTTTTATTTAGTTTAGTTTGTTTTAATTGTTTTAGTTAGATTAGTTAGTTTAGATTAGTTTTCTTTTTGGTTTTCTTAGGACCTTAGATCGGCTAACGGAGCCGCTAAACCTGTCAGGGTGGTTCATTCCAAATGGCTTGGGTTATTAGACAACCCCGGACCAGTTCCACTCTCTCAGTTGACGGATGGTCAATTTCGCCCGTCAACAAATGGCGCTAGAAGGAGGGTCGACTGACAAGATGGCCTTGTAGGAGCCTTTATTTCAAATTTATTCAATTTCCCTCATGGCTCCCCAAATCACT
>JZKD02S1827424.1:118368-130659 GCA_000966675.3 Picea glauca | reverse complement strand
GTGATACCTCTTAACTCAATTTCTTTTCCTTCCAATGAAAATTTCATGAAAATTTCTTGAAAATTAAAAGCCACTGTTCCTAATGATTTTAACCATTGGATTCCTAGTACAACATATGCACCACCCATGGGTATATCAATCATTGGACTATTCATTACATATTCCCCCGTAGTAAGATTGATCTTATTGCATTTTCCTAAGCAATTGATAGTTCCTCCATCTACAATCATTACTTGAAACTCTAGCACTGGATATACAAAGCAATTGAGAGCTTTGACTAATTTATAGTGAATGAAATTATGAGTACTGCCAGAATCAATTAGGACTATTAACTTTTTCTTTTTGATGTATCCTTTGATATTTAGGGTTTGAGGAGTGCTAATTCTAGCAAATGCATTACACGATATCATGGGAGTCAACTCTTCAGAAAAAATTGCTTCTACGTTTTCATCTTGAGATTGTTCTTGTTCTTGTTCTTTTTCCTCTTCACAATCTATGTAGAATAATTTATTCTCACCACACTTATCAGCTTGGGTGATCAGATAGAATCTTGCAATGTCGTCTCTTCCTTGCTGAGTTCTTTGATCTATGCGCTATCTCCCCTGGCCATTGATCTTCCGGTTTTCTGCTACTCTAGTCAGTACGAATACCGGCGGGTTAACCGCTTTACTTACTCCCGTGAGCTTCGAAACCGAGCACGCCTATTTGAAACTGAGCGTCCTCGGACTATAGCCACTTTCACCCCTACCACTGCCCTAGCGACCCTCTGCCTTGGCGGGACTTACTACCGGGGATCCACGCTGGTCCACGATCCGACCCTCTGGACAACCTTCAGTGCCTCTAGACAACTTCAATACGGAGCATACCAACGCACAACTGTTGCAAATATGGGCTAATGAACACCAGGTCACAATGAGCGCATAGAGACCAAAGAAATAGACATATACAAGATTATTTCAAAGTGCATGCGGAAGCTAGAACAATATCAGAGTATTATATTGCAGAGCCGAACATGACTATCGGGTATTACAAGTATGGGCTGGAGGCCCTGATCTCTCTCTCCGACAGACACAACACACTGGACAGACTCGACTATATCTCAGAGCCACTTTAGGTTCATGCTGGCTGAGCTAGATCGCGCAGGCTTTTCCCGAGATCCTAAGGACAGAAAGACTCAAGCTCGAAGAAAGGGAGCTAGTCGACTCAGACTCTAAGACTCTAAGACTCTCAAATTCCGAATGACTAAAATGAAAGACTCATCCTCCTTATATAGGAATGAGGAGGGGGAAAGCATCATTTCTTCGGATGGGAGAAATGACTAGGGGCCCCATATGTTGGCCACCACATGGAGTCACAAAGACACTTCAGTTATCCGAATGTCATGTTTATTGTACCTCTGAACAGGGTGGTCATGCAGGATTCCCTGATCAGACTTAAAGTTAGGGGTCCCATGAGAAAACATGTAAGAATCTCGTGAAGACAAAGAACTGACAAACTTTATTGACACGGACAAGAACACATGCATAGTAATGCAAGATCCCATTAGTGTCCATTCAGTCACATAGTAATCATGTGAGATGTGGGTCAAACCTCACCAGTAGTCGGAGAAGTGCTCCGAGTCTTCATGATTACTGACACGTCATGACTTATGTACAAAAGTTACAGTGTGGAGTTGATATCGACAACCCACGAAAAACGGATGGCGCCACTGTCGGCCATCTAGACATGAAATCTTCTATCAATCTGGAGGACGGTCCCAGTGGTTGAAATTAAAGTTATACGGATCCCAATGTTGAGTGTAGACTTGTCGTAGAAGTATGGGATCATTGTTATCTTCTTCTTCAAGCATGAATTTAGTCCGTAAGATCCATGGATGTTTTTCTTGAATGAATATATGCATGAAGTCTTCCTCAACATATAAATCTGCAATAATGTGGAGTCTTCGATGCCATGGTTCAAACATGCTAACCGTCTCACTAACTTGTGTATTTATATTGACAGGATTTAGTCCAAAAGTTTCCCACCATTCTAGTAACCAGACTGGTTCTTCAAATTCTCGAAACATATGAGCAAATCTTATCTGTGTATAGAAAAATTCTATTCGTCCTTTCCACAGAAAAGTATTATACCAACTGGTTCTGTATTGTTCATAGGTTAATCCATGAAGCACATTTTCAGGGTCGCCTTCTGGCCATTCTGCAACAGCTCTCATATGATTTATCTGAAAAGAATGATAGACAGGTGATCTGCACCAACTTCTTATTTGGTGATCATGCCATTGAGTCTTAGCAACTCTGAGTCGAGACAGATCGCCTAAGTGAATCAACTTTTCTCTGCTTGTTCTGATTAGATCCATATGCATTTGGACCAAAATATGCTAGGGAGGAAGTGTTGTGGGAGAAGTATTCCTCGAGAACCCTGGGAGTCCTAGTTCCACTCTTTCAGATCCCCTTAACTGCCATGTAGGATGCCAACTGTCTCTGAAAACTTGCCAAGGGGTGTTGTCATCATAATAATGCAACTCAGCTCTGCCAGTCTGTTGATTAAATTGTTTAAAGTGAACCATACAATGCAGATATCCAAGTTGCCAATAATTATCGGACACAAAAGGGAACCTTATAACCTTAGAAGGTCTGTTCATAGGGGCAGGAATAGTAATGAAGTATCCTTGCTGCCCTTGAATAGTACAAGATCCATGAGGCTGTACTAATGATAGAAAGGGAGTTCCTAATATACAATCAACAGGTGTTTCTCCCATAAAAAATCTCATGCCAATACTATATTCTTCTAACAAGATATTGCCTCTGGATATCTCATACTTGAAACTAATATCATGATTTCCTAGGCCAGTGCAAGTGCCGTAGGTAGGATTCCAGTATTTTGCAGGGATTTTCTTTGTATGAAGTATATTAACATCTGACCCTGTGTCTATAAGAGCTATCAAGGAAAACACTTCTTTACAAATTTCTATGTTAAGCTGTACATAGTATTTCTGATAGGAGATAGGTAAAACCTGCATATTTGACATAGCAGATACCATGCCTTGAACTGGAGAATCTGGTAGCCTTGCTTCTTCTTCTTGAGTAGGAACATCTTCCAATTCTGGAGGAAACTGATCAAAAGCTGCTCTCAGCTTGATAATTTCTTGTCTGGCCCATGTATCTTCAAAGGTTCCAAACTCTAACTGATGTTCGAGTCTAGAACAATGCTCTTGTAGTTCTGAAACTTGTTTCTTTAGGCTAGTGATTTGAGTAACCACATCAGAGAAAGATAATTCTTGGAGCTTTGGTTCTCTATTGAACTTCATATAAGTCTTGATGTTCTTGTCATAAGAAGCTTCAAGAAAGAGAGGTGGTTTCTTGGTTTCAGGACTAGACCCCTTTTGAATTGTTTTAACATAGGTGTCTAAAAGGGCCTTTTTCATATTTCCTTCAGGGAGGCTTTTGATATGAGCAAGCATTTGGCTTTCATTGTTTTGATGGAAGGCATGCATACAAACTTTTAGTTTTTCAGCAGGCTTATTGGCTGTGTAGCTTGTCTCAGTACTACTATCAGTACAATCACAAAAGAATGGATTATTACAATGACAAACATTAGTTTCTAAAAAGGTTGAGGAAGAGGAAGAAGAATCAGAATCATAAGAGGGACTATTATCTGTACAAGGATTTTGGACAGGAGTGGCTTCAAGCTTGGTAAATGGATGATGGGGGCAGTCATTTGTGTCATGCGTGGGATCTCTGCATCTGCTGCATCCAAATCTGACATGTCTTCTTTCTTCTTGTGCTTTTTTCTCTCTGAATTCCTGGGCCCTTTGTTCAGAGAGTTTACCCTTTCCTTTTTTAGCAGCTTCACTATCAGGACATGTGGATGCTGTATGGCCCGGTTTCCCACAAAGACAACAAATGATCCCGTGTCTTGCTTCTGCTTTATGAGTTTTAAGCAGAATATCCTTTGGCTCATAGTAGTGAGAACGAGGAGTCCAAACATAGCGTCCTTTGAGAGGTCTTTTCTGATTTCTATCTCTTTTATAGTTTTTCCTCTTTTGTCTAGGCTGCAAATCTGTATTATAGATTCCATATTGTTCACATACAGATTTTTGATCAGGCAAATAAGAAGACTTAGACACAGATTTCTGCATTTTTATGTTAGTACAGAGACCTAGCAATGTCTTTGTGATGATGGAATAGATGTCTGCCCATGTATAGGTTTCATAGGGAAGAGTAAATGTATCTTCCATCTTGAGATAGTAAACAAATCTATTGGGTAATGCAGCCATATATACTTGTTTCCAGAGTAGATTTTTGCTATCTTTAACTTCAAAGATTCTCTGTGTCCATTCTTGATGAAACAGTTCATATTCAGACATTTTTCTACATTTCGTATTCATGAGGACAGTTTCATGTTTATCAGAGATCTCAGTTTCTGTTCCACACCAATGTTCTAATATAAGAGCAGTGAGAGCACCAATCATATTGCTCATTGGTGTACCATCAGTGTGATAGACCAAGTCCCCTTGTTCATCTCTTAGCGTTTCAGCCTCCATTTTTTGAAGCATAAGAGGAGAAGAAGTAATCTCCCACCATTTACTCAAAGAACCAGTGAAGCATTGAATAAGGCTTTTACATGCTTCTACTTCTTCTTTACCTTTCATGCACATGATTTTGTATGCAACAAGCATTCTGTCAATGAACTGCCTGATTTGTGCAACTGAAAGGTTATCCACATTCCACTCTTGGTACCATTCGTCGGCATAGAAGATGCCTTCTGGAATGGAGCCTTTACCAACAAGATCAGGAGCTGCTGGTCTCTTAAAATGAGGATTATCATAATGGGTTTTCGGATACTAACTAAGGAGACAGATTCTTCTGGGGATTTCTTTGAGGATTCAGGTTTTGGAGACTCTGGAGGAAAGAAAATAGAAAACTTTTCTTTGAGAGAAGATTTAGTAGGATTATATACAGGAGAAATTATAGACATGTGTGGTGGAGCTCTGAGAAAAGAGGATGGGATAGGCTTATTGCTTTTCTTCTTATGTAGGTTAGTTAAAGATTTACCAATAGTACTTAAAGCTGACCCTAGTTCTTCCATTGTCTCTCTATTATCAGCCCTTTTATTAGTGACATCTTGTAGGACCACAGTTATCTTGGAATCAATTGATTCCATTTTGTCCCTGATATGATCTGTAGTATTCACTACAGTGTTTGTGGTTACCTGCAAGTCTGTAAGCTGCTCAGGTTTAGCACATTCTGTTGTCTGGTATACCTGAGTAGCCATGCCTCTCAAGGCAGCATTAGTCCAATTTATTTGTTCTAATAAAGTTTGGACTCTTTTGTCAATACCAGACAACTGATTACCAGTATCAGGGAGTAGAGGGATGGCTTTAGCATGGGCAGAGTCATTTTCTAAAAGAATTCCTTGAAAAGGAGGAAAGTTTGTTTTTGACTCTAAGGTCTGACCATCTGTCCCTTTCCACTTATGTCTAGGAGTACTGGTTCCTTCTCCTGTGACTTGGCTGATATGTGTTTGTTTAGATTCTTTCCAGACATAGAAAGAAATCCAACAATCATTTTTGTTCATGTAATCCTTCCATTCATTTGCAAGTTCCATTTTGACCTTGGAAGGAGTAATTTTATGAAACTCTTCTGCCTTAGGATTTGTAAATAGATCCCAGTTTGTCATTTGTTTTATCCATTTTTTAGAAAACTGGGCTTTGGGGCAACCAGTCATAACAGTAAAGTATTTTAACATTTCTTCAATAGCTGGTCTATTTATTCCTTTTGGTAGAGGATTTGAGAACCTACTCTCAGGGATAGTAGTGTCACATTGTTCAATATAACCTAGACCATAAGGAGGACTTTTAGGTGTTCGAGCACCTCTATAGCATTATTTTAGTCTTAGATCTAGGTCTATTATGGAGGGCATATAATGCATCATGAGACACTGAGTATTTTCTGAAGTAGATTCAGAGGTGTCAACAGTATTATGTACAGATCTGACACAATCCATTCGGACTATTTCTTCTTTGACACCGAAAGGGAGAGCTTTGAGTATTACTAACTCGACGTAGAACCGAAGTTCATCGAGTGTTCACACATGCTGCTGGCTTGATCCCCAGGTCAAAGCAAGAAATCTTCGAATAGATACAACAAAGAGTTTTAGACAACAGAACACACAACAGAGAGATTTATACAGCAGAACAGAACGAGAGAGATGTTCTCATACCCGGGGCGAAATGATGTTTGATGGCTCTGATACCATTTGTAAGCAGAGGCTTCCTCCGACGGAGTTGATTCCTTCACAGGTAATCGTTTGAAGCTTGATGAGCTAGACTGATCAGCTTGGGTGATCAGATAGAATCTTGCAATGTCGTCTCTTCCTTGATGAGTTCTTTGATCTATGCGCTATCTCCCCTGGCCATTGATCTTCCGGTTTTCTGCTACTCCAGTCAGTATGAATATCGACGGGTTAACCGCTTTACTTACTCCCGTGAGCTTCGAAACTGAGCACGCCTATTTGAAACTAAGAGTCCTCGGACTATAGCCACTTTCACCCCTACCACTGCCATAGAGGTCCTCTGCCTTGGCGGGACTTACTACCGGGGATCCACGCTGGTCCACGATCTGACCCTATGGACAATCTTCAGCGCCTCTGGACAACTTCAATGCGGATCATACCAATGCACAACTGTTGCAAATACGGGATAATGAACACCAGGTCACAATGAGCGCATAGAGACCAAAGAAATAGACATATACAAGATTATTTCAAAGTGCATGCGGAAGCTAGAACAATATCAGAGTATTATATTACAGAGCCGAACATGGCTATCGGGTATTACAAGTATGGGCTGGAGGCCCTGATCTCTCTCTCTGACAGACACAACACACTGGACAGACTCGACTATATCTCAGAGCCACTTTAGGTTCACGCTGGCTGAGCCAGATCGCGCAGGCTTTTCCCGAGATCCTAAGGACAGAAAGACTCAAGCTCGAAGAAAGGGAGATAGTCGACTCAGACTCTAAGACTCTAAGACTCTCAAATTCCGAATGACTAAAATGAAAGACTCATCCTCCTTATATAGGAATGAGGAGGGGGAAAGTATCATTTCTTCGGATGGGAGAAATGACTAGGGGCCCCATATGTTGGCCACCACATGGAGTCATAGAGACACTTCAGTTATCCGAATTTCATGTTTATTGTACCTCTGAACAGGGTGGTCACGCAGGATTCCCTGATCAGACTTAAAGTTATGGGTCCCACGAGCAAACATGTAAGAGTCTCGTGAAGACATAGAACCGAAAAACTTTATTGACACGGACAAGAACACATGGGTAGTCATGCAAGATCCCATTAGTGTCCTTTCAGAACATAGTAATCATGTGAGATGTGGGTCAAACCTCACCAGTAGTCGGAGAAGTGCTCCGAGTCTTCATGATTACTGACATGTCATGGATTATGTACAAGATTTACAGTGTGGAGTTGATATCGACAACCCACGGAAAATGGATGGCGCCACTGTCGGCCATCTAGACATGAATTTAACCCATACTAATCATTTTCAATATGGGTATTGAATTTTTCTGGATAGTAGAGTGTATCCCATGCTTTAGTATAAATTTTCCGGACAAACTGGAGAATTCCATTTTTCCTTTGGAGTAAAGTCTATATTCGAATAGCCCATTGATAATGATTTCAGAGATATATCTGATATAATTCTTGATCATTTGGTCCCTGAAAGTTTAGATCCCGAACAGAGTTTAGGTGGTAAAACCGGGATATTAAATATGGGTCAGCTTCTTCTTTGTTTACTCCAAATTCTTGCCACCATGTAGAAAGCCATGATGGAGGATTGAAGTTTGTAGCACTCTGAACATAGCCAAATTTTAGAATAAAATAAGTATTTTCATGATACAAGACCTTCCACCATAAACTTGAATATTCAGCGTAATTATAGCAGGTTTCTGGAAAAATGATGTCATAATTCTGTTCATGCCATTGTAAGATGGTTCTCGGACGATTTAAGCAGAAATATTTTTCTCTTTTTTCTTCACTTTCTATCTGCCAGATTGGATCTATATCATGGAACCATTCTGTCAGGTGTAGTCCTGCTTCTGTGGCCTGTTGATTATGATGTTGGATGATAGGAGCCAGGAGGTTGGAAGGACCAATTCTTCTCACTTATGGAACTAGAGAAGAATAAAATACATTTGTGGCTTGGCTGAGTACCTGTTTATGTCTCAGTCCCCATCTTGGAACCCAGAGCTGTTGATATTCGTTCCAGGGCAATCTGTCTGGAATATTTTCAATATGCTCATTATTGTTTCTTAGCTGGATAGAAACAATAAGTGCCTGGAATACAACTTGTAGATGTTCTCGACTGAGAAAGTCAGCCAAGGCATTGTTAGAACCTTTAATATAATCAATAGAAAAATCAAAATTACTAAAGAGGGCTTGCCATCGTGCAAACTTATGATCTCCTGGATTTTTGAGGTCTTTGTGTAAGACTTTATTCATGGCTGCACCATCAGTCCTTAGAATAAACTTCTTGTAGATCAAATAGAGTTCAAATTTATGAATAGCATTTAAAGCAGCTTTGATCTCCTTTTCTAAGGCTGTATAATTTTGTTCAGCAGCAGTCCAAAGTCCAGAAGAAAACTGGATAACTTCTTCGTGTCCTTGGAGATTTTTCTGTTTAAGAACAGCACCCCAGCCGATTTGGCTAGCATCAGTCTCTACTATCTTAAGAAACTCATCATTAGAAACATGCAGAATAGGTAAGTGTCAAACTTTAGCTTTAATGTTTTTGACTGCTTGAGTATGAGCTTCACTCCATGGAAGAGGATCCTTTTGTAATCGTTGGTTTAATAACCGCCGATCTTTAGCACAATTTTGATAGAAATGGCTAACATAGTTGAGACTTCCTAGGAACCTCTGCAGTTGGGTTTTATCTAAGATTTTGTCAGGAAACTTGTTTGCAAACTCCACTGCATGTGATTGGAGACGGATCTGTCCATTTTCAATAGTGTGTCCAAGGAAACTGATCTTGGTTTGAAATAATTCCATCTTCTTTTTGGATAAGACCAATCCTTCAGTCTGGAAAACTCTTAAGAAAACACTTAAGTGTTTAAAATGTTGATCTATAGATGTAGAAAAAACTAATATATCATCTATATATACAATAAGCCAGTCAAAATAGGCTTGAAAGGCTTCATCCATTACCCTTTGAAATTTCGATGGAGCATGTTTGAGTCCGAAAGGCATAACATTCCACTCATAATGTCCAGCAGGGACATTGAATGCTGTTTTAAACTTATCTTTTTCTGAGATGGCCACTTGCCAGAATCCGGACTTCAAATCAAACTTAGAAAAGATTTTAGCTCCAACAATTCGTGTTAGTAAATTGCTTTTGTTGGGAATGGGATAAGTGTCATCAACAAGCACTTTATTTAAAGGCTTATAATTGACAACAAGCCTTGGAATTCCTCTAACCTGTTCTGAATGCTTATTTACATAAAACCCATAACAATTCCAAGGGCTAGTGGATTTTCTGATAAGACCTCTATCTAGCAGGTTTGTTACTTCTTCAGCACATAACCTCTGATATTCTGCATTCATAGGGATTGCCCGACTTTTACAAGGAGTCCCAGAATAGTCTTCTCTATATGGTAGATGAACTACATGTTTCTTTTGCTTCCAGAAGGCTGTGGGATTCTCTGAGCAGACCAGTGTCTCAAATTTTTCTTTTAATGCTGCAATGCGGGCTCTCAGAAGCAGAGTCTTCAGTTTCTTTTCAATCTGAAGGACAGTGATGGCCTCTTTAAGCTCTCCGATCTGGCGACTTTTTAAGATGTTGATTTCAACATCAGTGGTACATCTAGGAATAGATACAAAAAGGAGCTTAATTATTTTACAACCTCCAAGAGTGATAAAATATCCATCTTGATTTGAAGAGAGTTTGGTAGAGCCATGAGGGGAAACAACAGCAAAGAAATGTGTTCCCAGTATGCAGGCAGTAGGGATATCTACAAGATAGAATTTGAGGTCCATGCAATATGTTTCTATGCACAAGGTAGCCTTAGGAATGAAATAGGAAAGATTTGTGAGGACATTTCCTAGCCCGGAAACCTGGAGATCTGCCTTTTCCCAATATGCTACAGGAATCACTTTCTTATTGAGAAAATTTAGATCAGATCCTGTATCTAATAAAGTCTTAAGTCTGAAGTGTAAGTCTTGAATCCTGTATGTAAGAAGAACATGATATGGTTGGTGATGTATTTTACATTGTTCTTCTTTTTGACGTTCTTTTTCTTCTGCTAGCTTTTTCTCTTCAGTAGCAAGACTTTTGACAGTCTTCATTTCTTGTCTGAGATCAGACAGTGTTAGGGCTTTTACAGGACAAGAAATCAGGGGGGCAGATATAGGCTGGAGAGGGGAGATCCTGGGTTGAGTATAAAACCATTCATAAAAAGACAGATAAAGATCATGTTCATCCATATAGGCTTTCCATTTGTTGGCTAAGTCAATTTTTTCTGTGAGAGAAGTGGATGCAACAAACTCTGGTGCTCTTGGATGGGTAAAAAGATCCCAATTGAGTAGGTTTTTCATCCAAGTTTCGGAAATACTTGATTTGAGACATCCTTTTGCTCTACGAAGAAACTTATGAACTTCTGTAGATGAAGGTTTTCGCAGATTTTTTGCAAAAGGGAGTTTTAATCGGTTTGCTATCTCATCAGAAAAATCTTGTCCTATGGTTAGACAATGAGAATCATGTGGATATGGAATTTCTTTACACTGTGGATGTGGACAAGCCTCTTTAGACGTGGAAGCTGGAGGTAGGTTTGTTCTGGAGTTATGATTCTCATGTTTGAATTGTAAAGAAGGGATAGAGGATAGGCTTACTAATTCTGTACAATCAAGACATTGAATAGAAAAAGGAAAATCTCCAGCTTGATTGGCGAGAGACTGGAGAGAAGAATGTACAAAAAATGTAGGGATTGGTGGAGGAGGTCGTATGGGTTTTGGCCATGTAGAATTCCTAGATAGTTGATTTGGAAAGGAAAGTACTGCAGAATCTCCTAATTCTTTGATCTGAGCAGAAGTAATTGCTCTTTGTATAGGAACTCTAGGAACATCAATAACCCATTCTTCTGGAAACTATAGATCTTCCCATTTAATAGTGCTGTGTTCCACCTTTTGATTTAGTGCATCTGTCAATACTAGAGTGTTGGCCATGGAGTCTTTACTTGGAGTATGTAGAACAACAGGGTACATAGTATTGGTGTACCTAAAGCATCCTTTGGCCAAGATAGCAATGTTTTGTCTTTTCTTTTTCATTTTGAATCCCGAGGTTAAGATTTGGAGCTTGAGAATATCTCCAAGGGTTTCATCAGTGACTGAAGCATCAAAGTTTGGGTAACAATCAAAATATATAGGTCCATTGGACAGAGGAGCAACTATCCCTCCAATAATGGAATCTATGAATTTGTCATGGGTCATGTCTCTGAGTATGCATAAGACATATGCATCGATTCCTTTGTGGACAAGACCATTTATACCCACTCGTATACAACCAAAATGGACAAACTTACAGCCATGTTTTTTAGCAGTTTTTCTAATCTCTGCAGGATTCAAAAGAGATATGGTTTGGACTTCATTGCTATTCTGTTGAATAGTACTAGTAGATTCTTTGACAAAAACTCTAGTGATGGCTTTTAAGTGGAAAGGCGTAAGATCTTTATAAATGGATGCTGGGTCAATAGCAGGTAGTTTCCAGGCAGCTTGGGGATTTTCCTCAATTATTTCTAAATCAACTTGGTTTACAGATGCAGATCTGCTTAAGGAAAACATTTCGGCTAAACCATCAGACCCAGATGTGGAAGCCTATTCAGCTTCTTTAATTTCTCTAAATGACATGGACTTATCCATTTGGACTATTTCTTCTTTGACACCGAAAGGGAGAGCTTTCGCAATTAAAGCATAAAACTTTTGCTTTTCTTTCCTCCAATTGTTGAGGTGTTTTATAAGAAGGAGAATTGTTCTCTCTATAGATGTTAGGATTGGTCCTTGTAGTAGCCGTAGACATATTTTTACATTCATTCTCCAATGATTTGGGTTCCCAAAGGCGAATCTTAAATGCATTCTCCAATGATTTGGGTCCCCAAAGGCGAACCTCATGCTGAATGTTATCCTTTAAAGTTCCTATGAATACATCAATCAAGTGCTCATTTGGAATATCGGTTACCTTTATATTCAATATTTGGAAGTTCTCAATGTGCTCGGTAACTAAACCCT
>JZKD02S1827424.1:74957-111091 GCA_000966675.3 Picea glauca | reverse complement strand
CAAAAAACAGTTGCTAAGCAACCATGTCCGTCACTCCAAGAAGACCTCGCAATTGTGCAAGTTTGTGTTCGTTGAAGATTTTGTTGAATATGTAGATGTCTGCATGGATCTGATGAAGTATATGCATCATTTATATGTCCACACATATCCACTTTCTCTTCTTGTAATGAATAATATCCAAATAAAGTTTGGATGAAATTTTGAAAACCATGCGGCCGTTTTCGGAAAAATGCTGAAATTTTGTTGATTTTAAAATGATCATAACTTCACTTTCCAGACTCTATTTCGGACGATTGTTTTTTTTGAAATTGGATATTTTCTCGAGAGGAATTCAAATATCCAATTTGTTTCTACAAATTTTTCTTAGAAAATATCAGAATTGAGTCTGATGTGCACGACTCCCTTTTTGTCTCCTGAGATGCATGCATTGTGCATGCAAAAGTGTCTGCATGTGACTCCTGAGATGCATGCCATATATTTTCCACATGAATTTCAGAAAAAAAAATATGAAATAGAGTATACATCATCTTCAATTAATGGAGTACAAATTTGTGCAAATACTTTTGTAGAATATTCTTCATAATAAGAGGCTTGATCTTTTGATGGTTTATCTTCTGGCTCTATCTTTCCAATCCCCTGCATGCAATCCTCACAATCTTCTTTATTCCCAAATAGAACCTCCAATCTGGTCCATAATTCATTTGGAGTGAATTATTGTGTGACATCACATACTTGGTGGAGAATTTCTGGAGAAATAGACAAGCAGATAAATCCTATGGCCATATCTTGTCTATTGAGAAAGTCATTTTTCTCATCGGCAGAATTAGGCTCCACCTCCATTCCCATAGATATTTGCTACAAGCCTCTTCATCTAAGATGAAGCATAATTTTTGGCTTCCATTCCAAATAGTTATGAGGTGTGAGAAGTATTGTTGGTGAGTAAAACATAGATTTCATCTTTATGTGTTCTTCAATCTTCAGTACCTGCAAAAAATAATTTGGTGTATATTTTGATTAGAATTCCGTCGGCTCTAATACCATGTAAATGTGTTGAACCTGCACAGAATAGATCTAGCTAGAAAATACCACACACATTTGCAGAGAGAAATTGAGAAAGAAGAAGCAAGAGAGAAAGAATGAAATAATTCTCATTAACCGTATTCCACACTCAAAGAGTGAATAATTTACAATAGATATATGATACATGAGTAAATAATGAGCCATAGTGGTGGTCTAGAGTGATTTGGACACACACCAACAGTTACGGGAGTAAACTGCCACCTAGCTGAGTTAACTAGTCAACTAGTATTCAGTTAACAGACTGAACAAAGAGTAGTGAGGAGTTAACTCAGGGAATCAAGGGTAATGTGCCAGTCTGGTGATGATCCCAAGGAAAGTGCGCATTAGCGTGGTGATGATCCCAATGTTGCATGGTGACAAAACCAATGCAACATCTAGACTCAACTAAACTAGTCAAACTGAAGTGTCAACTGAAAGAGAATATTCTCCAGGTGGAATATTCTCCCCTAAAATATAGGAGACTGGATAATGACTAATTATGAATAATAAACAAGGAAAAACCTTAGGAAAAATAAATCCTAGGTGTGTGTGAAGTAACTCCAACAAATCTCGCCTATTCAATATGTGCATGTAATATATAAATCTCATCAATAATTCGTGTACAAAACCTTAAGGCTAGATCACTACTTATACGAGGTATATTGCCTAAAGACATAATTATTCCACGATTAAATATATACAACCAAGTGTTACATTAATCATTATCTACACTTACAATGATTCACCCAATCTCTTTCTAAAAGTTATCTAAATGAATTCATCTCACTATATCTTAAAAGAATTTAGTTTCCATAGTTAAATCTAAATTGACATTATTAAAAAATGCAACTATAACATTGGTGCTACGGGGAAAATCCCCTTATACTGGGTCTAGGTATAGGTAGAGTGTTGAATTCCCTTAAAAGACTGTTCTACCCTTAAACTACTCGAATGCTATCTAAATTGAATGAAAAGAGAGAGGAAAGAAGGTCAATGGGTGCACCTTTGGTCCTTACGGCCGGTGTAGACCTCTTTCTCCTTTGCAACTTCCTAGATTGTGGGTGTCGTCCCAAAGTTGACTTGCAAAAGATTAGGAAAAAAATGCTACAACAAATACAATCTCTACTTATCACTTTCAATGTTCATATATAGACATAAATGCATGAATCCATAAAATCATACAAATATAATATTTTGGGACAAGGACGAACTATTTTATTAAGTTTCAAGACAAAAAGGATTACAACCTTTGTCGACAATCACTCCACGAACCAGGTCTGGGCTCCTCTATCATGGATCCAAGTGCATCAATCCCACGCTAGCTTCTCACAACCAAATTTTCTCTTGGGAAAAGGCAAAGGGTTGTATAAGGAGAAAGGGTTGGAGGGGAAGGCTGAGGCCAAAACTCAGAAAGACATGCAAAACTTGGGCTATGAAGGGGAAGGGATTTTGGCAGATTTTTCTTATTCTCTTTCTTGTCTTGTCAAATGACACCCCAAGACCTCTTTTTATATGAGAAAAATATGGTTATTCGGTTCGGGGATGGGCTACAAGGGGTAAAATGGTTAGGAAACCTAGTATAGCTCGTAAAATCCACCGAATTCCTTGCAATTTTATATTTTTTGCAACTTTTGGAGGTAAACGTGGGATAATTAGCATGCATCTAGTGTATGTGCACTGGCTAACTAGTATGCAACACACATGTGTACGTGGGGTATTAGTTCAGCAGGGCGCGTACACTTTCCAAAAAATGGTTTTTTAAGAAGCAACCTCAACAATATTTTGGCAAATTATGTAAGTGGAAAGGCCAATGTCTTGTATGCATAGGTAAATAATTTTTGGACTATAACAGATGCCCCCTAACGTTTGAGGTCAGAAGAGAAACTGATGGTCGAAACAAATTACAATATCATTACCAGTGGGACGACACATAGTCGAGTGAGCCCAGGATGAGTGTTTGAGAGCATGCCATCTGCAAAACAATGATAATATCTTTGAAGCAGGCATACCCATGCTCGTGATGAACTAAGCATGGTTGCCAATCAAGTACATTGCAGATCCATGTCATATAAATGTCTATAAAAGGTGTAGCCGTGCAAAATACACAATGGATATACATCTCAAAATAATTTGAAGATATACAAGTACAATATAATATGCATATTCAAGAATCATTGACGCCCGTGGCTGGAGATGAAGATGTCATAGTTCGAGAAACAACTTCAAGATTTTCAAAAGATCAGGTAGAAGTACAATAGGAGTGTAAGACTCACTACCACAAGGTCTTCAACATGCCATTGGGGAAATACTGGAGGATCTCGATCATCAGGCACATAACTTCATTGATTTTGAATCCGAACTCGATAGGACTCTCAGGATGACCAATTCATGAAATTCAAGAGATAAATTGTAGAATGGATGACTTAGGGTGGAAAAAACTTCCCTTGGAAAAAAGGATGAAAAATGATGAGACTCAGGCAGTGTAATATTGACATAAGTCTGTAATATAGGAGGCACCACAAACTCTCCATATGTTTGGAAGAGTAACCAAATGGAGGAGGACACAAATCTATGTAACAAGAACAAATTCCTAAGGTCATACTAGATCCCAATGCTTGGAGAAAAAACATAAGGATGTGCTTTGTCCAAGAGAGACTATCTTGCTGTTGAAAAAAGAGAATGTATATCTCCTCCCCTCTTTTTGGAATATATGAGCTTGAAAAAGAATAAAATAATTCTACGTTACAAAGGAGGAACGAGTGTCGCAGGTAAGAAAAATAGTTCCAAGTGCATGGAACATACTAATGCTCAATGCAACGAGACATATGCAGGATAAGGACACTTGGGAAAATTACTCCATGGGTCAAGGTGTCAGATCGCAAGGGAAAAAAGTGCTACAAGGATTTCATTTAAGGAATGATTTTGAAGGTTAATTTAATAACAACATGAAGTCAGCATTAGGCCAAAGACGCAAGGATGAGAGATGTGAAGCGATTAAATATGACACAACATGACTCCTTCCATGTGAAGTTTTATGAGCCCAAAGAAGGTAAGCTCGGTGGTTTTTCACATTCAGAGAGTCTGAAAAACACTAAAAGACAACTCCAGAGTGTTCCCTTTTCATAATTAGTCTGGTCAGTTCAAAAAAGGGTTAAACTTATGCCGAAAGGACGTCTCTTCAAAACCATTTTAATGAGTGTGACTGAGACAAGATCACTTGGCTATCTTTTCAATTTTAAGGAGTCTGAAAAGAGCTTAACTATGGAATCACAACCTTTTTCTAAGTTTAGTCTCCTTAGGTTGAAAATGTATAAAATATAACTTAGAAGAACTCTCCTAGTGAGACATGTCTCCCGAGGCATACCTTTTTCCTGGATAATCTATTGGCCAGAAAAAGGGTTAAACTTATGCCAAATAGATATTCCTTCTGGACCAATTAATGAGTGTGAAAGGAACAAGGTCACTCGGTGATATTTTCATATTTAGGGAGTCTGAAAAGAGCTTAACTATGGGCTCCGAGGGGGTTTCTTTTTCGTAAGTGATCTCCAAGGGCCAAAAAAGAGATAAACCAAAACCAAGGAGAAAGGCCCTTTTTTGAAAATTTAGTCCCTTAGGCCCGAAAAAGGGTTAAAATTACGCTTGAGAATACTCTCCTAGCGAACTTAAGCTCCTAGAGAATACCTTTATTCGTAAATTAACTGTCTAGACAGAAATAGGGGTAAACTACCACTAGACAAATGTGCCTTCAAATTTGAGTTTGACGAACGTGAAAGGAAACAAGATCACTCGACAATCTTTTCAATTTTAGAGAGTCTAGAAAGGGCTTAAAGAAGACTACAGGGGGGATTCTTTTCTTAAGTAATCCAGTTGAGACCGAAAAGAATGATTAAGTTCTCGTTAGACGGTTTTTTCAAAGGTTAAATGAGCCCAAAAGACAACAAACTATGCTCATGGGGATTCCTTCAGGTAAGATCCAAAAAAGACAAAGAAGAATGAGGCTTCAAAATGTAATCATGGAGGGACTAAAAGGACTCCCAAGCCTATGGAGAAAACTCATAGCATGGACACCAAGATGCAAGAAAGGATCTACCTAGGGCATCCATGTAGAGGAAGGCTCTACCACCTAATTAGGACACTTCTAAAGAAATAGATGAGGTTTCGTGTAGCAATTTAGTGGGGTCTATCCTAAAGCCAAATGGACCAGAAAATGGATAATGCAAAAAATAAAGTAAGGGAAAACATAACCTATATGCCAGTTTCGAGGTCAATACCTATTGGAATGGATCTATACGATGAACAAAAAGTCAAAGAAAAAATGTCTCCGAGATCCTGAATATAAGGCCAATAACACTCATCCAAAAGTTAATAAATCCAATATAGATAGAATATTTGGAAAATAAGAGGTGCTACTGAATACAAAACTTGAAAACAACAAACCTAGATTGCACAATATGGTACAAGGAACCGTACAACATTATGACTCATGCATAGTATTGGTTTAGGTAGAGCCCGCTACTAGTCCCTAACCAAGAGTCTCTTCGATAGTCAACCTAGAATGTCTCCCAAAAGGGAAGAAAACACAAAACATGGTGTAAGTATTCCCACAATATAGAAACTGTAGTCATGGCTTCAAGGATAGCCTCATTCGAAGGAAATTCAAAATCTAAGAAATCACGCGAACGAGGAGGGCCGTCGGTCCCAAAGGGAGAAGCAAACTAACCATATTCCATATGACGATGAAGTTTCTGGACAATATTGGCAGAGTCTATCAGTGACGAATCAGAAGCACGAGGGCTTGAGGATCTACTAACAGTGAGATTATACTCAAAAGGAGACTCAAGATCACTTAGACCAAGAGGGGGAAGCAAGGGCTCCCATGCCCTCATTGGATAACAAAATTGATCAATTGTCGAGACCATGTATCGAGAAGGAAAACATGATTTCACAGGTTCCTTCTCATAATCAATTGAACATTGAGGATAAACCACCACATAATTAACCTATGGAGAGGTATATTCTACATGAACACTAGGAACATATAAAGGGGCAAACTGAACTGACGTAGAATTAGGATGGTGATTATTAGATTCCAGCTGGTCATTAGTGACAATGCTTCCATTTTTAATGAAATGCATCACCCAAAAGAGCGTAGACAACACAATGTTCATAGAATATACATAATCACGCCCGAGAAGCATATTGAAACCTAACAGGCCTTGCACCACTATAAAATTGACAAGGACAATCTTCCCACCTAATGAGATATGAAACTGAGGAAGAATCCCAAAATATTCATTAGGACGTCTGTCAAAAGACAAAAACTCATGCGAAGCAGTCACAAGCTCGGGAGAAACCAAAGCTTTCGAAGCCGAGGAGGATAAAACACTTGTGGAGGCTCCTTCATCTACAATACATCGGTAAATGGTTTTTGAATTAACTTCAACCCTTATTTGAAAGGGTGCAGAAGAAGGAATATGAGGCTCAAAAACGTCATTCCAATCAAAGGAAACCATCCTAGGACTTGGAGGGGGTGTGCTCAAATTGAGTGAAATTCCCCTTTGTTATGAAAGTACTAAACTGGAAATGCTAAAAACATAGTCAGTAGAAACATCACTCCCCATCAGAGGACTAGGATCAACCAAATCTTGCATCGACGTGACCATTTTGGTAGAATCAAAACTCTCCAAGAGAAGAGTGGGATCAACCGAAGATTGCTTCGGCGTGACCACTTTGATAGAATCGACACTCTCCCAGAGAAGAGTGGGATTAGCCGAAGATTTCATCAACGTGACCACTTTGGTAGAATTGACACTCTTCAAGAGAAGAGTGGGATCAACCAAATATTGCATCGGCATGACCACTTATTCAACCACTAGCTGAATAGACTGTGATAAATCATGGTCTGAAGGCGCATCACCCCCCAAAAGAAGAGTGGGATTGGCTGGAGATTACATCGGTGCGACCACTTTCTCAACCACTGGCTGAATAGACTGTGAGACAACATGGTATGAAGGTGCATCACCCCCCAAAAGAGGAGTGGGATCGGCTGAAGATTGCATCGGCATGACCACTTCATCAACCAAAGGATGAATAGGTTGTGAGGAAACCACAGAGGACTCAGAATCAGACGATCTTGCAGAAAGGGACCACAATATTTGTGCCTCTAGAAGGCCAAGGCATAAATGAGTAAGGTGATCTCTCTTGCAAAGATTACAAGGGAACTTAGGCTTACGTCCTATCCATCTAGGTTTCTCAACAGAATCAATGCCCCCAACATGACTAGAAGTGGATGGTGTAACACCCCTGTTTCCCCTAGCTTGTAATTAATCATAAAATAGGATTACCATGCTAAGGCATGTGGATAATGTAAATGTATTATTTTTTGAGTTGCCAATAACTGACTGTGGGGGTGAAGCCTTAAAATTACTGGCCATGATATCACTAGAGGAAAGAATGTGAAAACCATAAGAGAGGGTCATTATGTCAAATAACCCCAAAGTCCCTTGATGAGGATAGTAAACCTCCTTCGGATCCCAAGGAGAAAAATTAGTTAATGAATAAAGGACCAGTGGTTGAATTATAAACCACTCCCATGAATGGAAGCATGGCCAAAACTGCAGAATATCATCCTGAAGTACCACTGGGTATGACAGACCAAGCTGACCAGAGTTCCCTTCTGACAGAAGGAACATGATGGGTCGAGAACCATCTTGGAAGAAAGTGAATCAAATCGATAAGGAGAATGCACAGAGCCCTCTAGAAGATAAGGAAGAGAAGGCCGTGAGCTTGATGCTGGTTGAGAATCTGATAAACCTCGCCGAGGCCATAACATAGAAGGAAAATATCTGAAAGTTGCAGAGAATAGAACTCGAGTAGAAGCTGAAACAGAGAAAGAGTCCTTGAGAACTGTGAGAGTTCCCTGGTGATATCATGGCTTGGAACGGGGGTGTCCAGAGTGCTAATAATGAATTCCTATGAGCCTATGGTCAGGTGGAAGGAAGAACACCCATAGTTAGTTGGTTGGATACCCCCTGTAATAGATAAATAATCACATATATTGTGTATTTGAGTGGTACTGTGAATTAAAGTTGGATATCCTATGAATGTTGCAGGGATAGATATGTTTGCTTAAAGATTTATACTGTATCCCTTTTGGTGTCTGCTTGATTGTATAATTAGGCAAGTAGGAAGTTATATGGATTGGATATGTTTTATACTCGTAAATGCTTGCGTCATGTGGGGGCTTAGGATAGAGCCACAAAATGTGAGATCGTCGATCTTGGACACAGTTTAATGTATGCAAGTCGACCCTCCTGATCGTTATGAGTCCCTTGGAGGATGGAGTTTTCTAAGCTCAGGAGAGGTAGTGCAGATATGCATAGGCTCTCTGTGAGGCAAGAAAATACTGAGAACCATTTAATTTATAGAGTTGAGGAATTAACGTAAGGGATGCGCAGAAGGATTATTCCAAGTGTTACATTCTAAATAAAGAGTGCAAGGCTCTTAATCCTTTCAGAGTCAACCAAGCTCAGGAAGAATAGCGATATTGAAGTATCGAAAGGGAAGGATCCTTTGTTCAGATGATGAACGAATGAGAAGCTATTCAGGAAGAGCCAAGGTCTGTTGTGACTGTTGGATATAGAAAGGAGTGCAGAAATTAACCCCTTGAGTCCTTTGGACTTTGTGAGTTTGGCGAACTGTGAGTTCGTCGTAAGGGAAGTAAAAATCCCCGAAGTCCCGAAGTTAATCTGGACCGTGGATCCAAGGATATATCGGGACCCACCTTGACCGTCGGATATGAGCACAAAGGGACGTTAGTCCTCTGATATAAGGTAAAGTGAATGAGTTTTAATGTTTGTGTGCACAGGAGGGTTGACTAGCCAAGGTCCCGAAGTTCCGAAGTGAATTGGGACTGTTCATCGCCAAGCAAGGAGAGAGTGAAATCGCTGAAGACCCGAAGTTAATCTTGGCCATTGATCGCCATGAGACATGCGCCAACATATCAGTAACTTTGGAAAAATCACTTTGAGAGTTTTGAGATTGAGAGTTGAAATTCCCGAAGCCTGGAGAGCTAGAGTCTCGAAGTAAATCTCAACCATCGGATCGAAAGGGACACATGGTAGAGATCTGTTTTCCTCGGGTGAAAGTAAAGTTTGAGATTTGAGGTTCCCGAGTCCTAGAGAGATGAAGGAGATCTAAACTGTTAGATCCATAGGGACACATGACGACAGATCATAGACTTCGGAGGAATCACTTCGAGAGTTTCAGATTGAGAGTTGAAACTCTCAAAGCCCGAAGTGTCAAAAGGTTGAAGCACCGAAGTGCCGAAGGGCCAAAGCACCGAAGAGTATAAGCACCGAAAGGTTGAAGAGATCTGAACTGTCAGATCCATAGGAGAGGTGGCATGAATCTATGGATCCCGGGTAAAGACCCGAAGTAAATGTCGACTGTTTGATCTTCTGAAGTAGATCTGAGCCGTCATATCTAGAGGACAGGTGGTGTGAATCTATGGATTCCGGGTAAAGACCTGAAGTAAACATCAGCCATCAGATCGTCCAAAGTAGATATGAACCGTTAGATCTAGAGGAAAGGTGGTGTGAATCTATGGATTTTGGGTGAAGATCTGAAGTAAACGTCGACCGCTGGATCATCCGAAGTAAACCTCAAGTGTCAGATTGCCAAAGTGAATCTGAGCCGTTAGGTCAACAACTTTAGAAAATCCATTCAAGAGTTTCTCAGTTGAGATTTGAGATTCGTGAAGTCCGAAGTTCCAAAAATCCGAAGTGAATCTCAATCGTTCGATCATCTAGAGCAGATCTGAGCCATCAGATCACCTGAAGTAAATCGCAAGCGTCAGATCGGTAAGGTGAATCTGAGCTGTCAGATATCGTCTATTCAGGAGAAGGAAAGGTTTGAGATTTGAGATTTCTGAAGTCCGAACTTCCCTAAATCCAAAGTAAATCTCAATCATTCGATTAGCTGAAGTGAAGCTGAGTCATCAAATCATCTGGAGTGAATATTCAGTGTCAAATCACCCGAAGTGGATCTGAGCCACTGGAATCAGAGGAGGTGTGGTATAGGTTTGAGAACTCCAGATAAATATCTGAAGTAATTCATAGCCGTCAGATTTGAGGGAGATGTGGAGTAGATATGTGGACTCCGGGTAAAGACCCAAATTAATCCTCAATCGTCAAATCAAGAGGACATGCATTAGTGGATTATATCCTTCGGATAAAATCCATTGGGAACAAGGGTGAAGTTTGAGATTTGAGATCTCAGAAGTCCAAAACCCGAAGGATATCTCAACCTTTGATCGAGAAGAGGGCCACAGGACCATTGATCTAGCTGAAAGGTCAACCACATGAAGTAAAGGCAGGGCCATTGATTAGGATAATAGGTGTCTGCATATCGTCAACTTGGAAGATTGAAGTATGAAAGAGAGTAGGGTTTGAGAGTTGAAACTCCTGAAACCCAAAACCACGAAGGAGATCTCGTTCGTTGATTTTGCAAGAGGTCAGATCTAATCCATAGGTTTGAGAGGGGCATATATAAACCACCAGTTTTATAAGTACTTTCAATATCGAGAGATCAATGGTCTCGTAGCATTACAGGGATAGGAGTTGTGTGGATGTTAAAAAGTTGAGGGAAGGCCACAATTCGAACCATGGTTTTGAAAAGAGGACACCTGGAGGCTTGAGGAGAATTGCGGGCCAAAAATAAGTTTGATTCAAACTACCTTTGGCCGCATCTGTAATCATACAGTCCCGTAAGGTCATTTCCCAAGGTCACATCAAGAGGGGGCTTATTCAGAAAAGGAGCTAATGCCTAGTACTCAGAGATTTCGTAGGGGAGCGAAAGGGAAGGTTGCAGGTGCCATTAAACCTGCACCAAGGAACCACAAGATTTTATGTTTAATTATAGAATGAGACCATCAAGGTATCAGAGAGTTGTTTTACTTCAGAATCGAAGATCCTTGACTAGGAGGTCAGATTGGTTCCTGACTTTCTAAATTAGAAACCATAAATGGAGAATCTGTCCTTTAAGAAAATATTTTTTTTTTATGCCCCGTTGTGGGCATGTTACAAATTGGTATCAGAGCATGGTTACAACACTTTTCCTGCTTGGGATCATGTATGATTGGCATAAGAAGGTATCGTTATCTGCATTTACTCCTTGAGGAGAAGGACTACAGATTGAACCTGTGATTTTGGAAATTCTTGTTGAATTTCAGCAGGAGAATTTCTTTAGCCCTTTGTCAAAGTGATAACTACTCTTACCGGAGTAGGGATATGCTAATTAACATTTATAATAAGACTTGAATGTGGATAGATGAAGGTGGCAAGGTTTTATCAAGAGCAGCTGAAGCCCGAAGGATGGGTTACCTAGTGTTCATAACATTGCTTCTAAGCATGGGCAGTTGGAACTTCAAGCACTAATGATGGTGGATCATATAATGGTTAATACCTTTGTGGGCTTGAAGGAATATGATAGGATCAGGTAGGATCCTTGGCAGTTATAGTCACTACTTTATATTAAAATAAGAGTATATAACTCATCATGACTAGAGAAAAGTATGATGGGTAAAACCATATGGATGTTGAGGCAATAAGGTTTTCTTGCTAGACATTGTCGCATAAAGAGGAAAGTGACCCTGGTTGGTTATTTCCTTGAGAGAAGGCAACATCAAGACGAGATATGACTGTGAGATTAGTCCTGTAAGTGACTAAAATATCAAACTAAAGGACACTAATGATGAAATTAAACTATCAAGTGAATGCATTAGGTAAAAATGTGCAATAGATGCACCTAGATATACACAAATGTGTATACATGATCATAAGGATGCTTGGAATATCCTTGGAAAAAGGATATAGAAGCCTAATATGTCCATGTCTGTGAATTACATGGAAAAAGGTGTAAGCAATAAGCTAGCATGATGAATACTTAGCTTTGTTTAATTATGCTTGAGTGCATGGGTTTAATGCATTGTGGAGCTTCCTAATATGAAGCCTGATATTAATGCGAGTTAGGTATGAATGGTATTAAACGTGCAAGTGATGCACATGTATGATGAAAGAGTATAGTTGTAGGCAGTGGCACCATATATTTTCCCTAATGATTGAAATATAAAGCAAGAATTTCTCTTGTCCAGATTAAACGAATACTATGGATGCATGGCTGACTCCATTCTGAAGAGTCATGAAAGTTATGTTCCAAGTAATAGCTTGAGGGGAATGTATTCCCTTTCCTCGGGGAATACTAATATAATTAGATAGAAGGATAAATGAGAAAATATGCTATGTTGTCATAATAAGACGCAAATGATTATGCCTTTGAGAAGCACATGAGAAGGATTGTGAACAATCATGAGTTGACTGATCTTAAAAATAAAGATGTATGTGGGCTGTGAAATATACCTATGACAACTACATGCAGGCTTAGGATTATGAATATGGTTAAATACATCATGAATGTAATTTAGAAAAATAGAGTACGTATGGATACATAATTAGGTACATGACAAATATGCATGTTTATATTCTCGAGGGAATATTTGGTAAACAAATAAAATCTAACTCAAGGATGAGTCCAGCATAGATAATGATGGATATGCAATAAGGAAGTTGCATGCTGAAGGAGTTCCATGTGGAGGAACTATGTGAAGATTCTGTCAGGAAAACAAATTCACAACCTTAATGATTGTTGAGAGTTAAGCAGTGAGCCATAAGCTTATATATAGATAGATAGATAGATACACTAGAATCCTAGATTACATTTTGAAAAACATCATGTAATGAATAGAAGACTAATAAATGAATATTGACCATTATGATAATCAAATGGTAATGTGCAGGATGCACAGGTTCATGATCCATTATGAACAAAAAAATTTCTATTAAAGCATGCTACTGTATTCCAAAAAGGGTTAGGGTGAGGCCTAACCAAGGAGGCTCAAGGAAAAGAGCAGGAAGATCCCAACAAGGATTAAATTGCAAAAGCAGAGAAAAGACAGCGAGGCCCTAGAAATAACTCAGCTGGGCTAAAAAAAAGTCCCAGGCAATGTATAAAGAATTTGAAGAAGGGGAGAACCCTCAATTCTTTTCTTGCTGTGTATCATGTTTCTCTCTGGGATGAGAAAGATAGTATCGTGATGGGAGTAAATTTTTTGACACCATAGTGATGACAATTGTATTACTACAGAAATAGTTGAGAACTGTCTGTATTGCACTCATGAAAACATTAAGGATAATGTGATGAAGTGCATACATATATGATAGGACATGTATGAAAAGGTTTTATTAATTTAAATGCTATATGATGACTAATGTGTTTATGGTGTATGTCATGTGTTGAAAGAAATAGATTGGAACTTTTGAGAAAGACAATTGCCAATAATGAACAACCTCAATCAGAGGATGACTATGAAAAGGTTCTTGTTTAAATATTGTTGAAGGGACTTTAAAAGTCCCCATGGAGCACCACTGATGGGATAATATCAGAGGGGGGGTGCTAACATCCAAAAAAGGTATAAAAATGTTCATGCCTATGTGGCACAAGGTATGAAGGGATTGGGTAAGAATCCCTTCTCAAATGTTTTATGATCTTAATGTTATGTATGAAATGTTGAAAGAAAGTTTTATGCCTTGGATACCAAAGTAGGGTATGATTCAGAAAGGAGAACCTGAATGATGGAGGTGTGAATCTCTGGTAGTGAAGAATGATTATAATCCTCAGAAGAATTCATGAACTGATATGTCATGAATACATGGACCAATCAAGGAATGATTGGAAACAAAAGTGCTCATAGATAGCACGTTGCATGGAATTGCTTCAAGGAAATGCATGTTTTCATAAAGGATAGACCATGGATTTCCCATTGAGGAAGGAGGACCTTCCAACATTTCTACTTACATTGTATAGGTCTTAGAGAAAACCAAATTTGGGTAGCCATGAGTGTTGGCACCCTGGTTATTAATGAAGGAGGAATGCTTAAAGGAATTCATGTGAAACTTGTAGTTTCATATGTACTGATTTGGGATCATGATCATCCTGTAGCCACAAGCATAGTCCTGCCGCAACAATGAATGAGAATAAATAAGCCATATGGTGAAAATCTAGGCTAAACTCCAGTGCACCATGACAAAGTACTTGTCGTAAAATGTGGGAAACTTAAAATCAATGCAAAGGTGCATTGGGTATGAATGTGGCCACGAATGTTGGCACATTCATTAAGGTCAATTGATATTTGAATTACATTCTGAAAAATTTGGTAGGCTGAAATGATGCATAGGTAAGGGATGATGTATCGTTTTGCTTTGTATCCTTGAAGAGATGAAAATGACTTGAACTACTAGTATGCTTGATTTTGAAAAGGTAATGTGCATGAAAACTAACAATTTGTTTGGCTGAGGAATGTTGAAATTGTAGGAGGAAATGGGTCTTGGATGTGGCAGTATTGTAAGCCCATAAGGAAGACCAATTTCCTACCGAGCCAAACTGCAAGGAATGGTATTTCCTTTTTGAGAAAGTGAATTTGATTGTTAGTATGCACAATTCTGAAATTGTTTGTGATGACGTTATAAAGGTGAAATAAAATGTATGTGCATGGAAACTAACAATTTGTTTGGCTCATTGAAGTTGAAAGCGCAGGAAGCAAAGGAGTCTTGAATATGGCAGCGTTGTATGCCATAAGGAAGACCAATTGCCTGCAGAGCCAAACTGCTATGGGAAGGAAAGTCCCATAATTATGAATCTGTTTCCTGTGCGAAAAAAATATGGAAACAAAATGTGGAATTTGGATATCTATGGGTCACAAGTTTACAAGAAAAAATTGAATTTAAAACTTATGATGATGTCTCATGAATTTTTATATGCTTGTGATATTGGTGAGAAAGAGTACAACTTGATCGCATGAAATAGAAACTGACTTGGGAGAAGGAGAGTAACCTTCATCCCTATCTATGATTGAGTCGGGAGAAGGAGAGTAACCTTCGTCCCTAACTTTAGCTAAGCCAGAAGGCTGTCGAGCTGTAAAAGCATGAAAAATGGCTACTTCTAAGCCATGAGAACCCCGTGGTAAGGCATGATCTCCTAGAATATTTTGTGTTGAGGTAACACAAGCCAGAGGGACACCTTGTAAGAGAAAGTCTAAGGGACGCCTCGACTGTAAGACTCGGTAGAGGCTCTGGAGTTTTTCTTGTGCAAGAAAACCTTGGCAAGCCAAAATGGATCACCCGAGGGACTGTATAGCAGAGAAGGGGATGCTTGAGCCTGGGCCTCGAGGGTGAGTGACCGCAAGGAAGATGAAACATTAATAGTTCTTGTAAACTATTGATTGGGATCATGCACCCAATGGATATGTCAAGGAAAAAAAAAAAAAAAAAGAGCCTGGATAACAAAAAAACCATGTGGACACAAATCCACAAACTATGCAGATAATTATTGTGCTAAAATTATGAAATTTTCCTAGAAATTTTTATGCAATGTTTTCGCATAAGATTATGATTAACGTGCTTGTTGTCCAAGAATTATTGAAAGCAGGTGACCAAAATTAAAGGTCTGAAAAAGGACTTGACCAAGGAAGAAGGATCAAGATGTCTGAAACAACTGAGTGAGAAAGGCATGACAGGTGTTTTTGATAAAGAACACTGAGGACGGTGTTCCTTTAAGAGGGAGGGAATTGTAACACCCCTCTTTCCCCCAACTTGTAATTAATCATAAAATAGGATTACCATGCTAAGGCATGTGGATAGTGTAAATGTATTATTGTTTGAGTTGCCAATAACTGACTGTGGGGGTGAACCCTTGAAAGTACTGGCCATGATATCACTAGAGGAAATAATGTGAAAACTATAAGAGAGGGTCATTATATCAAATAACCCCAAATTCCCTTGATGAGGATAATAAACCTCCTTCGGATCCCAAGGAGAAAAATCAGTTAATGAAGAAAGGACCAGTGGTTGAATTATCAACCACTCCCATGAATGGAAGCATGGCCAAAACTGCAGAATGTCAGCCCGAAGTACCACTGGGTATGACAGACCAAGCTGACCGGAGTTCCCTTCTGACAAATCGATAAGGAGAATGCATAGAGCTCTCCAACGGATAAGGAAGAGAAGGCCGCGAGCTTGATGCTAGTTGAGCATCTGATAAACCTCGCCGAGGCCATAACAGAGAAGGATAATCTCTGAAAGTTGCAGAGAATAGAACCCGAGTAGAAGCTGAAATAGAGAAAGAGTCCTTGAGAACTGTGAGAGTTCCCTGGTGATATCATGGCTTGGCATAGGGGTAGCCAGAGTGATAAGATTGAATTCCTTTGAGCCTATGGTTAGGTGGAAGGAAAAACACCCACAGTCAGTTGGTTGGCTACCACCTGTAATAGATAAGTAATCGCATATCTTTTGTATTTGAGTGGTACTGTAAATTAAAGTTGGATATCCTATGAATGTTGTAGGGATAGATATGTTTGATTAAAGATTTATATTGTACCCCTTTTGGTGTCTGCTTGATTGTATAATTAGGCAAGTAGGAATTTATATGGATTGGATATGTTTTATACTCGTAAATGCTTGCATACTATGGGGCCTTAGACTAGAGCCATGAACTGTGAGTTCATCGATCTTGGACACAGTTTCATGTATGCATGTTGACCATCCTATTCATTCTGAGTCCCTTGGAGGACAGAGTCTGCTAAGCTCAAGAGAGGTAGTGCAGATATGCACATGCCCTCTACAAGGCGAGAAGAGACCGAGAACCACTTACGTTATAGAGTTGAGGAATTAACGTAAGGGATGCAGGGAAGTATTCTTCAAAGTGTTACATTCTAAAGAAAGAGCGCAAGTCTCTTAATCCTTTTAGAGTCAACCAAGCTTAGGAAGAATAGCAAGATTGAAGTATCAAAAGGGAAGGCTCCTTTGTTCGGATGACGAATGAATGAGAAGCTATTTGGGAAGATCCAAGGTCCGTTGTGACCATTGGATACGGAAAGGAGTGTGGGAATTAACCCCTCGAGTCCTTTAGACTTCATGAGTTCAAAAAAATGTGAGTTTGTCGTAAGGGAATTAAAAATCCCCAAAGTCCCAAAGTTAATTTGGACTGTGGATCCAAGGATCTATCGGGATCCACCTTGACCGTCAGATCTGAGAGAAAAGGGATGTTAGTCATCCGATCTAAGGTAAAGTGCACGATTTTTAACGTTTTTGTGCACGAGAGGGTTGACTGGCCAAGGTCCTGAAGTTTCGAAGTGAATTGGGGTCGTTCATCGCCAAGGAAGGAGAGAGTGAAATCGATGAAGACCCGAAGTTAATCTTGGCCATTGATCATCAGGAGACACACGTGAGCAGATCAGTAACTATGGAAAAATTAGTTTGAGAGTTTCATATTGAGATTTGAAACTTCTGAAACCTGGAGAGCCAGAGTCTCGAAGTAAATCTCAACCATTAGATCGAAAGGGACATGTGGTAGAGATCCGTTGTCCTCGGGTGAAAGTAAATTTTGAGATTTGAGGTTCCCGAGTCCCAGAGAGCCAAAGGAGATCTGAACCTTCAGATCCAGAGGGACACATGATGATAGATCATATAATTTGAAGGAATCACTTTGAGAGTTTCATATTGAGAGTCGAAACTCTTGAATCTTGAAGTGCCAAAGCGCCGAAGCGCCGAAGTGCCGAAGCGTCGAAGAGCCGAACTGCTGAAGGGCCGAAGTGTCGAAAAGTCGAAGTGATCCAAACCGTTAGATCCAGAGGACAAGTGGCATGATTCTGTGGATCTCGGGTAAAGACCCAAAGTAAACATCGACTGTTGGATGCTCCGAAGTAGATCCGAGTCGTCCGATCCAGAGGACAGGTGGTGTGAATCTATGGATTTCGGGTAAAGACCCGAGGTAAATGTCAGTCGTCAGATCGTCTGAAGTGGATCTAAACTGTTAGATATAGAGGATAGGTGGCATGAATATGTGGATTCCAGGTGAATATCCAAAGTTAAATGCTGTCGTTGGATCATCCGAAGTAAACCTCAAGTGTTGGATTTCCAAAGTGAATCTGAGCCGTCAGATCAACAGCTTCGGAAAATCCATTCAAGATTTTCTTAGTTGAGATTTGAGATTCCCGAAGTCTGAAGTTCTGAAAATCCAAAGTGAATCTCAATCGTCCAATCATCCGTAGAATATTTGAGCTGTCAGATCACCCAAAGTAAATATCAAGCGTCAGATCGGAAAGGTGAATTTGAGCCATCAGATACCGTCTATTCAGGAGAAGGCAAGGTTTGAGAGTTGAGATTTTCGAAGTCTGAACTTCCAGAAATACGAAGTAAATCTCAACCATCCAATCAACTTAAGTGAAGTTGAGTCGTCATATCATCCGGAGTGAATATCCAACGTCAGATCACCCAAAGTGGATATGATCCGTCAGATTCAGAGGAGGTGTGGTGTATATCTGAGAACTCTGGATAAATATCTGAAGTAATTCATAGTCGTCATATCTGAGAGAGACGTGGAGAAGATCTGTGGACTCCGGGTAAAGACCCGAAGTAATCCTCGATCGTTAGATCAAGAGGACACGCGTCAGTGGATTATAGCCTTCGAATAAAAGCCATTGGGAACATGGGTGAAGTTTGAGATTTGAGATCTTAGAAGTCTGAAACCCTAAGGAGATATCGACCGTTGATCGAGAAGAGGGCCATAGGACCATTGATCCAGTTGAAATGTCAACCACCCGAAGTAAAGGCATGACCATTGATTAGGAGAATAGGTGTACGCAGATCCTCAACTCAAAATATTGAAGTACGAAAGAGAGAAGGGTTTGAGAGTTGAAACTCCCTAAACCTAAAACCACGAAGTAGATCTCGTCCGTTTATTTTGCAAGAGGTCATATCTGATTCGTATGTTTGAGAGGGGAAGATATGAACCACCAGTTTTAGAATTACCGTCAATATCAAGAGATCAATGGTCCCATAGCATTGTAGGGATATGAGTTGCACAGACGTTAAAAAGTTGAGGGTGGGCCGCAATTCGAACCGTGGTTTTGAAACGAGGACACATGGAGGCTCGAGGAGAATTGCGGGCCGAAAAGCAGTTTGATTCAAGCTACCTTTGGTTGCGTCCGCAATCGCGTGGTCCCATAAGGTCATTTCCCAAGGTTACATCAAGAGGGGGTTTATCCAGAAAAGGAGCTAATGCCCAGTACTAAGATATTTCGTAGGGGAATGAAAGGGAAGGTCGCGGGTGCCATTAAACCTGCACCAAGGAACCAAAAGGTTCTGTGTTTAATTATAGAATGAGACCATCAAGGTCTTAGAGAGTCGATTTACTTCAGAATCAGAGATCCTTGATCGGGAGGTCGGATTGGTTCCCGACTTTCCAAATTAGAAACCATAAATGGAGAATCTTTCTTTTAAGAAAAGTGAAATTGTTTTTATGCCCCATCATGGGCATGTTACAGATGATTTCTTGTCTCCAAAATGACTGGAATAGGTTGTTGATTGGTCTATAAAATGACTTACAGAGGCTACAAACCTATCACCAGTATGACTAGACGTGACTGGACGTTTTCGCCCAGCATGACTTGCAGAGGTTGAGTTTTGGTCTTCAACATGACTAACATAGGTTAAGGACCTATCTCCAACATGACTCGTAGAGGTTGGTGATTGAACTCCAATATGACTTGCAAGGACTAGGTTCATGCCCCTATCATGACTTGCACAAGCTAGTTGTTTGTCTTCAAGATGAATTGCAGAGGTTGATGACCTATCTCCAACTTGACTCACAAAGGTTGGTGATTTCTTCTTCCTATTCTTCCTCTTTCTATTTCGGTTACTAGTAGCTATAATTTAACTAGAGAAGGTATAAGGAGGAGGAGAATAATTTGATGACGAAGGAACATCAACATGATTCCCATGACATAAGGTGCTTAACTGAGAAGCATCAAGAGAATTCAGGACATTTGGAATCGTACCCAACCAAACCGGTAGTCCCACATTCAACCCAGGAATGTAAAATGTGACTATCAAAGGGACACCAACATTTCTGAAGAAAGGAAAATAACAAGAATCCCCTTGCAAAGGGGTTCCTTGGTTGGTATCATCAGGAACTTTTTCCATGAAGATAATATGCACAGGTTCTTCCCTTGTGGGATCGTTCAAGTTCGTAAAAGTCTAACACACTGAATCTGACAAACTAGTGGTATAAAAAACAACGCCTATAAAGAGGCAACTCCACATTTCTAAGTGGAATAATGAAAATTCTTCATGACCTATGGAGTGGGAGGTCTACCATCTTAGGTCAGAGACCCAAAGAAATGACTGACTAACTCGCTATGGAACACTAGGGAGCATAAAGCACACCACTAAGAAGAAAATCCTAAAAAGATACAAACCAAAAAAATGACCCTTCTGAATGCTTCCAACCCAAGGAGATGAATTCTTGATTGTTGGGTATGCGTTATATTCGTTGCACGAGAAGTAGTTTCCCATATTTAGGTGGTTTTTCGGCACATGGTTTTTGCCGATGGTTTTCTATTTTCGGTTAAAGAATTAGGGTTGTTGACTAATCCGGGTCATTGGGTTAGGGTTTTGGATGTCGATGGATCCTATATGTATATTGTATTGTAAATAATGTATCAACATGAATGAATATAGAATATGATGCTTTTCCCGGTTTGGGTTTCTAGGGGAAAAATATTTGTGTAATGTTTGTATTTGCCATTGTATATTTTCTATTCTTTTACTGAAAATCTGTTTGCAGTAAATATTGTACAAGGTTAAAATCTACATTTGGTATCAGAGCTTTGTTGGTTTCAGGGGGACGCCTTTGTGGTCAAGGGTTTGGCTCGGGACTGTGATAAGCCTTGTTACAGTGGGAGATCTGCGGTATTGATTTTCCAGGTGAAACGAAATGGCAAGCAATTCAAAAATGAAGATTGAGAAGTTTAATGGGAAAATTTTTGAGCTGTGGAAGCTCAAGATGGAAGATATTTGGTGGACAGAGATCATTGGATCGCGGTAGATCCAGGTACTAAACCTACAAGAACTTCAATAGATGACTAGAAAAAGTTGGATCGGAAGGCAAAGAGCATAATCTGACTGTGTCTCTCAGATTCAATATTACTGGATGTGTCAGAGGAAGCTACAACCAAGGATTTATGGAATAAGTTGGGGAATTTATATCAATATAAGTCCCTAGTGAATAAACTATTCCTGAGAAAGAAGCTGTATAACCTGAGGATGAAAGATGGAGATTCAGTGGCAGAGCATTTGAATGCCTTCAATACTATGGTAAGTCAGTTAGTATCTGTTGAGATTAAAATTTCAGATGAAGATAAATGTATCAGTTTACTGTGTTCTTTACCAGACTCATGGGACAGTCTGGTTGTGGCCATAGGTATTAATACAACTTCCTTGAAGTTTGATGAAGTGGTCTCATCTTTGTTGTCGGAGAATATGAGACGAAATAATATGGAAGGACAGAGCACAAACACATTATTTGCAAGAGGACGATCCCAAGAAATAAATATATCTAAGTTCTCAAGTGGGATATATAAGTCTAAGGGTAGATCTAAATCTCCTGGAAAGTTTGTAAAGGTATGTTGGAGATGTGGAAAAGAAGGGCACTATAAAAGCAATGTAGATCCAAAGTTGAGAAAAAGAAGGGATCTAAAGAATCTCCTTCTACAAAAGAAAATACCTCCAAGGAATAAGGAGGGGATGTGTACTTGGCTTCTTCAAGCACACATGCATATCATGAGGCATGGTTGGTTGACTCTGGTGCATCCTTTCATATGACTCCCCATAGGGAGTGGTTCTGCGAATATGAAAGGTATGATGGAGGTAATGTTTTCTTAGGTAATGTTTTGACAACCAGAATCATAGGATGAGGAAAATTCAAGTTGAGGCTCATATATGGAAGGATTAGAACACTGCCTAGTGTTATACAAATCCCAGGTTTGGCGAGAAATTTGATTTCTGTAAGCAAAATGGATGATGCAGGGGTAAAAACAATATTTGAAAAGGAAACTTGCAGGATGGTTCAAGGAGCAATGGTGTTGCTGAAGGGATTTCGGTTTGGAACTCTATATAAGCTGCAAGGAAGCACTATTAGTGATGGGTGTAATAGTTCCATGGTTCCTGATATTGGAGCTGAATAAGAAAGAACTCCTACAGTCTTTGGATAAAAGGTTATGTTGTGGCATCAAAGACTAGGGCATATCGGAGAGAAGGGTCTCTGACTACTACACGGTAAGGTATGGTTGAAGGCATGTCTAACTTCTCTCTGGATTTTGATTTCTATGAACATTGTCTATATGGGAAGCAAAATCGGGTAAGATTCCTCTCTGGTGCAACGAGGGCAGAAGAAATTTTATAGCTAGTTCACATGATGTTTTTGGACCTGTGTCGGTCGCATCATTGGGATAATATGTGTACTACATCTCATTTATAGATGACTTCTCGATGAATACTTGGATATATTTCCTCGGGAAGAAATTTGAAGTCTTTGACAGGTTTAAAGAGTTTAAGGCTCTTGTTGAGAATCAAACAAAGAAAAGAATTAAGGTGTTGAGAACAGATAATGGCGGAGAGTTTTGTGGGAATGAATTTGAATAATTCATTAAGAAGTGTGCTATAGCAATGCAAAAGACTACTCCATATACACCTCAACATAATGGAGTTGTAGAAAGGATGAACAAGACGCTGATGGAAAAAACAAGGTGCATGCTCAATGGTGTCGGGTTAGGGCAATAATTCTGGGTAGAGGCAGTGGATACTGCATGTTACCTGGTCAACATATCACCCTCATCAACGTTGAATGATAGACTCCACAAGAGGTATGGACTGGTAAGGAACCTTCTGTCACACATCTCAAGGTATTTGGCTATGATGCATATGTTCATGTTCCAAAGGAAAACAGGAGTAAGCTAGATAAGAAGGATGAAAAGTGTATCTATATTGGATATAAAAATGGTCTCAAAGGTTATAAGCTTTGGAACCCAGAAACTAAGAAGGTAGTGTATAGCTGATATGTGGTGTTAGATAAATGAAGGATGTTGTTAAACAAGAAGTCCTACCAAGTAAGGAAGAACCAGAGAAAATAGAGTTTGATTTAAAGGATGATGAGTCAGACTCTACAGAAGAACAAGAATCAGAAGAAGAAGATCCTCATACTCTAGTATTGAGGAGATCGGTTCGAGAAAAAAGGCCACTGGAAAGGTATACTCCATCTGATTTCTGTTCAAATTTTTTTGCATCTATTACTGATGATGATCCTAGAACTGTCAGGGAGGCAGTGGATTTAGAGGATGGAAATCTATGGAAAAGGGCCATGGACGAAGAAATGGCATCTTTGGATAAGAATGAGGCTTGGGACCTAGTGGAGTTTCCGACTGGAAGAAATCCCATTGGAAGCAAATGGGTATTTAAAAAGAAGTTGAATGCAAAAGGAAAAGTGGAGAAATATAGAGCTCGGTTAGTAGCAAAGGGTTATTCCAAGGTTAAGGGAATTGATTTTGGTGAGATTTTTTCTCCTGTTGCCAAGTTAACCTCTATAAGATTTGTGTTATCTGTTGCTACTGCATTTGATTTTGAAATAGAAAAAATGGAGGTGAAGACAACATTCCTACATGGGGATTTGGAAGAAGAAATCTATATGAAGCAACTAGATGGTTATGTTGTGAAGGGAAAGAAGGAGCTGGTATGCAAGCTGAAAAATTCCCTGTATGGTTTAAAACAATCACCAAGGATGTGGTATGAAAAATTTGATACTTATATGCTGGGACTTAGCTTCACAAGAAGCAAAGAGGATCACTATGTGTATTTTAAATTAATTGGTGATCATTTGATTTATTTGGTCTTGTATGTGGATGACATGTTGCTAATAGGAAACAACAAGGAGATTATCCAAGATGTGAAATTAAAAGATATTGGAAAAAGAGGAAACTCTGGTTAAATCAGAGAAAATATGTCGAGACAACATTGCAGAGGTTTAATATGTAGGAATGTAAACCGGTGAAGGTTCCTATTCCTGTTGGTGTAAAGTTAATTGTGGATCAGTGTCCCAAGACACAAGAAGAAGAGGAGGACATGTCTTGTGTTCCATATGCGAGTGCAGTTCGCAATTTGATGTATGCAATGGTCTGAACTAGACCAAACATTGCACATGCAGTGGGAGTTTTGAGAAGGTATATGTCAAAACCAGGGAAGGAGCATTGGACAACAGTAAAGAGGGTTTTTAGGTATTTGCATGGCACTGCTAGATATGGATTGTGCTACCAAGGAAGACTGGGATTGGATAGATTGGTGGATATACATGTCTTTGTGGATGCAGACTGGGTAGGAGATCTAGATCGTAGGATATCTACAAGTGGGTATGTGTTTAACCTGTTTGGAGGAGCAATAAGTTGGATGCGCAGAAGACAAGTTGTAGTGGCACTTTCAACTATAGAAGTTGAATACATGGAAACCACTCATGCAAGTAAGGAAGTATTATGGTTACAAATATTGTGTTCAGGTATTGGGTTGGTACACCAAGATGTAAGGATAGATTGTGACAGTCAGAGTGCAATTTTTCTGGCGAAGAACCAAGATTATCATTCAAAGACAAAGCATATTGATATTCAATATCACTTTGTGAGAGACATGATTGAAGAAGAGAAAATATTGCTGATGAAGGTGGACACTTTGAATAATGTTGTAGATTCATTAACAAAATCCGTGAGCATTGAGAAGTTCTCTTGGTGTAGAGGATCCATGGGCATTGCTGCCCTGGATTGTTGACTATGTAACCCTGTAACCCCTTGTATGCAAAGAAAACAACAAGTGGGAGAATGTTGGGTATGTGTTATACTCTTTGCATGAGAAGTAGTGTCCCATATTTAGGTGGTTTTTTGGCACATGGTTTTTGCCGATGGTTTTCTATTTTTGGTTAAGGAATTAGGGTTGTTGACTAATCCAGGTCATTAGGTTAGGGTTTTGGATGTCGCTGGCTCCTATATGTATATTGTATTGTAAACAATGTATCAACATGAATGAATATAGATTATGCTAGTTTTCCCAGTTTGGGTTTCCAGGGGAAAAATCTTTGTGTAATGTTTGTATTTTCCATTGTATATTTTCTGTTCTTTTACTGAAAATCTATTTTCAGTAAATATTGTACAAGGTTAAAATCTACACTGATCTTTTAAATCATTCACAAAGGAAAACAACTAGCCATGAGAAGTAGTTACCCAGACCTCCGACCGCCGGACCCTTCGGGTGTCTCCCAGAGAATACAAAGTCTCCCTCAGGTATCGTGATGCACCCCTCGCAATCATCTATGTGTCAACCTATAATCAACAACTAGGGGGGTACAATATACAACCGAGGGAGTGTATGGGAAGGATAACTAAGTCCGAAGATCCTCCTAAGGCCTGAAACGCAATAGGGCCATAATCACTTTTAGAGTACCTTGGACAGATCCAAGTGTCTCAAAGATATGACACAATTCGGGCCAATAAATCTATAGGATTCACCCCCAATACACACTCTCCCAATTGCTTTGTCGGGGTCAGGAGTGGATATCTTCGTCACCGTCCTCCACGTGGCCTCGTGTTTGACTTCTGTATGAGAGGATCTTCCTGGATTGAGTAATTACAAAGTAAATTTTTCACACCACAGCACATACACCTAAGTTAAGTTTTGGTTGGCCTTAGATATTTTACCTTTCCACACCTAATCCAAGGCCCTAGACTAAGCTATTGGTGAACCCTATAAAAAGTGTTACTAATATATTTTATATTAGTGTGTTCCTTTTAGAGGATTTTCTTACTCAAGGAACAAAAGTGCAACTGATGTTGTTTGAGACTCTTGCAAAAATGAACCTTACAAGAAAACTGGCAAATAAAACTTTACACTAATCCTTCAAATGAAAATAGTTTCAAGGAATAAAAAGAATGAACAATCCTTCAATTTTAAAAATGCAATATTTTCTCCTTTCCATGCAAAAAAGCACAATGCATTTTTCAAGTGAAACAAAAGAGTAAATGAATGTATTTTCTTTCTTATTTTTTCTTTTAAAATGATTTCAAGATGAGAAGAAAACACAACACTATGCTAATTTATTTTTCTTTTTCAAATAACAATGCAAAGAAAATGCAAAGAAAGAAAGAGACCTAAAAAAATAGGTTTTTTTTTTTTTATTATTTTCTTCCAATCAAAGTAGAACTAACAAAAGATGCTAAAAGAAACTACATAATGCAACTCATGTTTCTTAAAATTCAATATAAAAATAAACCAAAAAATGCTTGGAAACATAGAGAGACAAGAGGATTTTATTTTTTATTTCATAAGCAATCTGAGCCTAAGGGAAGATGTAAAAAGTCTATTCTATGGAACAAGTAAGAACAAATTAACACGGAATTTGAGTTATCACTGGAAGTTACTTGCTATGATAGCCAAGTCCATCAATCCAATAATGGTTAATATCTTCGACCAAAATTTTGTAATTTCTCCTTTGTGGAAGATCCACGATCCACCATTATCCAAGCGATAATACACACGATGGATTTCATGAGATTCGAGCTAGATGCACATGATAAATCAACACTCGTAAGGAAATAATCGAATCTACTACCCAACTTCCTCCCTATGATTGGTATATGTTAAAAGGAATTTAGAAAAATAAAATTTAACAAGCCTTAAGTTCACTTAGGTAATAAGCCTTGATTTTCAATATTAATACACATATGTAATCATATGATATTAATATCCTTAATAAAAAATAATCACAAATAACCCCACTACATTTACACTAACACTACTAAATAATTAATTAAGAGTAAAACCTAATTACCTAAAACCCTAAAATAAATAAATAATTAAAAGCAACCCACTACTTATATACCAACACTATTAAATAACTAATTAAGAGTAAAACCTAACAAATTACCTAAAACCCTAAACAAATAATTAAAAGCCTTATATAACCTAGTTTTTATACTTATACATACTAATTATTGTTCGCAAAACCCTAGATTTAAGTCTCATTACTTAAAATCAAGTCTCATTAATTAAATTAAATTATGAAATTAGGACAACCGAGTTAATTAAATAACTTTTAAATTGTCTTGCATTTAAAGTATTAATTGACAACGATCAGCTAGATCTCACTCGACAATTAGTCCTGATGATGAATCCCGATTCAGATTCAAAACGTAGACGACGAAATGACTCCAACTGTGGATTATTCGAACAACACATGCGAAACTCCTCACCACAGAAACTTAAAAACAACAAAAGCCTTAAGTTACGGTCATCACTATCGTATCCCTTCAACTGCTGATAACTCATAACTAATACTTATCCTACCTCTAATTTTACCCAACCTCTAATTGTTTATTACACTTTTCTTTCTTTTCCTATAGTTTGAATTTGACTCAATTCTTTTAATTTGTTTAATATTTTATTTAGTCTCTCATTTAATCTTAGACTTAGATTTAGTCTTAAACTTAGGCTTAGACTCTTGTTTGGATTATAGTTTATAATTTATGATTAATTAATACTATGTTCTAACAAGGTCTAAATATTTCATTAAGTTCTCTAGGCCATCTAGATTTATTGACTCACATTTTAAATTATGTGACATGCCCTTCAAGACGCACCTCCGTTCTCCAAGGGTGCCACTCGCCTTTGACTGGTTTTGAAAGTTTGTTCAAACCTTGGAGTCAACACTCCATTCGGTCGAACTTGTGAGAGACTAAGGGGTTCTAAGGAATAAGGATTCTTCCTTATTGCATGCCCCTTAGATTTACTTGTGAGTGACTGTCTTAGTCTTCCCTCACGACATTGTGTAGCTCTCGAACTAGGTAATCATTAACCTACGATTCATGTCACAGTGGGAGTACTAGTAGGATATGACAAAGACACTTCCACACCTCTCCCTCAAATGTCTGGTTTCTATGCATGACCCCTTTACTCATTGTGTGAATCATATTAGCAAGCATCATCAAGCCTACATCCACTGACAAAAACAATGATAATAATACATATACACAAATCATTCTGTAATCAATCATATATCACATGTCCATAAAATAAAATAATCAATCAAAATACAATCCACTCCCTGACTCCATACGGAGTCCAAGGAAGTCCATTGATGCCATCAACATCCAAAACATGTCATGTGTCCTGCACACTCAATAGAACTCGTCAATAATATATGTCAATACATATACATCTGAATGTAACAATGAATTACAAGACATCATCAACATCATATATAACTCATAACAAAAATGAAATCATAATGTACTATAGCCAGATCACTTGCATGCAAGTGTCCTCAAAGAATATGTCAATATAAGTGTGATCAGTAGTACGTGATGCTACATCATCAATAACAATGTTTGAGAAACTGCTAGTTACACTTCCATTTTCATTGTCTGAAATCCCTTCATCTTCACTAGTTTGTTTTGTAAGACTCCAAAGCATAATGCTTGCAATCAATATAAGTATCATTTTAGGATTGACCTCAACAATGTCTTCAGGTAGAAGGAAAAATGAGCATCCAAGCTTCCTTGCCACATTGATTATATAGGTTGCATTCAACCTCTTTTCTTCCTCATTCTTGCCTTTTGTGATAATGTACCATTTCACAACCCTAGGTTCCATAGAACTCAGTATATTATCAAGGTTCCTTTGTTTATCTGGTATTACAGATGGAAATATATAAATACAAAATGAATGGAAAATAAATAATTTTATTGAGATAACTTCTATAGGTAATTATTATAAGATGTAAATGTCCACTCCTATATAGGTGGTATCCCTTTCTACTTGATGATTAACATTTATCTGGTATCGAATATAGTGCTTTGTTTTGTTAAGGCGACACAACTATAGATGATGGAGGGTTTCTTGATGCTTAACTTATTTTACTATTGACATATAGTGCTACTTTTTGCTAAGGCAACGTGACTACAAATATCCAAAACTATGAATTGTAAGGTTAATTGCCTTGGACAATGAGATCATTTCTTGTAAAATAATTCTTTAAATGCTTTTAATATCATCACTATCATATCATAAAAGAAATTCGAAGGCTCATCAAAATTTTAAATGTTTTGCACTTCTTTTTTTACATCTCTGCCAATGCTTGTTGTGATTCTGTTGTTTCATTGTTTGAAAAAGAGAATAGCTCCCTTGGAGACAATTTCCTGCTAATTTTAAATGTTGTATATTGTTTTGAAAGATGGTTAAACCACATGCAGATAAATCATACAAAACATGCAATGTCTACAAAACAAAAAGACATTTATAATGTCAACAAAGCTCCAAAGACTACATAAGAGCATGTCAACATTGGTCATAGTGATCATGAAGAAGTCGCCGAGCAATGTGTAAAGGACATTGTTGATAGTGGTGCTAAATTTGAGGTAATAATTTTTTTTTTGTGATAGTTAATCTGTCCCAATGTTTTGTCATAAATTATCATGCTTAAAATGTTCTTTTTGACAAAAATTTATTGCTTGCATTCTTCATACTTTTGAATGCTTAATAAGACATTCTTCATACTTTTGAATGTTGTATATTTGTTTTGTTGGACATATTGTCATTGATGTGTTGTCATTGATGTCAAAAGTCGATGTCATTGTGATATAGTGATGAGTTGTTATGAAAAACGTGTAGAGGAATCTACCTAAATCTCACGAGAGGTAGCATGCAGAAAATCCATGTACAGAAGGAATAACAAAGTACAAGGAATTAAGAGCTCGGGAGGGCTAGCGACTGAAGATCAGTGAATAAATGAATGCACAAACAGTTATTAAAAGGCTTAGGAGAAATAGAAATGAAATAGATCAGAAGCAAGAAACACTAATCAAAGCTCAGAAGGGAAAGCACATTGTAGAAACGTGATAGGAATTGAATTCCCAATAGATCAACGATCTTGGTTCACTTGGAATCCAAGTATAAATGCAAAAACTCAGAAGAGATGACACACAAGAGGCTCAAAAGAGATTACGCACAAGAGTCGTCCATTATCATTTCGGGACAATATAGGACCGTCAGATTGAGGGGAAGTCATAGGAATTAGATCTCAACCAACAGATATGAAGCAGGAGCTTCGGGAGGTTTCCCAACCGTTATATTAATATTTGATCTAGATTTAAGTAATTTTCGTCGATCTTGAATGAAAAAGGGGAACCGTTAGATCAGGAGATAGTCAACTCCAGCGTTGATCACTATGTTGGTATGTTTACAGGCAGAGTGTGCTTTTCATTGATGGCAAGATAAGAGTGTGCAACAATGGCAAAACAGGAACATCGTAAGCTCAGGAGGATTAGCGCAGAGTAGCACATAGTGCATAGGTGTGCGCTAGGGACGAGGTTAACTCATTGCCAAAGCTCAAGAGAGATAGCGTACTCAGGTTCTTAGATGGGTAAAAGGTCAAGGCCTCTGACACTTAAAAATTATTCCAAGTCAGGAGAAGAAGCGATAGTGATCATTGGATCCCATTGAGAATTCTCGATAACCATCAGATCTGAATTCAAAAATGATGAAGCGCGCAGATGGAGGACAGATCTCGTTTGTTAGATCCGAGCACAGGGTCTGACCATCATTGGATCTAGGAGAACCCGCACGTTCTTTAAAGTGCAAGGTGAAGTGGGCTTAAAAAATCCTGAAAGAAGGAGGACCGTCCATCTTAGGGTAGGACACATGGTCATAGATCATCATCTCACTAACTGAAAGGTCAAAGGAAGGAAGTTCTCTAACTCGTGAGTTGCGAAATCGCGATAAGATATTGACCATTGATCCAAGAGGGACATGTGGCAAAGCATTAATATCTCGCTGATTGGAAATTAAAAGGAAGGAACTTGCAAATCGTGATATGTGAGATCACGATAAGATCTGGATCATCAGGTATTTGGAGATCTCGACCGTTTATGAGGCTCCATCTCGGAGTCTTAGCGATCGTGACTTGGAGCGTCGAGACCCTTCATCACAGAATTTGTGAGATGCGAGATTGTGATAAGATCTAGACCGTCGGATCTTTGGAGATCTCGACCGTTGATCAGGCTCCATATCAGAGTCTCGATGATCGTGACTTGGAGAGTCGAGACCCCTCATCACAGAACTCACGAGATGCGATATCACGGTAAGATCTGGATCGTCAGATCTTTGGAGATCTCGACCGTTGATTAGGCTCGATGAAGTTTATACGTTCACAAAATACGAAGCGCCTTTTAGCAAAGCCTGTGGTCACCTCTGGTGATCACATGAGGGGAAGAAGCTAGAGTTACTAAGCTCCATCTCCGAGTCTCAGTGATCACGACTTGAAGTGTTGAGATCTCGTATTACAGGTATGCCGAGATGCGAGATCTCGAAATTCAAATACTGTTTTGCGCTCGGTCACAGCTAGTGGGCATATGGGATAAATGTGAAACCCTGCCAATTTAATCCAATGGTGTAGGAGAACTTGAATATGATCAAAGGGATACTGTTGCACTGCACAGTGTAACTTCTAGAAACAACTGATGGTCTTTTCTAGAGGACTCGAAGAGGCCTAAGTGTGATCGCCAGAGAAGATGAAGAGTCTCAATGCATCTTTCAGTGGAATGAAGACTATTCATGCAGGCGATTGACAGATGGAAGAGCATTGAAGCATGTAACAGAAACAGAAAGGATAAGCTCGACTGTGCCAGAGAAGATGAAGAGTCTCAATTGCCAGAGAGGCTGAGGAATCTCAACATAACACCCAATGATGATGGACACATGGGGGCAACCGCTAGAGAAGATGGAGACTTACCATGATGATGAGGCAGAGAGGACTAGAGAGGGTAGAAGATGCAGAAAAGGGAAGAGCACATGAGGGGGAATAGCTATGGGATAGTGAAGTGGAGAAAACACCCCGATGTGAAGGATATTGGGGAGGTGAGAGTAGGTAGAAGCATGGCACATATTGGATGCACAAGGAGAACAAAGACGATAAGGATGCAGGAAAAATAAGAGATGAGTGTTGTTGTTTTTGAGGGTGATTGAAGTGTGAAGAAGGAGACAGAGCACTACAACAGAAATGCACAGAAGAGGAATGGTGCATTGAAGGCACATGGCGCACAGAGCATAAAAAGGAGAAGAATAGAAAGCGCAAGGAGGTGTCTAGGAAGACACTGAGACAAACAAAGAAAGGTAGTGTAGTGGAACAATGATGAAACTGGTAAGTCATTGATGAACATTATATCATTGTAATAGGTTTCTGTAACAAAGATTTATATTTCAGGGTGGTTGGGAGGTGCTAGGGAGGTCCGTTGTCCTCAGAGGTTCAAGTGGGTTCTTGAACACAGGGATTTGTAACTTCCATCTGGTTGCAGCCAGAGAAACCAAGGAGGCAGGGTGGTGCAAGGGAGAACTGTTGTTCTCTGATATACAGGTCAGTGCCTGGGTAAAAGGAAGTTGGTGCTTCCATCCAGTTGGTGCTGGAACTCATAGGAAGTTGGTGCTTCCATCCAGTTGGTGATGGAACTCACAGGAAGTTGGTTCTGGAACTCACTGGAAATTGGTGCTTCCATCCAATTGGTGCTGGAACTCTTAGGGAGTTGGTGCTTCCTTCTAGTGGGTGCTAGAGAAAACATAGAGTTGGTGCTCTCAACAAGTAGCAGCTTGCAAAATAGAGGTTATAACCTCATTATGAGTTGGAACTCATATGTATGATAATGTAAAGAATGTAAAGATTACTTATCATATAAAGAAGAAGAGGTTTTTACCCTTTATGGGTTTCCTCAGGAAATATTTGTCTCTATGTATCTCATATGTGTGACTGATGTTGAATGTACTATTGCCTATTTCCCTTCATTACTGTGATTGTCACTGAGTGCATTGTAAAATTTTTAAAATAAGCATAATTTTTTAAGCACGGTAACAACTTATTCACCCCCCCTCTCAGTTGTCCAACAATTGGTATCAGAGCTGGCCCATTTTATCTAAGGGTAGATCCTAGAGATTAAACATGTCAATCCATGAAGGAAATTCAACCAATAAGATCCCTCTATTCAATGGAACAAACTTTGCCTTCTGGAAAGTTAGAATGAGAACCTACATAATGGATTTAGGTGCAGATGTCTCGGATGTGGTAGATACTAGTTATGTAAAGCCAATTGTACTAGCTAATAAGGATGACAAGCTAGAATTTAGCTTCAATGATAAGGCTATGAATGTTATCTTAAGTAGGCTTGCAAAAGAATAATTTGTAAAAGTTATGCACCTAGGAACTGCCAAAGAAATGTGGGACAAACTCATTAGCAGTTATGAAGGTAATGAGAAGGTAAAGGATGCCAAGATACAAACCTACAGACTACAGTTTGAACATCTAAAGATGAAGGAAGATGAGACTATTGGAAAATATTTTCTGAGACTAGAAGAAATGGTAAATGCCATGAAAGCACTTGGTGAAAAAATTGAGGAACCTTCGTTAGTTCAGAAAATCTTGAGATCTCTCCCGGATAGGTTCAACCCGAAGGTCTCTTCTATAGAAGAAATTAATGATCTAAAAACCTTGGAGTTTGATCAACTTCTAAGAACATTGACTGCATATGAAATGAGAATAACTAAAGATAAACCCACCTCTAGAGGAGAATCATTTAAAGTAGACAAGAATGAGGATTCTGAGCCCGATGAAATTGAAGCAAAATTAATGAAGAGACTGAAGAAGGGATCATGAAAATACAAAGGTAAGATGCCTTTTAAATGTTTCAACTATGGTTGGATAGGTCATTTTTCAAATAAATGTCCTCACAAAATAAAGGATTAGACATGTGATGATGAGGAGAAGCACAAACACAGAAATTTCTTTAAAGAGAATAATTTTCAGAAGAAAAGTCTTTGTGTAAACAATGATGATGATCCTTCAAATGATGAAGAAAATGACTCCTCTATTAAAGATAAACTAAATGACTTCATACTTATGGCCAAGGAGGATTATGATAATAAAATCTCAGGAAGTGAGGCTAATGAAGAAGAAGCTGTGGTTGATATGGAAGGAGAACTGATCAGTGCACTAGAAAAGATTGACAGACTCAGAATTAAGAACAGAAAGAAAAAACAATTGCTGATACAGTTCGAGAAAGAGAGTAAAGAACCTGATGAAGACCTTGTCCTACTAAAAGTGGAATTAGAAGAGGCAAAGAAAATCAAAGACATTCTAAAACAACAGTTATCAGAAAAGAAGACAAGATGTGAAGCCTTAGAACAAGAAGTAGTGAAAACCAGGAAAGAGATGGAGAAGTTTCAAACCTTATATAATCAAAATCTTTCAAGTATCAAAGCCTTAGAAGGATTAGCCACCATTCTGAATTAGCAAAGGAATCCAAAGCTAAAAACTGGTTTGGGTTATGAAGAGGGATCAAGTAGTGGTAAGCCAAGAAATGAAGAACCCCTCAAGTTTGTCAAATCTACAACCAATGACAACAAAAAACCTGCAGAAACAAAGGAAGACAATCAACTGCCCAGGACAAGTAAAGAAAAAGGTGCCAGGACTGAATATGTAAAACAAATAAATAATGCGTTCCTTGCTAAAAGACGCCATCAACATGGAAGAAATCAATTTTCTCAAACAAGAACACCATTTTCCAGGTACAAAGAATTTTTCTATGGCTATTGTTTCTACTGTTCTAACTTTGGTCACAAAGCTGTAAATTGTTCAGTAAGACTTAGACATGAGAAATTAAGATTTCAAAAGAATAAATACTTGCCACAACAAAGAATGATACAACCAAGTAACAAACCTTCACAGATTGCAAATTGCCAAATTACGTTTAGAGACATGCAACTAAGGAGGTCAAGAAATAATAAATAGTCAATGAGTAGACAATGCTACAACAACAACTTTGACCTGTTGAAAAATGAGATTAAATGCTACATCTGTCATAACTATGGACATAAAGCTATAGATTGTCGCTTAAAGAATTACAATCCAGATTTGATCCCCACTGCTGAAAATGTCAAGGCTTGGAGGAAGAAAGCAAATGACAAGTGTGGACTAGTGTTATCATCCCAAAGACAGAAGAATCCCTGGTATATTGACAGTGGATGTTCCAAACATATGACTGGAGACAAAAGTAAGTTTCTAACTCTAAGTGAAAGCAAATCAGGGAATGTAACTTTTGGAAATGATGCACCAGGAAAAATTAAAGGTAAAGGAATGGTAAGGTTGAGTAATGGCAAAGGGAAAGCTCAAGATGTGTTGTTAGTAGAAGGTCTGAAACATAATCTGCTTAGTTTCAGTCAAGTTTGTGACCAAGGATGTGAAGTCGTTTTTACCTCTAAAGACTGTAGAATAAAATCTATGAATTCAGGACAACTAGTTGCAAAAGGAATAAGAACAGAAAACAATGTCTATGTGTTAAAAGAGGAAAGAGAAGAATTCCACTTAAGCAAGTATGATGAAAGCTGGTTATGGCATAGGAGACTTGGACATCTAAACTTTGACCACTTAATCAAGATCAAAAACCTCGAGGTAGTAAAAGACCTTCTGAGAATATCAAAGCCCCAAGATTCAATTTGTAAACCCTACCAAGTAGGAAAGCTAACCAGGACACAGTTTAAGTCCAAGAGCTTTACTTCAACAGAGAAACCACTCCAACTATCTCATATGGATCTTTGTGGACCATCAAGATAGGAAGGCACAGGGAAATAAAACTACTTCATGCTGATTATTGATGATTACTCCAGGCTTACTTGGGTTGCCTTTCTCAAGGAAAAAACTGAAGCATTTGAGAAGTTTAAAATATTTAAGGCTTTAACTGAGACTCAAACAGGAAAGAGGTTAAAAGCAGTAAGATCCGACTGAGGAGGAGAGTTTATGTCAAGTGAATTCAAGGAATTTTGTGATAAGCATTAGATTAAGAGAGAGTACACAATCCCAAGAACACCACAACATAATGGATTAGTTGAGAGGAAAAACAGAACATTGCAGTAAATGGCCAAGTCAATGATGAATGAGAAGGACATTGGTCAAACCTACTGGGTAGAAGAAATACACACAACAATCCATGTTCTTAACAAAGCCCACCTCAGACCACAAAGTGACAAGACACCTTATGAACTGTGGTATGGGAGACC
>JZKD02S1827424.1:37380-74255 GCA_000966675.3 Picea glauca | reverse complement strand
ACATAATGCATGTTGTTGGAATGGTAGGAAGATATCAGTCTGCACCTAAACAGAGTCATTTGCTAGCTGTCAAAAGGATATTCAGATATTTGAAAGAAACAATGAACTATGGCCTTTGGTATCCTAAGAATAATAATTTTCAATTATCATCCTACTCAGATGATGATTGGGCTAACTACATGGATGAAAGGAAAAGCACGAGTGGAGGTGCGTTCTTCTTAGGAGATTCTCTAGTAGCATGGTTGAGAAAAAAGAAAGGTTCCATTTCTCTATCAACTATAGAGGTAGAGTACATTGCAGCTGCTACCTGTTCCACTCAGGTATTATGGATGATTGAGACACTTGCAGACTTGGAGGTAAAATACGTGGCACCGATCCCAATTCATTGTGATAACACTAGTGCCATTAGTGTGTCCAAGAATCCTGTATTCCACTCCAAGACCAAGCATATTCCCATAAAATACCATTTTCTAAGAGAGAAGGTCACCAATCAGATTGTTCAGGTCCTTTACATTCCATCCACAGAACAAATTGCAGACATCTTTACTAAACCCCTAGCCAAGACACCATTTGAACATCTCCGACAGAAGCTGGGTGTCATCCCATCTCACATCTAAGAGAGTCCATCCTGTCAGGGGGATTTTGTGTTCGTTTAATATCTGATACCTCCTAAAAATACTACAACAGCTCAGGGGGAGCATGTTTTCTTTAACATTGATGTCAAAGGGGGAGAAAAGGAGTGGTCCATACCGGATGCTGCAGTTGGAGGTCCAAACATATTAGTGCAGTCGTTCAGGGTTGCCATCAATGCCAAAGGGGGATATTTTTGGTATGTTTATAGTTAGAGTGTTCTTGTCATTGATGGCAAGATCAGAGTGTGCAATGATGGAAAAATAGGAACATCGTAAGCTCAGGAGGATTAGGGAAAAGTTGCACGCAGTGTGTAGGTGTGCACCAGGGATGAGGTTAACTCATTGCCAAAGCTCAAGAGAGATAGCATACTCAGGTTCTTAGACAAATCAAAGGTCGAGGCCTTTGACACTTAAAAATTATTCCAAGTCAGGAGGATGCACAAGCTCGGGAGGAGAAGCGACAATGATCATTGTATCCCATTGAGAATTCTCGATAAACGTCAGATCTAAATTCATAAATGACGAAGCGCACAGATGGAGGATAGATCTCGGGCGTTAGATCTGAGCACGGGGTCCGACCATTATTGGATCGAGGAGAAACTGCACGTTCTTTAAAGTGGAAGGTGAATTGGGGTTATAAAATCTTGAAAGAAGGAGGAACATCCATCTTCGAGCAGGACACGTGGTCACAGATCATCATCTTTCTAACTGAAAGGTCAAAGGAAGGAAGTTCTCTAACTCGCGAGTTGCGAAATCACAATAAGATCTTGACTGTTGATCCAAGGGGGACATGTGGCAAAGAATTTATATCTCATTGAATGGAAAGTCAAAGGAAGGAACTTGCAAATCACGATATGCGAGATAGCGATAAGATCTGGACCATCGGATCTTTGGAGATCTCGACCATTGATTAGGCTCCATCTTAGAGTCTCGACGATCACAACTTGGAGCGTCGAGACCCTTCATCACAGAATTCACGAGATGAGAGATCGTGATAAGATCTGGACTGTCGGATCTTTGGAGATATCGACCGTTGATTAGGCTCCATCTCGGAGTCTCGGTGATCGTGACTTGGAGAGTCGAGATCCTTCATCATAGAACTCGCGATATGTGATATCGCGATAAGATCTGGACCATCGGATCTTTGGAGATCTCGATCGTTGATCAGGCTTGATCAAGTTTATATGTTCACGAAATATGAAGCACCTTTTGGCATAGCTTGTGGTCACCTCCGGTGGTCACGTGAGGGGAAGAAGCTAGTGTTGCTGAGCTCCATCTCAGAGTCTCGATGATCGCGACTTGAAGTGTCGAGATCCCGTATCACAGGTATGCCGAGATGCAAGATCGCGAAATTCAAATACTGTTTAGTGCTCGGTCACAGTCAGTGGGCATATGGGATAAACGTGAAACCCTGTTGATTTAATCAAACTGTGTAGGAGAACTTGAATATGATCGAAGGGCTACTGTTGCACTTCACAGTGTAACTTCTAGAAACGACTGATGGTCTCTGCCAAAGGAATCGAAGAGGCCTCAGTGTGATCACCAGAGAAGATGAAGAGTCTCAAGGCATCTTCCAGTGGAATGAAGACTATTCATACAGGTGATTGATAGATGGAAGAGCATTAAAGCATGTAACTGAAGCAGAAAGTATAAGCTCGACTGTGCCAGAGAAGATCAAGAGTATCAACTTTTAGATAGGCTGAGGAATCTCAGCATAACACCCAGTGATGCTGGATGCATGGGGGTAACCACCAGAGAAGATGGAGACTTACCATGATGATGAGGCAGAGAGGACTAGAGAGGGTAGAGGATGCATAATAGGCAAGAGTACATGAGGGGGAATAGCTTTGGGATAGTTAAGTGAAGAAAACACCCCGATGCGGAGGAGATTGGGGAGGTGAGAGCAGGTAGAAGCATGGCGCATATAGGATGCACAAGGAGAACAAAGACGATAAGGATGAGGGAAAAATAAAGATGAGTGTTGTTTCTGTTGAGGGTGATTGAAGTGTGAAGAAGGAGATAGAGCGCTGCAGCATAAATGCACAGAAGAGGAATGGTGCATTGAAGGCACATGGCACATAGAGCATAAAAGGGAGAAGAACAGAAAGTGCAAGGAGGTGTGCAGGAAGACACTGAGACAGACAGAGCAAGCCAGTGTAATAGAACAATGATGAAACTGCTAAGTCATTGATGAACATTATATCACTGTAATAGGTTTCTGTAAAAAATATTTATATTTCAGGGTGGTTGGGAGGTGCTACAGAGGACTTTTGCCCTTAGAGGTTCAGGTGGGTGCTTGAACACAGGGAGTTGTAACTTTCATCTGGTTGCAGCCAGAGAAACTAGGGAGGCGAGGTGGTGCAAGGGAGAACTGGTGTTCTCTGATATACATGTCGGTGCCTGGGTAATAGGAATTTGGTGCTTCCATCCAGTTGGTGCTGGAACTCACAGGAAGTTGGTGCTTCCATCCAGTTGGTGTTGGAACTCATAGGAAGTTGGTGCTTCCATCTAGTTGGTGCTAGAACTCACAGGATGTTGGTGCTTCCATCCAGTTGGTGTTGTAACTCACAGGAAGTTAGTGCTTCCATCCAGTTGGTGCTGGAACTCTTAGGGAGTTGGTTCTTCTTTCTAGTGGGTGCTATAGAAAATGGAGAGTTGGTGCTCTCAACAAGTAGCAACTTTCAAAATAGAGGTTATAGCCCCATTATGAGTTGGACCTCATATGTATGATAATGTAAAGAATGTAAAGATTACTTATCATATAAAGAAGAAGAGGTTTTTACCCTTTATGGGTTTCCTCAAGAAATATCTGTCTCTGTGTATCTCATATGCGTGATTGATGCTGAATGTACTATTGCTTATTTCCTTCATTACTATGATTGTCACTGAGTGCATTGTAAAGAGTTTAAAATAAGAATAATTGTTTAAGCACGGTAACAACTGATTCACCCCCCCCCATCTCAGTTGTCCAACAATTGGTATCAAATCCGACCCCTTTTATCTAAGGGTAGATCCTAGAGCTTAAAAATGTCAAGCCATGAAGGAAATTCAACCAATAAGGCCCCTCTGTTCAATGGAACAAACTTTGCCTTCTGGAAAGTTAGAATGAGAACCTACATAATGGCTTTAGGTTCAGATGTTTGGGATGTGGTAGATACTGGTTATGTAAAGCCAGTTGTACTAGCTAATAAGGATTACAAGATAGAATTTAGCTTCAATTCTAAGGCTATGAATGCTATCTTGAGTGGGCTTGCAGAAGAAGAATTTGTAAAAGTTATACACCTAGGAACTGTGAAAGAAATGTGGGACAAACTCATTAGCAATTATGAAGGTAATGAGAAGGTAAAGGATGCCAAGCTACAAACCTACATACTACAGTTTGAACAACTGAAGATGAAGGAATATAAGACTATTGGAAAATATTTTCTGAGAGTAGAAGAAATGGTAAATGCCATAAAAGTACTTGGTGAAAACATTGAGGAACCTTCGTTAGTTCAGAAAATCTTGAGATCTCTCCCACATAGGTTCAACCCGAAGGTTTCTGCTATAGAAGAACTTAATGATCTAAAAAACTTGGAGTTTGATCAACTTCTATGAACATTGATTGCATATGAAATGAGAATAACTAAAGATAAACCCACCTCTAGAGATGCATCATTTAAAGCAGACAAGAATGAGGATTCTAAGCCTGATGAAATTGAAGAAAAATTTGTGAAGAGAATGAAGAAGGGATCAGGCAAATACAAAGGTAAATTTCCTTTTAAATGTTTCAACTGTGGTAGGATAGGTCATTTTTCAAATAAATGTCCTCACAAAATAAAGGATCAGACATGTGATGATGAGGAGAAGCACAAACACAAAAATTTCTTTAAAGAGAATAATTTTAATAAGAAAAGTCTTTGTGTAAACAATGATGATGATCCTTCAGATGATGAAGAAAATGACTCCTCTATTGAAGATAAACTAAATGACTTCATAATTATGGCCAAAGAGGATTATGATGAAAAAATCTCAGGAAGTGAGGCTAATGAAGAAGAAGTTGTGGTTGATATGGAAGGAGAACTGATCAGTGCACTAGAAGAGATTGACAGAGTCAAAATTAAGAACAGAAAGAAAAAACAATTGCTGATACAGTTCAAGAAAGACAGTAAAGAACTTGATGAAGACCTTGTCCTACTAAAAGTGGAATTAGAAGAGGCAAAAAAATCGAAGACATTTTGAAACAAAAGTTATCAGAAAAGAAGGCAAGATGTGAAGCCTTAGAACAAGAAGTAGTGAAAACCAGGAAAGAGATGCAGAAGTTTCAAACCTTATATAATCAAAATCTGTCAAGTATCAAAGCCTTAGAAGGATTAGCCACCATTCTGAATTAGCAAAGGAATCCAAAGCTGAAAACTGGTTTGGGTTATGAAGAGGGATCAAGTAGTGGTAAGCCAAGAAACGAAGAACCCCTGAAGTTTGTCAAATCTACAACCAATGACAACAACAAAACTACAAAAACAAAGGAAGACAATCAACTGCCCAGGACGATTAAAGAAAAAGGTGCCAGAAATGAATCTGTAGAACAAAGAAATATTGCGTTCCCTACTGAAAGACGTCATCAACATGGAAAAAATCGATTTGCTCAAAGAATACAACCATTTTCCAGGTACAAAGAATTTTTCTATGGCTTTTTTTTCTACTATTCTAACTTTGGTCACAAAGCTGTAAATTGTTCCTTAAGACTTAGACATGAGCAATTAATATTTCAAAAGAATAAATACTTGCCACAACAAAGAATGATACAACCAAGTAACAAACCTTTAGAGATTGCAAATTGCCAAATTGTGTTTAGAGACATGCAACTAAGGAGGTCAAGAAATAATAAACAATCAATGAGTAGACAATGCTGCAACAATAACTTTGATTTGTTGAACAATGAGATTGAAAGCTACATCTGTCATAACTATGGACATAAAGCTGCAGATTGTCGCTTAAAGAATTACAAGCCAGATTTGATCCCCACTGCTGAAAATGTCAAGGCTTGGAAGAAGAAAGTAGATGTCAAGTGTGGACTAGTGTTATCATCCCAAAGACAAAATAATCCCTGGTATATTGACAGTGGATGTTCCAAACATGTGATTGGAGACAAAAGTAAGTTTCTAACTCTAAGTGAAAGCAAATCAGGGAATGTAACTTTTGGAAATGATGCACCAGGAAAAATTAAAGGTAAAGGAATGGTAAGGTTGAGTAATGGAAAAGGGAAAGCTCAAGATGTGTTGTTAGTAGAAGGTCTGAAACATAATTTACTTAGTGTCAGTCAAGTTTGTGACCAAGGATGTGAAGTCGTTTTTACCTCTAAAGACTGTAGAATAAAATCTGTGAATTTAGGACATCTAGTTGCAAAAGGAATAAGAACAAAAAACAATGTTTATGTGTTAAAAGGGGAAAAGGAAGAATTCCACTTAAGAAAGTATGATGAAAGATGGTTATGGCATAGGAGACTTGAACATCTAAACTTTGACTACTTAATCAAGCTCAAAAACCTTGAGGCAGTAAAAGACCTTCCGAGAATATCAAAGCCCCAAGATTCAATGTGTAAACCCTGCCAAGTAGGAAAGCTAACTATGACATAGTCTAAGTCCAAGAGCTTTACTTCAATAGAGAAACCACTCCAACTAGTTTATAAGGATCTCTGTTGACCATCAAGACAGGAAGGCACAGGGAAAGAAAACTACTTCATGCTGATTATTGATGATTACTCTAGGCTTACTTGGGTTTCCTTTCTCAAGGAAAAAACTGAAGCATTTGAGACGTTTAAAATATTTAAGGCTTTAAGTGAGACTCAAATAGGAAAGAGGTTAAAAGTAGTAAGATCATACCGAGGAGGAGAGTTTCTTTCAAGTGACTTCAAGGAATTCTGTGATAAGCATGGGATCAAGAGAGAGTACACAATCCCAAGAACACCACAACAAAATGGAGTAGTTGAGAGGAAAAACAAAATAGTGCAGGAAATGGCCAAGTCAATGATGAATGAGAAGAACATTGGTCAAACCTACCGGGTAGAAGCAATACACACAACAGTCCATTTTCTTAACAAAACCCACCTCAGACCACAAAGCGACAAGACAGCTTATGAACTGTGGTATGGGAGACCTGCTGCAATTAAACACTTCAAAGTCTTTGAGAGTAAATGTTACATAAAGAATAATGATGAGAACGTTGGCAAATATGATGATAGGGATGATGAAGGTATCTTCTTGGGGTATGATACAAGCAGTAAAGTATACAGATGCTATAATAAGAGGCTGCATAAAATGGTTGACAGTATTGACGTAAAAGTTGATGAAGGAATCCTAGAAAGAGAGGTGTATAGTAATGAGTCTTCTACAGAGGACACAGTTAAAGCTGAAGATGAACAGGTCCAAGAATCAGAAAATGAAGACTCTGAATCAGATGAAGAAAAAGATATTCGGACAGACTCAAATCAACAGACAACCTCAAATTCCTCCTTTAGAATCACTCAAAAGAATCATCCTGCAAGTCAGATAGTTGGTGAAAAAGACAAAGGTGTACAAACCAGGAGAAAGATAATAAAAAACACAGAACAATCACATATAGCTTTCATATCCATGCCAAAACCCAAGAATTTTAATGAATCTAACAAAGATGACCATTGGGTTAAAGCAATGAATGACAAACTTGATCAGATTAAGAAAAACAATACGTGGGAGATGGTTCATAGACCTGAAGGTAAAAATATCATTGGCTCCAAATGGATCTTTAAGAATAAGTTGAATGAGCAGGGACAATTTGTCAGGAACAAATAAAGATTGGTCTGTAAAGGGTATGCTCAGATAGAAGGACTGGATTTTGATGAAACATTTGCATCCGTAGAAAGATTAGAAGCTATCAGAATGTTTCTTTCCTATGCTTGTCATAAAAGGTTTAAAGTCTATCAAATGGATGTCAAGTCAGCTTTCATAAATGGAGATTTAAGTGAAGAAGTTTATATGGAACAACCAGATGGTTTCCAACTGTGTGATAACCCTGACTTAGTATGCAAGTTGAAGAAAGATTTTTATGGGTTAAAACAAGCCCCTCGTGCCTGGTATCACAGACTGGATACGTATCTCAAAGACAAAGGGTTCAAAAGAGGAATAGTTGGCAACAATCTATATATCAAAATATAGGATAATGATTTTCTCATCGTGTTGGTCTATGTAGATGACATCATCTTCGAATGTAATAAGGATTCATTGGTACAATGGTTGCATCTGCTGTGGAGTCTGAGTTTGAAATGTCTATGATAGGTGAACTGTCATTTTTCCTTGGTCTGCAAATTACTCAGAGGTTTGAAGGGATGTTCATTTATCAAGAAAAATATCTAAGAGAAATGTTGAAAAGGTTTCAAATGGAAGATTCTAAACCTGTGGGCACACCTATCGTTACTGGATGAAAATTAATCAAGGATGATGACTCTCCTGATGTTGATCAAAGTTTGTATAGGTCAATGATAGACAGTCTGCTGTACATCACAACATCTCGTCAAGACATAATGCATGTTGTTGGAATGGTAGGAAGATATCAGTCTACACCTAAACAAAGTCATTTTCTAGCTGTCAAAAGGATATGCATATATTTGAAAGAAACAATGAACTATGGCCTTTGGTATCCTAAGCATCAGAATTTTCAATTATCAACCTACTTAGATGTTGATTAGGCTAACTGCATGGATGAAAGGAAAAGCACGAGTGGAGGTGCGTTCTTTTTAGGAGATTCTCTAGTAGCATGGTTGAGAAAAAAACAAGGTTCCGTTTCTCTATCAACTACAGAGGCAGAGTACATTGCAGCTGCTACCTGTTGCACTCAGGTATTATGGATGATTGAGACACTTGTAGACTTGGAGGTAAAATACGCGACACCAATACCAATTCATTGTGATAACACTAGTTCCATTAGTGTGTCCAAGAATCCTTTATTCCACTCCAAGACCAAGCATATTCCCATAAAATACCATTTTCTGAGAGAGCAGGTCACTAATTAGATTGTTCAGGTCCTTTACATTCTGTCCACATAACAAATTGAAGACATCTTTACTAAACCCCTAGCCAAGACACCATTTGAATATCTCTGACAGAAGATGGGTGTCATCCCATCTCACATCTAAGAGAGTCCATCCTGTCAGGGGAAGTTTGTGTTGGTTTAATGTCTGATACCTCCTAAAAATACTGCAACAGCTTAGGGGGAGCATGTTTTCTTTGGCATTGATGTCAAAGGGGTAGAAAAGGAGTGGTCCAGACCAGATGCTACAGTTGGATGTCCAAACAAATTAGCGCAGTCATTCAGGGTTTCCATCAATGCCAAAGGGGGAGATTGTTGGTATGTTTATAGGCAGAGTGTGCTTGTCATTGATGGAAAGATCAGAGTATGCAGTGATGGAAAAACATGAACATCGTAAGCTCAGGAGGATTAGTGCAGAGTCGCAAATAGTGTGTATGTGTGCGCCAGGGACGAGGTTAACTCATTGCCAAAGCTCAAGAGGGATAGCATACTCAGGTTCTTAGATGGATCAAAGGTCGAGGCCTTCGACACTTAAAAATTATTCCAAGTCAGGAGGATGCGCAAGCTCAGGAGGAGAAGTGACAGTGATCATTGGATCACATTGAGAATTCCCGATAACCATCAGATTTGAATTCAGAAATGACGAAGCACACAGATGGAGGACAGATCTTGGGCATTAGATCCGATCACGGGGTCTGACCATCATTGGATCCAGGAGAAAATGCACATTATTTAAACTGCAAGGTGAAGTGGGCTTACAAAATCCTGAAAGAAGGAGGATCGTCCATCTTCGAGCAGGACACATGGTCACAAATCATCATCTTGCTAACTGAAAGGTCAAAGGAAGGAAGTTCTCTAACTCACGAGTTGTGAAATCGTGATAATATCTTGATTGTTGATCCAAGAGGGACATGTGGCAAAGAATTAATATCTTGCTGACTGGAAAGTCAAAGGAAGGAACTTGTAAATCGTGATATGCGAGATAGCGATAAGATCTAGACCGTCAGATCTTTGGAGATATCGACCATTGATTAGGCTCCATCTCGGAGTCTTGGCGATTACGACTTGGAGCGTCGAGACCCTTCATCATAGAATTTGCGAGATGCGAGATCGTGATAAGATCTGGACCATCGGATCTTTGGAGATCTCGATCGTTGATCAGGCTCCATCTCGAAGTTTGGGTGATCGCAACTTGGAGCATCGAGACCCTTCATCACATAACTCACGAGATGCGATAAGATCTAGACCATCGAATCTTTGGATATCTCGACCGTTGATCAGGCTCGATGAAGTTTATACGTTCAAGAAATACAAAGCACCTTTTGGCGCAGCCTGTGGTCACCTCCAGTGGTCATGTGAGGGGAAGAAGCTAGTGTTGCTAAGCTCCATCTCAGAGTCTCGGTGATTGCGACTTGAAGTGTCGAGATCCCGTATGATAGGTATGCCGAGATGCAAGATCATGAATTTCAAATACTGTTTATCACTCAGTCACAGCCAGTGGGCATATGGGATAAATGTGAAACCTTGCCAATTTAATCCAACGGTGTAGGAGAACTAGAATATGATCAGAGGGCTACTATTGCACTTCACAGTGCAACTGCTAGAAACGAATGATGGTCCCTACCAAAGGACTCGAAGAAGCCTCAGTGTGATCGCCAGAGAAGATGAAGAGTCTCAAGGCATCTTCTAATGGAATGAATACTATTCATACAAGTGATTGACAAATGGAAGATCATTGAAGCATGTAACTGAAACAAAAAGGAGAAGCTTGACTGTGCTAGAGAAGACGAAGAGCCTCAACTACCAGAGACGCTGAGGAATCTCAGCATAACACCTAGTGATGCTGGACACATGGGGGTAACCGCTAGAGAAGCTAGGGACTTACCATGATGATGAGGCAGAGAGGATTGGAGAGGGTAGAGGATGCAGAATAGGGAATAACACATGAGGGGGAATAGCTGTGGGATAGTAAAGTGGATAAAACACCCCGATGTGGAGGAGATTGGGGAGGTGAGAGCAGGTAGAAGCATGGTGCATATTGGATGCACAAGAAGAATAGAGACGATAAGGATGCGGGAAAAATAAGAGATGAGTGTTGTTGCTATTGAGGGTGATTGAAGTGTGAAGAAGGAGACAGAGCGCTGCAACAAAAATGCACAGAAGAGGAATGGTGCATTGAAGGCACATGGTGCATAGAGCATAAAAGGGAGAAGAATAGAAAGCGCAAGGAGGTGTGCAGGAAGACACTGAGACAGACAGAGTAAGGCAGTGTAGCAAAACAATGATGAAAGTGGTAAGTCATTGATGAACATTATATCACTGTAATAGGTTTCTGTAACAAAGATTTATATTTCAGGGTGGTTGGGAGGTGTTAGGGAGGACCGTTGTCCTTAGAGGTTCAAGTGGGTGCTTGAACATAAGGATTTGTAACTTCCATCTGGTTGCAGCCAGAGAAACCAGGGAGGCAGGGTGGTGCAAGGGAGAACTGTTGTTCTTTGATATACAGGTTGGTGCTTGGGTAACAGGAAGTTGGTGCTTCCATCCAGTTGGTGCTGGAACTCACAGGAAGTTGGTGCTTCCATCCAGTTGGTGCTAGAACTCAGAGGAAGTTGGTGCTTCCATCTAGTTGGTGCTTGAACTCTTAGGGAGTTGTTGCTTCCTTCTAGTGGGTGCTAGAGAAAACATAGAGTTGGTGCTCTCAGCAAGTAGCAGCTTGCAAAATAGAGGTTATAGCCTCATTATGAGTTGGACCTCATATGTATGATAATGTAAAGAATGTAAAGATTACTTATCATATAAAGAAGAAGAGGTTTTTACCCTTTATGGGTTTCCTCAGGAAATATCTGTCTCTGTGTATCTCATATGTGTGACTGATGTTGAATGTACTATTGCTTATTTCCCTTCATTACTTTGATTGTCACTGAGTGCATTGTAAAGAGTTTAAAATAAGCATAATTGTTTAAGCATGGTAACAACTGATTCAACCCCCCCCCTCTCAGTTGTCCAACACACTCTGGTGAAAAGAAGCCAAGAAGAAGTAAGTTTGCCCAAAGGCCCGAGTCCCGAAGTCCTGAAATGAATGAGGACCGTCAGATATTGAAAATGTATAGTGATCGTTGGATGAGATTAAGTGGATATAATGGTGGTCAACTTAGGTGCTGACCACTTCAAAAAAAAAGGGTTTAGAGCATGTAAGTTCACCCGAAGTTTAGAGCTCCAAAGTCATGGATTAAGACGCATGGCACACACATTGAGAGCCCACATCAACATTGTCCACGTCATCAAGACCACATCAACAAGTATATATGGCGCAATCAGATAATAACAAGTGTCAAGGTGCTGTTGTAATTTCAGGTATGCGAAGTCATGAATCAAAGTGACATGTGGCATCCACTAGGCTATTACCACAACAACAGTGACATTAGAAAGTCACGTCACTCCGAGAGTATTACCTTCAGAGGTTCTACCACAAAAAACTACCCAAAGCGTTGAAGGTCGAAGTCATTCTTAGTCGTCGATATGAGAAAATTTTTTGGAGTAAGATTGACTATCCGATAAAAATAAAGTATAGGATTGGATAAGCAAGGCCAAAGGCCTGAGATACCGAATAGGTTAAATCCCGACAACCATTGGATCATGTTAAGCGTTTTGGGTTAAATAAGGACTATTAGATGAGGTCAAATTCCTCGAGGCTTATTCTTCGGAGAATCTCACTCTGAGAGAATTGGGAAGTGGGAAAAAGTGAACTACCCGAAGCGTCGAAGGTCGAAGTTAATGATGGTCATTGATCTAAGATCCTCTAGGTTCTCACATGACCATTAGATCAAATGTAGTGGAAGGATAGAGTAAGCATGACATGCTAACCGACAACAAGCATTCATCATAGTATTATGACTTATTTGGTAGGTAAACACTCTGGAGGGATTGAACCTCTAAGAGTTCAAGTAGACTAAAGCCCCAAAGTCATGAATAGATGAATACCCGAAGAGTGGAGCTCCTTTTTGCCTAATCCCACAGTCCTAGCTCCTAGACATGTGAAGGTTATTAAGTAGGGAAGTGCTGATATGCACTCTCGCGGAATTTTCTCCAAAAGAGTTGGAAGAATGCAAAGACCCAAGTCCCAAAATGTCGAAGTCCCGAAGTAAACATGAATCATCCACTCAACTGAAGATCAATTCATGACTGTTGATTTGTTTGAAACCTTAGGACAAGCCAGGATCGTCCATCCAATGGAAGATCAAGTATCGACTGTCCATCTCATCATGCACGTGACCGTGGGATGTACAGGCATCACATCAAGGGCTGGGATTGATTGCAGAGCATGAAGGGAGGATTAAAAATATCGTTGATTCCACTTCCACAATTGGTCAGAACCGTCATATCTCCCCTATCAAGAGATTGACAACTTTGGTTGATCCGCCAACAATCACACAACTTCAAATTGTGGAGTTCAGGTGATGGGATAAACCACGAGCAAGTTAGATCTCTGCAGTCCATAGAGACCGTCAATCCCTATCCACCCATTGATCTAACTACTGGTAAGGTCTATGGGGTTTTAGATGTGATCATGTTTGATTCTAAACAAGACAAAGAAGGAGCATTAAACCTGATAATATCTGGGCATTGCCTTGATTTATGTTGAGTAATCCAACAATTGCAATAGATTAAAAGGATAATCAAAAATCTTAGATCTGATCAACGAAACTTTAGAATGAAATAAAAAGGCATGGGATTGAGTTAAAAAGAAATCGATCCATAATAATGATCAATTTATGAAAATACTTCACTATAATGTTTGAATAATAATGGAGAAAAACAAACGTTATTATTGTTAATCTTAATGAAGAGGTGCGATGGTCCAAACTAAGGGACACAATTATTCATATCTCACACCAATTGAAACATTATATAAATGAGAAAGAATGGTGAGAAGAAAATGTCTCTGCAGTTCAGATCAAAAGATCAAAACAAAGCAGAGTCAAAGAAGGAGAACTAATGATTCTTATGAAGTGAGGGTGAAGGAAGGAGCACAAAAGGATTCATATCCTTTACTAAGTAAGTGTAGTTTAAGGGAGATTGTGCTTCCCGGGGTTGGTGCCCTAAAGACAAGGGAGTTGGTGCTTCTTGGGGTTATTGCCCCAAAGACAAGGGAGTTGGTGCTTCTTGGGGTTGGTGCTCTAAAGAAAAGGGAGTTGGTGCTTCCTAGGGTTGGTGCCCTAAAGAAGGGGATTTGTTTCTCCTAGAGTTGGCACTCTAAAAAGGATTGGTATCCTTCACTATTTTTCATAAAATCCTTGTAATTGCGATTAACTATATTTATATAATTGATTCTACAAACAAGTCCATTGTTGATCTATTGTAGTAATTAACAAAATATAAAAGTAACTGCTAATTGTTTGTAGCACCCTAAGGCCGATCCCCTGCTGAATTGTAATCATGTTTATAGGTTGGTGAACCAAGTGTTTATAAGATGGAAGACTTATATGTTATTAGGCCGGAGATCCTATATTCTTTAAGGAAAGTGATCATATTTTTGTATATGTAAACACTCATATCATTAATAAAATTACATCGTTGCGTGTAGACCGACCACGAAGAAAGAGCTATGGGGGACTAAGCTCCACTAGGTAGGGTAAGGGAAGGGGCTAAGTGTCTAGGATTAGGGGCTAAGATAGAGGGCTTACATCTAAGGGAATACTATTATATTATTATTTCCAAAAGGCTAAGGTTGAGATAATCGATGTTGTCCTAAGTTCCCGGGAAAAGGGAACAAGTGTTAAGTGGAGCTCATGCAGCTTCAGGAAGACATGTTTCAACTTGGGCGCATGCAATTTATAGATGGGAAAGTCAGCTCATTGGGGGTCCCCTTTCCATTTTTCTCATGACCATCGCCACTCTCTGGAAGTCTTCCATCTTCGCGGATTCACCCACTGATTCACACATTGATCCATTGCCTTCATCGTCGAACTTTTCATCATTCACGCACCTCTGGAACCTACGGGAATTTTGAGCTATACCATACTTTTCCTATGAAGCACAATGCACCTGTACTTTTCCTAAGCCGTATCGTGCCTTAACAATTTGTTTTCACTACCAACACAGTTCTTTGAATGAGCGTGGCTTGCTGTCATCATCTGATCTATACCAAGATTTGTTGTTGCCATAACCCTTACTTGAAGTGACTTAGGAGCTGGACTGAAGAAGCAGGTTGTCAGGCTTGTGGGTTTGAAGAGGCAGGTTGTCAGGCCTGTAACAACTCTCTCCAGGTGAGAGAGGTTGTTGGGGAAGTGATTTCCCAGAGGGATCCCAACGACAGCTATAGTTCTCTAAGAATTCTTGTCTAACCTATTGCAGAATCCCTAGAAGGGAAGTGGGGTAGTTGAAGGACTATTGAGCATAGAAGGGGCACACTTCCTAGGGTGGGACAGGAATGTGGGGAATGAGAGCCTGTAGGCTATTAGTGTGAGATGGCTCATGGGAGAAAATCCTTCCTATTGATCTATGTGAATTTCTTGTTGTCCTTACCAAGCCTATGAATCCCTTGCGTGGTGGAGTTTAGTCCCATCTCGGGGGTGACCCACAGCTGAGTGTGATGAGCAACATGGTCTAAGGATGGGAGGTTCGTGGGAGGTCTGCACACAATTGGTGGCCATATATTAAAATATAAGTACCAAATATATGTTCTCTGTATGATGTGTATCTTGAAATCAAGTTATAATGTTGTTAGAATTGTCTGTGTATAATTCCTGTATGTTTTAATGTTATTTCTGCATGAATAATGGCATGAACAAAATGATATAGCTATTTAATTTGCATTAGATAGATATGTATATAAATATATATGATATCAGAGAATGAAAGTTATTCGGTGGCATGGCATGGCCTATTGATTAAGGATGGGGATGTCACAAATTGGTATTAGAGCAAGGAGTGACGTCCAGGATGTGACGTTGCCTAACCTATTGGTGGCGAGGGATGTTACAAATTGGTATCAGAGAAAGGAGAGATATCGAGGAAGTGACGTTGCCCAGCCTGTTGGTGGATGGGGACGTTACAAATTGGTACCAAAGCCATGGTTTCAACACTGAGCTTGGATGGGTCATGTTAGTGGAAGTTGAAGTAGAAATTTCAGAAAATAATTCTTGTCGAAATGGACAAAATTCAAGTTCAGAGCCCATGGTTTCAACACTAAACTTAGATGGTCCATGAACAAGAAATTCAGAGTAAAGAGTCCAGAGAAGTTTTATGTACATAGTGGCTGAACGACATTGAGAGAACACTTGGACTATGTTCAAAAGAACAGGAGGTGTAACGGTTTAAGAAATGGCCACAAAGAAAGAAACCACAACATCTGTGGTGATTAGGCCGTAGGATCTGTTCGGGAGAAGGAGGATCCTTCACAACCGGTAGATATGGAGAAAAGTGCATGAAGGTTAACCTCCAAGTCATTCGGACTTCATGATTTTGACGAAAGTTATGGGTTATAAGAGCAAGAGGGGCCGAAGCCCAAAGTTTCGAAGTCCAGAATAGAATCTACACCGTAGATTCGAGGGGAGTGTTCACCGTTGGATTTGATTAAGGATGGATCAACTTGATTCGAGAGTTTGATGTTTGGGAGAATTGGAGTGTGCTGATGCATAAACCACCGAAGCCCGAATTCCTAAAGCAAAATAGCAGAAGTGTTGTGGTAGGATGACTTCGCCAATATTGATGTGGACCCTTCCTAGACATGGCATGTGCCACCACCTTGATGTTGACAATTGTACTATGTGGACCCCAAAAGGTAAGGAAGTTTGGGAGTTCGACGTTCGAGAGAATTGGGGTGTGAAAGTGTAAAAACCGTCGAGGTCCAAATTTCCAAAGTGACATGGCTTGCTAACATCACTCTGAATAATGCAGACACATGGGATGTGTGCCACATGTCAGTGAGTTAAGCACCTTTGGATGATTGAAATGCTAGTTAGAATGTGACATGTGTCACTTATTTGATTGGGCCACATGCTCACTTCTAATATTTCTCCACATGACCCTCCTCTCGAGCATGGATGGTGGGGCCCCTGATGGTCACAATGGAAACGTGGCACCAGATCATGAAGTCCAGAGACTTGACACTTCGGAAGAAATGGTTCATGATGGAATGGAAGGAAGAAATTTCCGAAGTTTCGTAGCGCCAAATTAATGTGACGTAATGAAGTCACTGGGGGTGACGTGGAAGTATTCAAAGATTTGCGATTCAAGAGTTATGGGATGTGAAAAGGTTAAATCCTCCGAAGTCCCAGAGCCTCGAAGCTTCAAAGTCCCTGAGCCCCTAAGCCCGAAGTTCCATAAAAAGTATCAGTCGTTGGATGCTAGGAAGTCATGGATCGTTGAGTCACCCCACTTCGTGAGTTCACCAATTCGACACTCCGAGAGATTTGTTGTGATGTGCTTTGGATACCACCGAAGCCTGGATTTCCAAAGTTCCTATCCGACGTAGATCGGAGCAAGGAATGTGGATCGTAGATACACCCCTCTTCACGCATTTGTCGGTTTGTTGTTCTATGATGTTTGGGACACATGGAAAAAGGGAAATCTATGAGGCTCCAGAGCCCAAAGTTTCAAGGCTCTGGATAAGTGCCCAAATCATTAGCACTGGGTCACAACCATGGACACATGCAAACCAAGGGATGAAGAAAAGGGGCTAGCACCCAAAAATTATTGCAGAACAAAGCTGCGCTTAGAGATAGAAGCCTAAGAGGTTCTTGATCGACCAAGACCCGTTGAAAATGGAGTCATATTATTTTTTTGAACCAAATTGGTTTATGTTATTCTAGAAAATTATTAAGTCTAATAGGCTGACAAAAATCCGGTTTACTGCACATTTTGCAGAATTAACAATTGTCATAACTGAACTGAATTGTCTCATAGTGCAGAGAAATGGCAGTGGCACATGATGCTTACAGTTTGGAGAATGAAGCTAGAGGAATGTATGTTCATTTGGGATTTGAAGGAACAAACTCCAATGGGCATGGAGAAGAAATAGATAAAGACATGGGCATGATGAAAATTATTAAAAAATTGCAAAAAGATGTCCAATATCACTGAGAAGATAACAAAAATCTTATGAGATCCAAGGAGAAATGGGGAGACTTCAACATGAGGTTGATGCAGATCCTAGAAATAATAGAAAAAAAATTAGATAAGGAGAGTGGCTCAAGAAAATCAGGAAGTCACATGTCTCCTTATGAAAAAATAAGAACAAGAAGTGTTAGCAGACATCACTGTCACTCCCTAAGACATTCTGATAAGAGAGTGTACAACAACTCAATTTCATCCCATGTCAGGAAGCATAAGAGGTCTGGGGTGGATGAGCTACGAGGGGAAAAGAACAAAAAAAAACCTCCTACATTTGATGGTGAGCACAAGAAGGATGAATATCCAGAGACATGGATTTTGGGCATGCGAAAGCATTTTCAATTGCATAATTATTCTTCTCATGTAGAAGGAATAATTCCCATCTATCAAATCAAAGGAAAGGCATCCATGTGGTGGGATCAACTTGTGCAGGTGGTGCAACACATTAAAGAGAAAAATGTTACTTGGATGGAATTCAAGAAGTATTTTAAAAAGAAATACTTGAATAAGAGATACTATGACAAGAAAATGAAAGTGTTCTTTGAACTCAAGCTTGGGAGTACAACAATAGATGAACATGCAAGAAGGTTTTTAGAATTGCTGAAGTATGTCTCTTTCATCAAGGATGAGGCAGTTAAGATTCATAGGTATTTGATTGGTTTTCCATCATTCATTAGTGACAAAATACAATATGATAATTCCAAAACATTGGAGGAGACCATAAGGCAAGCTAAGTGCCTATATGATTATCAAAAAGCAAGGCCAACTTTCCAAAAATCTCGTGAAGACAAGAAAAGATTCAAGATGGATCAGAGGAAGAAGGGAGATAAGCTACCATTCTTTAGAAATAATCCTCAGGGAAAGCCAACTTTTAGAGAAGCCAGAATGATTGAGACAGGGGGTCATAGGACAAGGAAGCCACCTATTCAATGTTGGGGTTGTAAAGGAGATCATATGTTTAGAGATTGTCCTCACAAAAGTGACAAAATGAGAGATGTTCACAATGTTCAGCGAGATGAAAAAATGGAGGACATGGGCATAAGTGTACACATGATCTATGCAGCCCTGGATGACAAGAAAGCAGAGTATCAATCACATTTGATTGAAGTGGAAGGTATGATCCACAACCAAACCATTACTATTTTAATTGATTCAGGAGTTAGTAATAGTTATATAGATCCTAAGATGGTGGAAATTTTGCATTTTCCAAGAAGAAATCATGGAAAATCTTGGTTGGTGCAGCTGGCTACCAAAGCCAAAAGAAAAGTTAATGAGATGGTTAAGTCACTTATGGACATAAATGGACTAAGCACAAAGGCATATTTGAAAATATTGCCTTTAGGTTCGTATGAATGTCTAATTGGGATGAATTGGTTGGAACAACATCATGCCATCTTAGACTGTCATAAAAAGGAATTTACTTTATTGGATTAGGAAGGGAACCTAAGGAAAGTGTAGGGAGTTCCTAGGGCAGTGACTATCAGAGAAATTTCAGCAATGCAACTGAAAAAGTGTTACAGGAAGGGATGCCAAATAATTGCATCCCATATGGAGGAAGCATATAAGGATAAGGTGCCAAATATGGCGGATCATGCAGTCCTGGAATATTTTGAAGATGTATTCAAGGAGGTGCTAGGACTACCCCCAAAGAGAGATATTGATTTCTCTATAAATCTAATGCATGGAGCAACTCCAGTATCAAATAATCCTTACATAATGAGTACACTAGAGATGAAGGAGTTGCAAATGCATCTTGAAGAACTTTTGAAGAAGGGGTATATATGCCCAAGTGTGTTACCTTGGGGTGCCCCATTATTGTTCGTGAAGAAGAAATATGGGACACTGATATTGTGCATTGATTTCAGACAGTTGAACAAAGTGACTATAAAGAACAGGTACCGTCTACCAAGGATTGATGATCTCTTCGATCAATTGAAGGATGCAAGGATATTTTCAAAGATAGATCTCAGGTCAGGATACCATTAGGTACGAATTAAAGAGGAAGATATCAGCAAGACCGCCTTTAGGACAAGGTATGGTCATTATGAGTTCACATTGGTGCCATTTGGGTTATCCAATACACTAGGTGTTTTCATGTGCCTAATGTCCGAGAATATTTGGACAAGTTTGTCATTGTATTTTTGGATGACATCCTTGTATATTCCAAGTCATAAGAAGAGCATGAGCATAATTTGAGAATGGTGTTGCAAGTGCTAAGAGAGCATCAACTGTATGCCAAATTGAGCAAGTGCTCATTTTATCAAAACATAATTCACTACTTGGGGCATATCATATCTGAAGATGGTATAGCAGTGGATCCTGAGAAGATAGAAGCCATTAGATAATGGACAACACCTAAGAATGTGACAGAAGTTAGATCCTTCATGGGTCTAGCTGGATACTATAGAAGTTTCATTGCACAGTTTTAAAGAATAGTTCATCCCATCACTTCCTTGAAAAGGAAGGGGAAGAAGTTTCAATGGACAACAAAATGTGAAATGAGCTTCCAACAATTGAAGCAATTGTTAACCAGTGCTCCAATTCTGTGGATTTCTGATTTGAATGAATGAATATTTCATGGTTTGCACAGATGCATGCAAAGAAGGACTTGGAGGAGTCCTTAGTTAGAATGGATTTGTAATATGTTTCGAGTCCAAAAAATTAAAAGAGCACGAAAGGCTCTATGCCACTCATGATTTGGAGTTGGCAACCATAGTGCACACTTTGAAGAAGTTGAGGCACTACCTCATGGGAAAGAGGTTTTAGCTGAGGACAGACCATAATGGTCTGAAGTATTTGTTTGATCAACCTACTTTGAATGCTAGGCAAAGCAAATGGTTAGAATTCCTCTGTGAATATGACTTTGATATAAAGCATATCAAGGGGAAAGAGAACAAAGTGGCTAATGCACTCAACAAAAGAGTGCATGAGTTGCATGCTACAACCATTAGCATGTACCAATCAGATTTGAAAGATAGAATCGTGGAGGATGCAAAAGTTGATTTGCAATACATGGAATTAGTAACTAAATTGCAGCAATGTAAAATGCAACAGGAAGTTGAAGATTGCAAACTGGGAATTGATGGAATTCTCTTGTACAAAAACAAAGTTTATGTACCCAATTCTCCTGAATTGAGGAGTCTGATTTTAAAAGAAATGCATAGTGTGCCTTATGATGGGTGCCCTAGATATCAGAAAATAGTTTCAGCAGTCAAGAGCCAATATTATTGGCCAGGCATGAAGAGGGAAATTGTTGATTTTATTGCCAAATGTTTGGAATGCCAAAAGGTAAAGGCTGAGAATATACACCCAACTGGTTTACTGCAGCCATTACCCATTCCTCAGTGGAAGTGGGAAGTGGTGACAATGAATTTAATCACATAATTTCCCAGAACAAGCAAGAAACATGATGCAATCATGGTGGTAGTGGACAAGCTTACTGTTGGCCCTTGACCAAGTTTTGATGGATCTGGTCAAATTTGACCTATTTTGGGACTTTGACAGCCTGTTGAAGGAAGAGTGAAAGACAAAGTGGAGATAACGGGACCTCGATGTCTTTTTGGGTCCTTTTTGGGTTTTGGGATTATGTAACGGGCATGGGATGTCAGCTCATGGGTTTACCCATGTTTAGGCCTATTTTGTAATGTATATATAGATGTCTAGGCAATATAGAAGAGAGAGAGACGATTTATGTGATGTAAGATAAGTGCTAAGTGCAATTATGGGTTGTAGATACTCTGTGCATATTGTGAGAAACCTACAGAGCTAAGTGCAAGGTAGTGTAACAAACCGTGAAGTGCTTTGTGCTATAACACAAGGAAGGAGGATCTAGTGAGTTGCTCAGATCTCCTGTCCTAGGCGAAGTAGGGTTTTTGAGGCTCTATTCTTGTAACCGATTGACTGAAGATAATAAAGAAGAAGAGTTGGTGGATGTAGCCCCAGGGTGGGGGTGAACCACGTAAATACTGTGATATTCTGCTCTGTGCGATGTTCTAATGTATTTATGTGTTATTTGCTAAGTGCTGGATAAAGATAGATAGATAGATCTGGTTATGCTTTGTGCTTATGATGAATCTGGATGTTAGATCTGATATAGATGGATGTGCTTAGTGCTTGAATCTACTAGATATGATCCATTTATGTATGCTAAGTGCTTAAGTACTCTATATCTGAGTAAATGATGCGATGCTTTGTTCTATCTGCGCTGTAGTTATTGGTTCAATATTGATGAACTATTGATGCTAAGTGCTCCGTTAAGTATTATAATAATAGATTTGTGTCCTAGCTAAGGTTGTAGACACTTGAGTTTCTGCAACCACCCTTGCCTCTACCTCGAGTGAGACTTCATCTGCTTCACAGGTGTTACCTAAAGGGCTGGTAGTTAGGGTTTTTTTGGTGCGTCGTTGTAGTGTTGAACCTTGAGTCTGCCCCTGTGCCAACAAATGGTTTCATTGTCGGGACCTAAAATTGTGATTCTTGGGAACTTAAGTAAAGAAAAGAGAATTTTTATGCATAGATCTACTATTGAAGTGCACAGTATCGGACCTGAAACTGTGATTGCTGGGAACTAAAGTAAAGAAAAGAGAATTTATGTGCGTAGATCTACTACTGAAGTGTGCAGTATCGGACCTGAAACTGTGATTGCTGGGAACTAAGGAAGAAGAAGATTTGTGCAAAGTTCCGATCTGAAATTGTGAAATCTCTGTGTGTAGATCTGTTTCCCTAATGCGCAGTATTCTAATTGATTTATAAATCTTTGTGCTAAATAAAGAAGTCCGATTTGAAGAAAAGAGGTAAGATCTGAAAGCTTTGTGCTCTAAGAAAAGTAGAAGTGAGATTTTTTTAAGAAAAGAGGTAAGATCTGAAATATCTATGCTCTGATAAAGGTAAGAATAGTGAAAACGTTATAGATCTGAAAGCTTTGTACTCTATAGAAGTAAGATTAGTGAAAAATTTTGTTTCAAAAGTATGAATCTAGGTATGTTTGATAGATTATGTCCTAGCTTGAAAACTAGGGAACTAATAGATGAAAGAATATTTGATACGTACAGATCTGATAAGAATAGTGGAAGATATGCTATACCTATGCATAGAAAGGATGTTTGGACTAACAAATGGATGCAGGATCCTAGAAAGAATTTTTTGCAGGTTAGCTCCTATGAGCCTAGCACGCAGTACAAGAAAGGTTGGGGATCATTTAGAAGAAAGAGAAGATTATCCCTCTGTTACAATTGCAGAAAACTAGGACATATTTCTAAGGAATACCCTGGGAAAAGACCTAGTTGTCTTTGTTGTAAAGATATGGAACATGAAGTGTTGCATTGCCCTAGAATGATTGCTAAGCTGGAAGGAATGAATATGAACTAGGAAAACCCTAAGGAAGATCCAGAAATAGAAGAACCCCAGAAAGAATCAGAGAAAGTATTTCTATAGATAAGAGAAACCCTAAATGACCACCGACATGTCAACTTATCAGAGATCTTAAATAAAAAAGAATGCATTGAAGCAAGAATAGGTGACTTCGACATTGACTGTGTTCTAGATAAGGAAACACAGGTGAATATCATGAAAGAAAAAACTTGGGAAGCTATAGGGAAGCCTGCTATGATTCCTTCATTAGGAGGAATAGGATTATCTAGAGGAAAGCTGATAAACCTATGTGGGAAGCTCGCTCGCATACCTATGAATGTTAATGGAACTTCGACAGAAGAATATTTTGAGATAATTAAATTTACTGAGTATAGTGCCCCATTTACCATGTTATTAGGAAGACCTTGGATTGACAGAGATCAAGCCATACAAAAGAAAGAAGAAGAAGGTTTGGAACAAAAGAACAGAGAATTAAAAGATTTCATGACTAGAAGGATCGCACACTTGATTGAAGAACAGGAGAACATATCGAAGCTACTTAACACAAGAAACCTAGATTTCAAAGTTGAAAGAACACTAGAAGAACCATTGAAGGTTGAAGTACCTATTCCAGAGAGGTTACCCCTGAATCCTAGGAAGGAATCTCAACAACGCGAAGTAACCATGTCAAAAGAGGACAAGAATCAAAACGGAAAAAGGCAGACCGAGATGAAACTCACTAGGAAGAAGGCTAGAAAGCTAAGTAAAAAGAGAGCTAAGCTCGACAAGTTGCAGAAGATTCCAGAGGGAACCTCGCAGAAGGAAAAATTGCAAAATTGGAGCTTCGCCAGGATATCATAACAACGACACATGGCACTTTGCCATGGCAAAGAAATATAGCCGTTGGGGACATTATAACCATTCGAGCGATGCTCCGAATGGGTAGAAATGAATTTATGGTTCGCCACCAGACCATTGAACCACACCATAATGGATCGTACAAATTTAATGAATGCCTCATACCCATTGCAAGTGACCCATTGTCGAGCTACCTATTTATCCCATTTCTCTACGCAACGAGAAAACTTTTTCCAACTGAGAATTTGAGCCCGCAGACTAAGTTGTTTTCACACAATAATCATCGTACTCTATCCGTCTATTCTATTGCAGTGTCGAAGTTACCCTCTTAACCGAGAATTTCCATCCCAAGCGTGTATATCCGAGGAGCTCACTGCAGTCAAAGAATCAATGACAGAAGTACTCCTCGACCTGATGACTGAAAGAGTCATGTCGGAGAGAGGATTATCTATAGGTGTATAGGTTTCATCTACACGAACAGTTCAAGCATCGCCGTCAACTTCTCGTGGAGTAGGACCATCCCGTCCATCTGATGAGAAGCGAACTAAGCACAGGGATAACCTAGTGAATTCTAAATTGATCCCTACTATCTTACACACCTATATACCACCTTTGAGCGGTGTTGTAAACCACAACAGCGTACCTAGAGATTTTGAGTATGCCTTGGTCACTGCGTACTTCCCAAAGGGGATATGCACAGTGCGAGTAGACCAAGATAAGATCGCAGCATTGAATTTTAGTGACTTCAACCTCGGAGATTGCAAAGTATACAACATGTTAGCCCCACATAAGTACCTCACCAGAACAAAAGGGAAAAAATCAAAGGTAATTCCCCAAGCATGGCCCCATAACCTCGCACAGTCCACCCTACTCAACATCATGAAAATTCCCCACTACGGAAGACACCAAGAAGTGAATGCATGTGTCAAGCTACTGCTGTCCTATTACCATGGAGGTTACCTATGGTTTAATCACCATAACACATTTGATCCGACCTTGATCAATCGGATCATGGGTTTGAGTATGCAAGGACCCATCCCACAGGATTTCTATCCTGGAAAAGCCATGGATCACGCTCTCGCACAAAGGATCAAGGAAACCTATGGAGATGTCGAGAAGGGAACGAAAGGCTACAAGGTAGCCTCTATTCAGAATGGTGCGGTGGGCCTCGTCTGTTAGATGATTGCAGGGAATTTAATACACAAGAACTGACCCACCCAAGTGACTTGTTTTGTAGTCGACCTCGCAGGGAAGTGTGCAGAGGGCCTACAAATGAATTGGGTGAAGTACCTGGTGAACCAGTTGGAACTTGACTGGAGAGAAGCACAAGATCAAGGATATGAGTTTCATTTGAGCTGGCTCTTGATCCTAATCACTTTCATCACCTGGGAGATGCTGGAAGGTGCGACCTTCCTAGACATTGAGCCTTTCGAACAATTAGCTGCGAAGTTCAACACACTGTGGTATTCCAGTGACATGAATAAACAGTGGCAGTCAAATGCCATGTTCCATACATATTACAACCAACCAAGGACATCTATCCAGTCTAAACCTCGCATCACTCTAAATACTCTACATAGGTTCCGATCATTAATGAAGTTCAATGCGTACCACCAATTTATTTACATCACAACGTGCGTTGACGAACACAAGCAAAAGCTCCAGTCCTATTACAAGCTAACAGAGGAGGACTTGGAAGAGATCACCAAGGACTGGTCGACAGACCTCCTCATTCCAGTAGACCCTATGGAGATATCCGACATTGACAACCCAGAAGCTACACAGGATACACCCGGCCCTAGCAAGACAAAGAAGACTGATGAGGTTCAGGATTTAAGAAGTACCTCGGTGAAGGTTGCTCCCATGTCACCAGAGAAAGGAGGTGATGGCGAAGAGATATATGGCATAGAAGCTGAATAGAGGAAAGGTGAAGTAACACCACCCAGAGATGAGGAGGACCCCTCAAAGAAAAGGAATATTTCTCCCCTGAAACCTTCCTCCCAGAAGAGATCAAAAGCCCCCATAACTAAGATGTAGACTGTCCTCACATTTGATGATTTCAACTTCATCATAGTAGCCCTGAACAATGCTTCACTGGAGATAGTAGAGAATCAAGAAGCTAAGCAAGAGGATATGTATGATCGCATCGAGACTGAACTCTGAGGAGTACAACAAGCCTTACAGTCTAGCCGTGCAGTCTCCACTGCGCTAGGAGAACCAGAAGTAGGAGATGAACCAGCTCAAGTCCACCGCTTAGCTGATTCAGTCAAAGCACAACTTCGATGAGCACAAGAAGAAATAGAGCAATCCACCAGGGCTTTGACACAAGTACAGGGAGTCCTTCTAGAGAAATGCAGTGCTGTAGAATGGGAAAATCTTTCTCTCCAAGCAAAGTTTGATGAATAAAAAGCATAGCTACAACAAGACAAGGTATAGTTGCTCGCCAAGCAACTCAAAGTGAAGGAAGCAGTCAACAAAGAACTATGCTCTATGACTATCGTAGAAGTAAAGGTAGAAGATCAAGCGACAAAACAAGTAGCACAACTTGAAGAAGTGATCCAGTAGTTGCAATAATGCATCGTAGACCTAGAACTACGCACTGCGCCTGAAACCCCGTAGGAGGTAAAGGACCAAAGAGAAGCAACTTCCAAGAGCATAGTTGAAAGGCTAAAGGCCCTTACCTTAGAATGTAAGCAATTCACTAACCGCAGTGCCCAGACATATGAGAAACTCACCGAGAACCCAGAATTGCAGGCACTGGAGTCAAAACTCCAAGAAGCAAAGTAGCACGCAGAAACACTACAGACACAGTTGAAAGCCATGACAGTTGTGGAGAGAATGAAGAGATATCAAGAGCAACAAACTGCCCAGTAGTAGATCCACGCTATCTAAAGAATAGTTATAGAAGTAACTCAGAGACTCTGACCTGTCCAAGACAAGGATTACCAATTATTCCTAGAGGTCGAGAGCCAGGGAGCATAACTGGAGTAGGTTAGCACCATAATAGAACAACGCCTGGAAGGACCTGTGAATGATGCAATCATTCATGAACTTGATGAACAAGATATTGTAGAAAAAAACAAGTTGAAGCAGTTTGAGCCAAGGTCAAAGTGTTCGAAGCAGAACTTCCTATGTCAGAGTGACTTGGGACAAGTCACATGTGAGTGTTGGGGGCCTGTTGGTCCTTGACCAAGTTTTGAGGAATCTGGTCAAGTTTGACCTATTTTGGGACTTCGATAGCCTGACGAAGAAGGAGTGCAAGATGAAGAAGAGATCACGGGATCTCGGCCCCTTTTTGGGTCCTTTTTGGGTTTTGGGATTACGTAATGGGCATGGGATGTCGGCCCATGGGTTTACCCATGATTATGCCTATTTTGTAATGTATATATAGATGTCTAGGCAATATAGAAGAGAGAGATATGATCTATGTGATGTAAGCTAAGTGCTAAGTGAAAGTATGGGTTGTAGATTCTCTGTGCATATTGTGAGAAACCTGCAGAGATAAGTGCAAGGTAGTGAAATAGACCGTGAAGTGCTTTGTGCTATAACGCAAGCAAAGAGGATCTAGCGAGGTGCGCAGATCTCCTGTCCTAAACGAAGTAGAGTTTTTGAGGCTCTGTGCTTGTAATCGATTGACTGAAGACAATAAAGAAGAAGAGTTTGTGGACGTAGCCGCAGGGTAGGGGTGAACCATGTAAATACTGTGATATTCTTCTTTGTGTGATGTTCTAATGTATTTATGTGTTATTTGCTAAGTGTTGGATAAAGATAGATAGATATATCTGGTTATGCTTTGTGCTTATGATGAATCTGGATGTTATATATGATATAGATGGATGTGTTTAGTGCTTGAATCTGCTAGATCTGATCCATTTATGTATGCTAAGTTCTTAAGTACTATAGATTTGAGTAAATGATGTGATGCTCTTTTCTATCTGCGCTGTAGTTATTGGTTGAATATTGATGAACTGTTGATGCTAAGTTCTCTATTAAGTATTATAATCACAGATCTGTGTCCCAGCTAAGGTTGAAAACACTTGAGTCATGCAACCACCCCTGCCTCTACCTCGGGTGAGAGTTCATCTTCTTCACAGGTGTTTTCAAAAGGGTCGGTAGTTAGGGTTTTGTTAGTGCACTGTTGTAGCATTGAACCTTGGGTCTGCCCCTGTGCCAACACTTACTAAAGATGCCCATTTCATTCCTATGAAGGTCATTCACAAGGCAACCAATGTTGTTGATATTTATATGAGGGAAGTAGCATGCTTGCATGGCATACCCAAGACGATTGTGTCTGATAGAGACCCAAAGCTTACCTCAAAGTTTTGGAATGGGTTATTCAAAGGGTTTGGAAGAAATCTGAAATTTAAGCACAACTTGTCATCTCGAGTCTGATGGGAAAACATAAAGGGTGAACCAAGTGATAGAGGATATGCTAAGGATGTATGTGATGGACAAACCATCTAAATCGGAATATTATCTACACTTCATAGAATTCGCCTACAACAATGGGTATCAAGCATCACTGAAGATGAGCCTATTTGAAGCACTTTATGGCAGAAAGTGCAACACCCTAGTAAGCTGGGACAACCCAGCTGATAGAGCAGTGGTTGGGCCAAAGTTGGTTAAAGAGAAGAGAAAATGTTGATTATTAAACATAATTTGAAGGCTGCCCAAGATAGGAAGAAAATATATGCAGACAAAGGCAGAACCCACATGGAGTTTAAAGTGGGTGATCGTGTTTTCTTAAAGGTGAAATCTAACAAAAGTTCCTTGAAGTTGGGAAACTGTTCCAAGTTGGCAGCCAGATATTGTGGGCCGTTTGAAATCCTAGAGAGGATTGGTCTAGTATCCTATATTCTTACGTTTCCCGCATCTATATTTATACACAATGTATTTCATGTCTCATTTCTTAAGAAATATATACTTGATGCTAATCATGTTATTGATGGGAATGTGATTCATGTGTAACAAGAAAACGCTTTTCAGGTGCATCTGGTGCAGATACTAGACCGGAAAAGAAAGAAGCTCCGGAATCGAGCCATAGGGCTTGTAAAAGTCTAGTGGACCTAGTACGGTCCTGAGGACGCAACATGGGAGAATGAAGATGCAATGCGGGTAGAGTACCCACATATTTTTGAAGATTTTAGAAATGTTGTTTTTGTTGTGTAAATAAGTTGCACTGAGGACAGTGAAAAAATAAGGGGAGGGGATTGTATGACCCCAAGGCCGAGCCCCTATTGAATTGTAATCAAGTTTATAGGTTGGTGAAACAAGTGTTTATAATATGGAAGACTTATATGTTATTAGGCTGGAGAGCCTAGATGTTTAAGGCCAGTGAGCCTATTTTTGTATATGTAAACACTCATATCATTAACAAAATTACATCGCTGTGTGTAGACCGACCACAAAGAAAGAGTTATGGGGGGCTAAGCTCCACTAGGTAGGGTAAGGGAAGGGGATAAGTGTCTAGGATTAGGGGATAAGCTAGAGGGCTTACCTCTAAGGGAATAGTATTATATTATTATTTCCAAAAGGCTAAGGTTGACATAATCGGTGTTGTCCTAAGTTCCTGGGGAAAGGGAACGAGTGTTAAGTGGAGATCATGTAGCTTCAGGAAGACATGTGTCAACTTGGGTGCATGCAATTTATAGCTCCGAAAGTCATCTTATTGGGGGTCCCCTCGCCATTTTTCTCATGACCGTCGCCACTCACTGGAAGTCTACCATCTTTCTGGATTCACCCACTGATTCACACATTGAGCCATTGCCTTCATCGTCGACCTTTGCATCATTCACGCACCTTTGGAACTTGCAGGCACGTTGAGGTATACCGTAATTTTCCTGTGAAGCACATCACACTTATACGTTGCCTGAGCCATACCGTGCCTTAACGGTTTGCTGTCACTGCCAATGCATTTCTTTGACTGAGCGTGGCTTGCTGCCATCATTTGATCTATACCACGCTTTGTTGTTTACATCGCCCTTACTTGAATTGACTTAGGTGTTCGACTGAAGAAGTAGGTTGTCAGGCTTGTGGGTTTGAAGAGGCAGGTTGTCAGGCCCGTGGACTAAAGAAGAAAATTGTTGGGCCTATAACAACTCTCTCCAGGTGAGAGAGGTTGTTGGGGAAGTGATTTTCTGAGAGGGAGCCCAATGACAACTAGAGTGCTCTGAGAATTGTTGTCTGACCTATTGCTGAAGCCCTAGAAGGGAAGTGGGGCAGCCAAAGGAATGTTGAGCCGAGAAGGGGCACACTTCCTGGGGTGGGACAGGCATGTGAAGAATGAGAGGCTATAGGATGTTAGTGTGAGCTGGATCCTGGGAGAAAATCCTTCTTGTTGATCTGTGCGACTTTTCTATTGTCCTTGCCAATCCCAATAATCCCTTTCCCAGTGGAGTTTAGTCCCAGCTCAGGGGTGACCCACTGCTGAACGTGATGAGTTATGTGGTATAAGGTTGGGAGGTTCATGGGAGGTCTGCACGTAGTTGGTGGCCATCTATTAAAAGATAAGTACCAAATCTTTGTTCTCTGTATGATGTGTATCTTGAAATCAAGTTATAATTTTGTTACAATTGTCTGTGTATAGTGCTTGTATGTTTTAATGTTATTTTCGCATGATAGTGGCATGATCATAATGATATAGTTGTTTAATTTGAATTAGATAGATATGTATATAAATATATATGGTATCAGAGCATGAAAGTTATTCGGTGGCATGGCCTGACCTGTTGGTTAAAATCAAGGATGTCATGAATTGGTATCAGATCAAGGAGAGACATCCAAGAAGTGGCGTTGCCCAACCTATTGGTGGCTAGGGACGTTACAAATTGGTATCAGAGCAAGGAGAGACATCAATGAAGTGACGTTTCCTAACTTGTTGGTGGCTGGGGACGTTACATTGCTGAAAAAGGGTAATACTGATTCAACCCCGCCCCTCTCAGTATTCCAAGAATTGGTATCAGAGCGGGTGCCTTCAACATAATCTAAACAACTGGAAGGTAGATCCTGAAGATGGATCAACAAGATGGAATGTCTAAAAAAAAATCACGATTGTTCAAAGGAGGTGGTTATGCTCTATGGAAAATAAGAATGAAAAACTTCTTATTGTCTCTTGGTTTTGATATCTGGCAATCTATTGTAGATGGTTACACTGCACCAACTACTCCACCCAAAGATGCTTTAGGAAATGAAATTTGTAATGAAAACTCAAGAGTAGTTAATGAAATTCTAGGAGGGTTGACAAATTCTATATATGTGAAGGTCATGCATTGTAAGTCAACCAAAGAGATATGGGACAAATTGGAGGTTGTATATGAAGGTGATCCAGAATCGGATCTAGGAGACTGATAGGGATAAAAAAGGCTAAAAAATGAAAGTTCTCGAAATCAAATGAAACCAATTCCATTATGACCATCTCATCACGCTGATTCCGACCATATATTTACTTCCTCAAACGAATGTCGTATGCGAGAGTTATCGCACTCTGATCGTTTTGCCAAACATGCAAAAAGTCAAACATCTCAACAGTTAAAAGTCAATGCTAACATCATACTGATTTCATCATGCTAACATGGAAGTGTGACACATGGCAGAGGCATGGTAGGCAGCAGGTTTCGTACAACTGACGTGGACCAACCAAGAAGTGACACATGTCACCACTGAAAGGGTGACACGTGGCATGCTCGTACAAGTGGCAGGTAGGTCAGTGGACACGTGGAAGACATGTGTGTTGATGTGGTGGTTGTTGACTGGGTAGTATGTTGACTGGGCATAGGGAAGATCCACTCAAAATTTGATAAGTGTCATTTAGGCAGGGAAATGAAGAGGTGCCACGTGGCACCCTATCACTGGATGGTAGTTTAAAACTTTGTTGGGGTTCATGGGATTTGAACCCATGACCTGTGGTCGAGCGCAAGACTTGGGAGAGGACCAATGGCCAATGCACCAATGTGAAATATTGGGGGCTAAAACCCACTTAATCATAGTTAATGGCATGTATTGTGTATAGTGGCGAAAAGGGGGCTGGGGCTAAGCCCCAGCCCGAGGTTTCTATTTTCTACACATAACTAAGGTCGCAAACACCTTTCCTTAACCACCATATTAGTCAATAAAGGGGGTGTAAATATAGCACCCTCCACCATACAATCAGGGCTATACCCGTAAGCTGGGCGCATTTGGTGGGTGTGGTCCCATAAGAAAACACCACATGACCATATGTTTTGGCCTAAGGGGCCAGTGCACAGCCCTTTGGGCTGACGCTTGGCCACCTCTATAACCATATGACCTTATTAAGGGGGCGTGCACCTAGGGAGAGGGGCTAAGCCATATAATTAAACAAAAGTGGGTTTTATACTTAGGATTTTGGATTTTTATATGGATTTAGGCCTGTTATTCGAGGATTTTGCCCATTTTTGGGGGATATTGGGCTCCTTCTGAGGCCAGATCTTGGGTAGAATTTTGGGGATGATAAACAACTTTAGGACTATATAAAACATGCCTTCTTAAGGCCATGGAGGAGATCAATGGTGGTTCATAATAGGTTTATGTTGCTGGATTTTTGAGCCAAAGGTCATTGTTATGCAGGGAAGTTATTGAAGAGCGCACCTTTGCGGGCCATTTTTGGGAGCTTTGTTCATCCGATTTGAGTGCTGTTAGTTTTTATGGGTTCACGAGATCTCGTAGAACACATTAATATTAGACTTGTAACATTTTGGCATGATCATGATGTACTTTTAAAGATTCGAACAAAAATGAGCAAAGCCCACCGAGACAAGGCCCAGAGACATAGGCGAGATTGTCGAACTCCATTATCACATTTGTGTTATGGTTTGTTGTTGTTTATTCTTTGTTTCAGATCTGCACATGTGTATTTGGCTGTGATATATTCTCATATCTTCTTCCTCCTTCTTTAATCTTCCTAATTGGTTAATCAACACATGCTTAATAACTCAACCATAGTCGTGTAAAAGATCTTTTTAGATCAAGTTGTATCAGAGCTAGTTGAAATTTGGAATTTGAGTTTTACATGTTAACCAAGGAAGATCTCATCTCAAGGGAGAAAATTGCATCTACAAGAGGAATTTCTCAAGATGAGGAGTTCAAAAATTCAGTTTTTGCCATGTCCAAGGTGGTGAAAGTGTTGTATGAAGACTACTTGGAACGAAAGAGGTCGGTTCAAGGGAAAGCTTCAAAGAACAACAAAGCCAAAGAAGGATTGAAGTTAGTGCCTTTTACATATGTATCAAAAAGCATCTCTGAGGTATGTAATGAATGTCATTCATCAAATTCCAGTGCCTTCAACATCTGTATCAAAAATCATCTTTGAGGTATGCAATGAATGTCATTCATCAAATTATCCTCATTCTCATCAAGTTGGTTTTGGTGCATTTGAAAAACATACTAAAGGTATAGGTTTGAAATTGCTAACCAAGATGGGTTATGAAGAAGGAAAGGGCCTTGGATGTAAAGGTCAAGGTATCCTTAATCCTATTGAGGTTGTGGAAAGACCTCGATATTTAGGATTGGGATATGGTGAAGAGGACCTTGGAAAGTCCTCCAAGATGGGTTCCACAACTTCAGAAGAAAGTAATGCTTCATATGGCCAGCTTACGTCATTGCAGGAACACTTCACGAAAGGTAATGGCGCATCACTTTAGGGTTGTGGTAGTGAATGCAAGTCATCTACAACGAAACGTGAAGATAAACATGAAATTTATAATGGTCATGTTTTTACCAATTCTCCATTTGATTATAATAAGCATAGTCAAGTAATCTGAAACTTGTGGAATCTGTATCCATGTACTTATTGTTATTCACCCAAGCATTGTGTTGCCAAGTGTTGGAAGAGACAAACCTTGTAGAAGAAGCCTATGTCGTCCAGGAAGGAAACATGACATAAAGACTCAACTCCACAATGGAATAAAGAAAAGGGTAAACAGGTATGGATGCCAAAATCTCAGTGCACTCATTGCGGCAAGAGTAGACATCAAAAGACTAGTTGTTGGAAGCTTAATCCGGAGCTTCGTCCAAGGAAGGAAAAAATGATTGCCCATGTACTCGCGAAGGAGGAAATATTACCAGTGAGGTAAGAGGAACACCGTGAAGGAAATAAACCAACCACTTGGTTTTTCCAGAAGTGGATGTCTCAACTTCATTGTATTTTGCTTCCATTAATGTAATTACAGATGTTGAAATGATGACCTATTATAACATCATTTTTGTACAACATCATGTTTTGTTTTTCAATCTTATGAGTATGTAATCAGTTAAAGTCCATTTTTGTAACCTTTCGGGGACCAAAAGGTCCTTTAGTGGGGAGGTGTGATCCAGAATCAGATCCAGGAGACTGATAGGGCTAAAAAAGGCTCAGAAAATGAAAGTTCTTAAAATCGGATGAAACCAATTCCATTGCGACCGTCTCGTCGCATTGATTCTATCCATATATTTACTTCCTCAAATAGACGTCGTATGTGATATTTATCACACTTTGATCATTTTTCCAAACAAGCAAAAAGTCAAATAGGTCAATAGTCAAAAGTCAATGCTGACGTCAGCATGACATCATACTGACATCATCATGCTAACATGGCAGAGTGACACATGGTAGATGCACAGTTGGCAGTAGGTTTCGTACAACTGACGTGGACCAACCAAAAAGTGACATGTGTCACCACTGAAAGGGTGACACGTGGCATGCTCGTACAAGGGGAAGGTAGGTCAGTGGACACGTGGAAGACATGTGTGCTGATGTGGCAGTTTTTGACTAGGAAGTGTGTTGACTGGGCATAGGGAAGATCCACTCAGAAGTTGACAAGTGGCATTTAGGCAGGCAAATGAAGAGGTGCCATGTGGCCCAGACATGGGCTGCCACATGGCACCCTATCACTGGATGGCAGTTTAAAACTTTGTTGGGGTTCATGGGATTCGAACCCATGACTTGTGGTCAAGCACAAGACTTGGGAGAAAACTAATGTCCAATGCACCAATGTGGAAGCTTGGGGGATAAAACCCACTTTATCATAGTTAATGGAATGTATTGTGTACAATGGCAGAAAGGGGGCTAGGGCTAAGCCCCAACCTGAGGTTTCTATTTGTTGCACATAACCAAGGGCAAGGGAACCTTTCCTTAACCACCATATTAGTCAATAAAGGGGACACGAATATAGCACCCTCCACCATACAATCGGGGCTATAACCATAAGCTAGGCACATTTGGTGGGCACAGTCCCATAAGAAAACACCACATGACAATATGTTTCGGGCTAAGGGCCTGGCGCTTAGCCACCTCTATAACCATATGACCTTATTAAGAGGGAGCGTGCCTAGGGAGAGGGGATAATCCCTATAATTAAACAAAAGTTGGCTTTATACTTAGGCTTTTGGATTTGTATATGGATTTAGGCCTATTATTAGAGAGTTTTGCCCATTTTTGGGGGATATTGTGCTCTTTTTGAGGCCAGATATTGGGAGGAATTTGGTGGATGATAACCAACTTCAGGCCTATATAAACCAGGCCTTCTTAAAGCCATGGAGGAGATCAGTGGTGGTTCATAATAGGTTTATTCTAGCGGATTGTTGAGCCAAACACCATTGTTATGCAGGGAAGCTATTGAGGAGGGAACCTTTGTGGGCCATTTCTGGGAGCCCCGTTCATCCGATATGAGTGTCATCAATTTTGATGGGTTCATGAGATCTGGAAGAACACGATCATATCAGTCTTGTAACCTTTTTGCATGATCATGATGTACTTGTAAAGCTTCGAACAAAAATAAGAAAAGCCCACTGAGACAAGGCCCAGATACATAGGCGAGATTGATGAACTCCGTTATCACATTTGTGTTATGGTTTGCTGCTATTTATTCTTTGTTTCAGATCTAAACATGTTTATTTGGCTGTGATATATTCTCATATCTTCTTCCTCCTTCTTTAAGCTTCCTAATTGGTTAATTAACACATGCTTGATAACTCAACCATAGTCGTGTAAAAGATCTTTTCAGATCAGAAGGAGATAGCAAAGTCAGGGAAGGCAAACTAAAAACCTATAGAAATCAATTTGAAAATATGAAAATGGATGAATAAGAGAACGTTGTTGAATAATTTCATGGGGTAGATGAAGTGGTTGATTCAATCAGAGCACCAGGAGAAGAACTTACAGATAAACCTATTGTGAAAAATATACTAAGGTCATTACCGATGAGATATGATGCCAAGATTTCTATAATTGAAGATAGGCCTCATCTTGACACACTCACAGTTGATCAACTTCATGGAATTTTTACAGCATATGAAATGAGAACAGGGACTGATAAACCATAAAAATAAGAAACAACCTTTAAGGTATTTAAAACAAAGAAGAAAGATGAACATATGTCTCATGAAGATTAGTCAGACATATCATATGTAGAAGAGGCCAACTTTATAAAGAAACTGCAAAAAGGATTTGGAAAATATAAAGGAAAGTTACCTTCAAAATGTTTCAACTGTAGCAGAATTGGACACTTTGCTAAATGAGTATTCCTACACCTACCACATCCATTCTCACATTGTTCAAAATATTGAATGAATACATATGTTGAATACAAGTCATTGGAATTAAATATGAAGAAACAAGTTTGCCATTATTGATCAATGCACTCATCCCAATTCAAATTTTGTTTCAACAAATCCTACCCGCCAATTGGAGAATACATAGGCCCAATGCCTATTCTATGTGCTTCTTTGAATATAACAATAAACCTGATTGGATAGGACACCTGAACCTATAAAGCTTGGGATGAACGTAGATTATGGGATGTCAGAGACAAAAATTCACACTTTTGTAACAAATCATTAAGGGGTACAATAATCAAGACATAGAGCATAGTGTTAGAGAATCACATG
>JZKD02S1827424.1:0-15390 GCA_000966675.3 Picea glauca | reverse complement strand
CAACCATATGTACCAATATGTAGCCCAATCCACATGAAAAATGCATGCACCATGATATCAACATATGCTTCCAATAATACATCATAAGATATATCAATGAACCTCAAATATGTACTGGCCATGTACACCAATAGATAAACATCAATCCATACCCATGGGTTAGTGTCATGCACTCGAGATTTTATTTTACATAATCCAATAGATGAACACTTAAACCTGTAACAAATAGTGTCAAAACCTGCAACAAACAATGTCAGACCCTGCAACAGAGTATTATACCATCACATCAAGCTGCAATCCATGCACATAGCCTTTTTCTCAAGGCTTTACCACATATACGAGGTCTGTTGCAAAATAGCTCGCGTATGTACGTGACCTATACAAGGTCAGCTTGCGTATGTACGCGACTAATACCACTGTCACCCACATATGCTTCAGTAGATGACTTACTTGAGATTCCCTTCATTCTTTCATTCCATTATGGCTGCCCTTTCTTCTTCACCCACTTCTGTATATGTCTCTTCTCCTCAAAACTTGAACTCTGAGCATCCATCTTTTCAAATATGTCTCCCTTCCTTATTTCATTCCTTCTTCTAGCCATGTTGTTTGAAGTTCTCATCATGGACTTTCTTCTTGTGCTCTAGCACTCATGGAATTTGTGTCCAAATCCACTAAAGTTGTAGCATCTCATAGTGTTACAGTGAACAACAATGTGTCCTACTTGATCACATCTCCAACACCTCATGGTGTTATAAAATCTTCCATTATATCTCCTTTCATAAGATCTACATTCAAAATATTTGTGACCATATCCATTACATAAATAACAATGCCCATGAAAAATACTTTCATACCTTTTCTTTCGTGTTCCAAGAATAGATTCTTTCTTTGTTCTTTTGAAATTTTATTATCCTTGTGTATATGGTTTCTTTGCAACATTTTCTTCCTTCTTTGATGGATTTACCTCATGCTTATTTGAGGTTCTTGCTTCAACATGTGTATCTTCTCCTTTGTCTCCAAGACCTAATTTATCACACGATGATCTTTGACTTTCCAAGATCTCATCCAAGATTCGTGAGCTATTCAAGAATTTGTTTGACTTTTCCACCTTCTTTCTAAGGTCAATAGTTTCATCTTCTAACTGAACACGACTCTTCCTTTTCATTTATTTGAATCTTCAATAGTTCCTCTACTCTTTTGGCTTCTTCAATTTGGGTCTTGAGATGAAGAATGGTTTCAAAACTTTTTCTAATCGCATCATCTACATTCATATCTTCTTTTCCATTCTTTAGTATTGTGATCTCTTCTCCCTTTTCTTCTAATAGAGTCTTATTGCTCTCTTCTTGATCCTTGATCATTTCTTTGAACTTCGAGATGTGCCTTATACTTCTCCTAAGAAACTTCTTAGTGTTATCTAAAAGATAGTTATAGTCTATATAATAATGATCACTTCTATATCTATATAAACCCTCTTCAACTTCATTTTGAAGTTTTAATATTTTTCCTTCTATTCTTTTCATGGAATAATTATCATCAAACTTTACACAAACTATTTCTAGATCTTCTTCTTCACTTGTAGAGAAAAATTCATCATCATCATTTAAATCAAGGGTTTTTGAGGGTTCTTTACCTTCATTTGAAATATCTTCACGATCTTCCTTTTTGCCAACACCAACACATAATTCTTTTCCTTCATTTGAAATGTGACATCCCCAAAAATAAAATATTTTTGAAATTTAAATTTGCTGGAAATTTATTCCATTTTTAGTAAATTTGAATTTGGAAATTTTTTTACATTTATGGCAATTTCAAATTTCGAATTTGATATTTTAAATTAATTATTATGACTGTTGGGCAGAGATATGATTAGACTCAACTAACTATTTGACTATGACACTTGTATAAAAACATAATATTTATATCTATTTCAGGAGGACAAATGGAACAACCATGTTAAAATCAACTGACCATAACTCCATGAGTGAGGAACATCTTGGAACTACCTCTAGGAACATGTTGGCAACCCCTGAAAATCAGGGATTTGGAAAGCTGTGAAAATTCCCAAGGGAGGGAAAAGACCTAGGCAAATTGATAAATAGCATATGTGAGGAGGCAGGATGCTACCAAGTATGCTAGGAAAGGAGACTACTGAATTTTCCTTGCCATTATGAACACTACTGAGTGAGTGTGAGGCAAGAGGAATCTGTTGGAATTGAAGGACATTTATGAGGAGAAGTTTTCCAAGTTCTCCCTCATGGATTTATGGTCAGGCTAGGGGGTCAATCAGGCAAGTGATTTTGGCTGCCCTATTCTATGGTTGGGAGGAACGTGGTTGTTCCATTTGTCTTCCTACGCATTGGTTCAGATATATAAATATTCTCTTGCTTTGTTTGAATGATTTTTGTATATGAAATTATGCATCTAATTGTTCTAAGTTGAAATAATTTCCATGGATGACATCTGTTTGTAGTATGAAGTTTATAATCAAAGACTAAATTCTGGGAATGGTTCTTCCTGAAACTAAAATGCTAGGCAAAACTATCTATATACAAATGAACTTGAAAGAACAGATCCATCTATAGGATATGTTTAACTCTGTAATCAAAATTCTAGTTAGGATTATCTGTGTATAAATGTGCTTGAAAGGAACAAATCTATTTATAGGAATATGTTCATTTCCGTGACTGAAATATTAAGTAGATCTATCTATGAATAATTGGAGTTGAGTAACTCTGTACATATATAAACGTTTAGGTGTATCTCTGTAATTAAATTTCAGAAAATCATATCAGTTAACGGAGACTTCCTTTCTGGTATAACTTGGAATTGAAGAGAAATACAAGACAACATGAATCCTATGGATCATATATATGTTTATATATTATACATATATAGTATTTTTGAAACTGTGTAGGTGTCGCAACAAACTGGAAGTGGACTATCTACAACATAAATAGTTAATATTATATATGTTTGTTCATGTATTATATGAATCATATACTAATCAATAGTATGTATCAACAACATGTAAACAGAATGCTAGATGCATAAAGACCGATGAAATTGGAAATTAAAAATCTGGAACCCCTTTTTATATATTATATCCGATGCTAGAATTGAAAGTACAGTGAAATGGTCTGCTTCAAGAAGTTATATTGATATCGGAATATCGTTGACAGTCAGAATTTAATCATTTTGTATTACTCTACTTTCATTATGCGACATGCAAAGAAGAAGAGTCTTGAATCTTGCATTAATTAAACACAGGCAAAATGTTTGAGCCCATATTTAGGGTAGGTATGAAACTACGTAGCCGATGAAATTATAAATAGTTTATATGGTACATTATTATAATGATTGTTTCCTTGCCAAAAAAGAATCAAAATTCAAATTGGGTACATTACAATTACAGACCGAGGAAAAACTTTGACCTTTGCATCAGGGATGATTAAAACCCAAAGGGTTTGTGTTAAGGAACCTGAGTACCTTTCCCATGAAAAGGATGGCTGAGATCCGCTCAGGATCATTTTTAAATTCTCTTTGAGCCGAAAAGGCTCCCTCGAGTCCCTATTGGAACCTCAATTTACACAATCCATAGGCCCTCCATGAAAAATCCACCAGCACAAACACGCACCAGGTGGGAGTCTTCACCTCCACGCAACCCCAGTGCTATGCCCTCAGGCCAAGCCAAGAGGCGCCCTTCACAAATCAGGACTCCGGGAAGTCACAACAAAGTACCTCGGTTCTAGCCTTTTGATCACCAAAAACCCAAATAGGGTTGTCGTATGACAAGCTCCTCCCCTAAGCCTTTCCTTGTGATCTTGCTCCATGACCTGGACCTTAATCAATAAGACTCCTTTGGGGTCTGCGGCTTTGTAGGTCTTTCATACAAGGTAGCAGACCCTTCTATTCCCTGATTTGTGACATGTGAAAGTCAACAGGTGGTTGACTCTACCAGTACAATGCACCTGTGCCACCTAGAATAGAATCCCTCTCTTCAACTCCTTTGTGATGTGACTATAAACAAGGCCTTAACGCAAGCACCTTTCGTGACTCGTGATCTCGTGAGTTCGTGAGTCAAAGACCTTCGACTCTTCTTTCTCTCCAAACCTCCGATACGGGTATGGCTCACTCCTCGCTAGTGCCTACTGCATATAACCGTAGGCTAAGATAAAAGCTAGCACTACTCGCAACTCGCAACTTCGCGAGTTGGAGTGTTGAGCCCTCATGCTCCTCCTTTGTGAAACCTCGAAGCACGATAAGTCAATGATGGGTTGAATCCTTCCAAGGTGATGCATGTACGCACTTGTCACCTACTTCTGCCTTTTCTGTGTGTTGTATGTTTGCGCCACCTATCAACCGCGCGGTCCCCACGCAATGGATGTGGCACATGTCGCATGATCCCTTGATGCTTGGCACTCCATGACTCTTGTGCCACCTATCAAATGTGTTGTCCCCACCTAATGGATGTGCCACATGTCGCACGATCCCTCGGCGTTCGGCACTTCGCGACTGCTGCAGTCGAAAAAAAATGCTTCCAACCTTTGAACCCCGATACGCGATACCACATGGAGGTTCTGATCCAATGGATCTCCTACTCCAAGATCCAATAGTTGGAATGATTTCTCAATATCGTCGATCGTGAATCCTTGCTACTCTCCACACTTAGAATTATTTTGCGTAAGAAAGAATTTTGGGATCATGAATCCTAAGTCCTCCATAGTCCAAGTTCTGTATAGTATGAGACATATAAATGTTTGGAAGCTTAGGAATTACAGAAATGTTAGAGTAATGGATGGTTATCTTAGCATGACCTAGACATGCGTAACCATAGTATAAGAAACTTATCAGAGTTTAATACTAGAGAAAATGATCATTTTTTCCTAAGAATGAATCTATCAAGTTAATTAGGATTAACATTCTGGAGAAGAAATTTTTTTGTTTTGGTCAAATTTAAGGTATATTACATATGGTATCAGAGAAAAAGTTACAACACTGGTTCTGAACAGGGCCACACTAATTTCTTAATATATACTTCGATTTTTGTAAAACTAATAAATCTTGTGGTTACAAAGAGAAAGCCCTTTCTGTTTTGTGTTGATTATGGCAGCTTGGGAAGGTGCAAAAATCAGGATGGAAGGAAATCCATAGTAAAGACCTCCTAGAGATCCAAGACAGAAAAGTGATGGAAGCTCACCCACAAAGGTGTTGGAAACAATGAGGAATCTTATTGTTGAACTGTAGGTTTTCAAGGCCGACAATGAAAAATTGAAGAAAGCACAACAACAACAACAAGAGATAAATGAATTCGTGTTGCGTAGTACATTAACCAAGAAAATCCCAAAAGATGATAACCATGATGAAGAGGTCATCAAAACGTCCTCTAAGAATTCTTGTCTAGAAATAGAAAAAGGAGATAGTTTGTCTGAAGGGACACCTTCAGCTGAAGACAAAATTATACCAGATAGAAAAAGGAAACAAATAGACCACCTTGAAGGATAATTTAAAAAGATTAAACCATCTACCTTTGATGGAGAATCTACGACAGGAGAATAAGTTGAGGCATGGTTGTTGGACATCAAAAATTACTTTCAGATCTATAGCTATTCCAGCAACATGAAGGTCAGATTGGACATCTACAATTTTAAGGGGAAAGCCAACATTTGGTGGCAAGACCTAAAATTGGCCAAGGGCCTAAAGGAGAAACAGTTGGAATGGTTCGAATTTAACAAGTATTTTAAGAAATAATACCTTTCTAAAATCTATTATGAAAGGAAGAAGAAAGAATTTTACAAGTTACAACTCAGACAGATGACGATGGAAGACCTTATAAATAAATTTTTGGAATTACTAAGGTTCGTACCATACATTTGAGAGGATAAAGTAAAAATCTAGTGATTCTTAAGTTGTTTACCACAGTCCTACAGCGAAAAAATTGATTATGACAACCCCAAATCCTTGAGTGAGGTATTCAGGAAAGCGCGAATGTGCTACGACCAGTATAAACAGTGGGTAGAATTTCCCAAGGCCTGGAAGGATAAGAAGCAATATCAAATGAACCAGCAGAAGAAGGGATACCAACCATCTCCTTATCAGAATGTAGAAAAAAGTTTCACGAGGAAGGATTTTCACTCCAATCATCTGAACACGCAATGTAGCAGTAAACTGGTAAACCTGGGAACAAGGAAGTTTGGGGACAACTTCCGCGAGCCATTGAAGTGTTGGGAATGTGGAGAGCCTCATCTAAGAAGGAATTTTCCACATTTAATTTCAGAAAACAAAACTGATGTTCACAATTTGTAGGAAGCCTCGACAGTGGAAGACGTGGGCAGAATCCTACATCAGATAAATGCAACCATAGATGGTCGACAAGCTGAACACTAGTCCTCGGTGGTAGAGATTGAAGGTAAAATCAATGACACTTGAATTTCTATTTTAATTGACCCTGGAGCTACATTAACTTATATTACTCCTGATGTAGTAGAGTCGAATAAACTTAAGGTACTGAAACACACAAAATCATGGCTTGTAGAACTAGCAAGAGGTACTAAAAGGAAAGTAGATGAATTTATCTCTGATTTTGAGTTCATCTTAGATGGTCAAAAGATAAGGACCAATCTGAACATCCTACCACTAGGATATTATGATATGATTATCGGGATGGATTGGTTGGAACAACACAAAGCAGTACTAGACTATTATACAAAGATACTTAGTTATAAAGATGATTTTGGAACTGTTAGAACAACCCAAGGCATACCAAAACGTGTATCAGTCAGACAAGTTTCAACAATGCAACTCAAGATATGTATTAGAAAGGGATATCAAGTTTATGCCATCCAAGTGACGAATCTATTAGAAAAAGAAGATAAGCCAAAGCTAGAAGACTTTGTTGTCCTACGTGAACTCAGAGACATGTTTGTGGATGAGATACCAGAATTACCTCCTAGAAGGGAAATAGACTTCTCCATAGACCTAATACCTAGTTCAACCCCTATATCAAAATAAACCTACTGAATGAGTCTACCAAAACTGACAGAATTAAAAATACAATTACATGAATTGTTGGACAGAGAGTATATCAGACGAGTGTTTCGCCATGGGGAGCACCAGTCCTCATTGTGAAAAAGAAAGATGGTACTCTAATACTATGTATCAATTATAGACAACTGGACAAAATGACTATTAAGAACAAATACCCCTTACCAAGGATAAATGATCTGTTCGATCAAGTGGGTGGGGCCAAGATCTTTTGAAAGTTGGATTTACGATCCGGTTATCATCAAGTTAGGATAAAAGACGAGGACGTAAACAAAATAGCTTTTCAGACAAGATATGGACACTACAAATTTGTAGTCATACCTTTCAGACTCACTAACGCACCAGCCACGTTTATGTGCGTAATGAATAGTATTTTCAGTCAATACTTAGACACGTTCGTGGTAGTATTTATCGAAGATATTTTGGTCTATTCAAAAGCGGAGGAAGAACATGATGAACACTTAAGGATAGTGTTGCAAACTTTGAGAAAACACAAACTGTACGCCAAATTTGACAAGTGTGACTTTTATCAAAAAGAAATACAATATCTAGGACATGTAGTTTCAGCAGAAGGCATTGTCATAGACCCAGAGAAGACAAGAGCCATTATGGAATGGCTAGTACCTAAAGATGTAGCAGATATCCGGTCACTCATGGGAATCATCGGATATTACCGTAGGTTTATAGAATGATTTTCCAAGATAGCCTACCCTATCACATCATTACAAAAGAAAGGAACCGAGTTTAACTAGTTAGAGAAGTGTCAAGATAGTTTTAACAAGATGAAGGAATTATTGACAACTGCACCCATTCTGAAGGTAGTAAACCCAGATAAAGACTTCACCGTATGTGTTGATGCAAGTAAAGAAGGACTAGGTGGTGCCCTAACTCAAGAAGGACACATTATTTGTTATGAGTCCTGGAAATTAAAGGAACACGGGCTAAATTATGTCACTCATGACTTAGAATTAACAACGGTAATACACGCCTTAAAAACGTGGCGACACTACATAATGGGCAAAAAATTTCTACTATTAATGGATAATAGCGGGGTGAAATATTTGTTTAACCAACCAAATCTTAGTGCAGGACAAGCGACATGGTTAGCCTTCTTGAGAAAATTCGACTTCGAGGTCAGACATATCAAGGGTAAGGAAAATAAAGTAGCAAACGCTTTAATCAGAAGAGTCCGTGGTTTATTTGAGATAAGCATCAGTAGGGAAGAAAGTGATCTGGAACAAAGAATAAGGACGACAAGTATTAACGACAAAAATTACACGAAGATGATGGCAGAATTACAAAACAGTACAACAATATTAGATAAACCAGATCTAAGTATCGACAAGAAGGGACTATTATGATTTAAAAACAAACTTTACATACCAGATTCAACAGAGTTAAAATTAACTATTTTAGACAAAGTGCATAAGAAACCGTATTCTGGCCATGCAGGTTACCAGAAAACAATAACAACACTCAGAAAACTATTTTACTGGCCTAATATGAAGGGCGAAACAACAGAGTACTTGGCTAGGTGCCAAGATTGTCAGCAGTTTAAGGCCAAGCACCAACACCCAGTCGGCCTATTACAGCCACTACCAGTACTAGAATGGAAATGGGAGACTATATCACTGGACTTTATAACAGGTTTGCCTAAAACTCAGAAACATAATGATTCTATCATGGTTATAATCGATAAACTCAATATGTCTACACACTTTATTCCTGTAAAGTCTACTTTTAAAGCTATAAACATTCCTGAAATATTCATGAAAGAAATTTTTAGATTGCACGGTATTCCTAAAATGGTGGTTTCAGATAAAGACGTAAAATTTACATCCACTTTTTGGAAAAATTGTTTGCAGGGATAAACAATAACTTGAATTTTAGTACAAGATATCATCCATAAATGGATGGACAGACTGAAAGGAAAAACCAAATCATAGAGGATATGCTCCGCATGTATGTAATAACAAAACCGAACAAGTGGGAAGACTAACTACACTTGGTAGAATTTGCATATAACAATGGATACCAAACTTTGGCTAAGTTAAGCCCTTTCAAAATATTGTACGATAGAAAGTGTACGAATCCAATTAGCTGGGATAACCCAACCGACAGACCCATGGTTGGACCAAATATGCTCCAAGAAATGGAGAACATGGTCAGGAAGGTACAATAGAACTTGAAAGAAGCACAGGACAGACAAAAGAGCCATGTAGATCAGAAAATAAGACACTTGGAATTTCAAGTGGGAGACCATGTTTATTTGAAAGTCAAAGCCTGAAAAAACTCATTGAAGCTAGGGAATGGTGACAAGATGGCACCCAAGTTTTGTGGGCCCTTCAAGATACTAGCTCGAATTGGACCCGTAGCATATCAACTTGCACTTCCAGCTAATCTAAGAATTCATAATGTATTTCATGTTTCGTTGCTGAAAAAGTATATTCATGACCCTACTCATAAGATTGATTGGAACTTGGTGTAGGTGGAACCTGAAGGCGAGCTCCAGGTGGAACCCTTGCGCATTCTAGACCGGAGAGAAATAGCACTTCGGAACAGAGCCGTCACTCAGGTAAAGGTGCAATGGAAGCACTTTAGTCCTGAGGAGGCCACTTGGGAGTTGGAGGGAGATTTGCAGAAATCTCATCCAATCCTATTCCATGAAAGGAATGAACACTGAGGATAGTTTTTTACTGAAGGGGGAAAGGATGTGACATCCCCCAAAATAAAATATTTTTGAAATTTAAATTTGCTGGAAATTTACTATGTTTTTAGTAAATTCGAATTTGGAAAAATTTTCCCATTTATGGCAACTCCAAATTTCGAATTTGATATTTGTAATTAATTATTATGACTCTTGGGCAGAGATCTGATTTGACTCAACTAACTATTTGACTATGACACTTGTATAAAACCAGAATATTTATATTGATTTCAGGAGGACAAATGGAACAGCCATGTTAAAATCAGCTAACCATAACTTCATGAGTGGGGAACATGTTGGAACTACCTCTAGGATGATTATTACAAGTAGAAAATCAATGATTTGGCCATTGGCAGCCCCTGAAAATCAGGGATTTAGAAAGATGCGAAAATTCCCAAGGGAGGGAAAAGACCTAGGCAAATTGATAAATAACATATGTGAGGAGACAGGACACTATCAAGTATGCTGGGAAAGGAGACTATTGACTTTTGATTTCCGTTATGAACACTATTGAGTGAGTGTGAGGCAAGAGGAATCTATTGGAATTGAAGGAAATTTCTGAGGAGAAGTTTTCCAAGTTCTCCCTCATGGATTTATGGTCATGATAGGGGGTGAATCGAGCAAGTGATTTTGGCTACCCTATTCTATGTTTGGGAGGAACGTGGTTGCTCCCTTTGTCTTCCTGCGTACTAGTTAAGATATGTAAATCTTCTCCTGCTTTGTTTGAATGATTTGTGTATCTGAAATTATGCATCTAAGTGTGCTAAGTTGAAATAATTTCCATGGATGACATATCTTCGTAGTATGAAGTTTATAATCAAAGACTAAATTCTGGGAATGGTTCCTCCTGAAACTAAAATCCTAGGAAAAACTATCTATATACAAATGAACTTGAAAGAACATATCCATCTACAGGATATGTTTAACTCTGTACTTGAAATTCTAGTTAGGATTATCTATGTATAAATGTGCTTGAAAGGAATAGATCTATTTATAGGCATATGTTTATTTCTATGATTGAAATATTAAGTAGATCTATCTATGAATAATCGGAGTTGAGTAAATATGTACATATATAAACGTTTAGCTATATCTCTGTAACTAAATTTCAGAAAATCGTATCACTTAGCAGAGACTTCCTTTCTAGTATAACTTGGAATTGAAGAGAAATACGAGACAACACGGATCCTATGGATCATATATATGTTTATATATTATACATATATAGTATTTTGGAAACGGTATAGGTGTCACAACAAACCAGAAGTGGACTATCTACAACATAAATAGTTAATATTATATATGTTTTTTCATGTATTATATGAATCATATAATGATCAATAGTATGTATCAACAACATGTAAACGAAATGTTAGATGCGTAAAGACCAATGAAATTGAAAGTAAAAAATATGGAACCCCTTTTTATATATTATATCTGACGCTAGAATCAAAAGTACAATGAAATGGTCTGCTTCAAGAAGTTATATTGATATCAGAATACCATTGACAGTCATAATTTAATCATTATGTATTACTCTGCTTTCATTATGCGACATGCAAAGAAGAAGAGTCTTGAATCTTGCATTAATTAAACATAGGCAAAAAGTTTGAGCCCAGATTTAGGGTAGGTATGAAACTACGCAACCGATGAAATTATAAATAGTTTATATGGTACATTATTATAATGATCGCTTCCTTTCCAAACAAGAATCGAACTTCAAACTGGGTACATTACAATTACAGACTGAGGAAAAACTTCAACCTTTGCATCAGGGATGATTAAAAACCCGAAGAGTTTGTGTTAAGGAAACTAAATACCTTTCCCATGAAAAGGATGGTCGAGATCCACTTAGGATAGTTTTCAAATTCTCTTTGAGCCGAAAAGGCTCCCTTGAGTCCCTATTGGAACCTGAATTTACACAATCCATAGGCACAAACATGCACAAAGAAGGAGTCTTCACCTCCATGCAACCCCAGTGCTATTCCCTCAGGCTAAGACAAGAGGCACCCTTCGCAAATCAGGACTACGGGAAGTCAAAACAAAGTACCTCGGTTCTGGCCTTTCGATCGCCGAAAACCCAAATAGGGTTGTCGTATAACAAGCTCCTCCCCTAAGCCTTTCCTTGTGATCCTTCTCCGTGACCTAGACCTTAATCGATAGGACTCCTTCGGGGTCTGTGACTTTGCAGGTATTGCATACAAGGTAGCAGACCCTTCTATTCTCTGATTCGCAACATGCGAAAGTCAACAGGCAGTTGACTCTACCAGTACAATGCACCTAAGCCACCTAGAATATACTCCCTCTCTTCAAATCCTTTGTGATATGACCATAAACAAGGCCTTAATGCAAGCGCCTTTCGTGACTCATGATCGCGCGAGTTCGTGAGTCAAAGACCCTTTGCTCTTCTTGCACTCCAAACCTCCGATACCTGAGATGCGATACAGGTATGGCTCACTCCTCGCTAGCGCCTACTATATATAATCGTAGGCTAGGCTAAACACTAGCACTACTTGCAACTCACAAATTCGCGAGTTGCAGTGTTGAGCCCTCATTCTCCTCCTTTGTGAAACACCAAAGCACGATAAGTCAGTGATGGGTTGACTCCTTCCAAGGTGATGCGTGTACACACCTGTCACCTACTTCCACCTTTTTTGTGCATTGTATGTTTGTGCCACCTATCAACCGCGCAGTCCCCGCCTAATAGATGTGCCACGTGTCGCACGAGCCCTCGGCACTCGACACTTCACGAATCTTATGCCACCTATCAACCACGCAGTCCCCACCTAACGGATGTGCCATGTGTCGCACGAGCCCTTGGCGCTCGACACTTCGTGACTACTACAGTCGAAAAGAAATTCTTCCAACCTTTGAACCTCGATACACGATACCACACGGAGGTTCTGTTCCAACAAATCTCCTACTCTGAGATCCAATAGTTGGAATGATTTATCAATATCGTCGATCACGAATCCTTGCTCCTCTCCACACTTAGAATTATTTTGCGTAAGAAATAATTTTTGGATAATGAAGCCTAAGTCCTCCATAGTCCAAGTTCTGTATAGTATGACACATATAAATGTTTGGAAGCTTAGGACTTACAGAAATGTTAGAGTAATAGATGGTTATCTTAGCATGACATGGACACCTATAGGTTGGCTGATTAAAATGGGTAACCATAGTATAAGAAACTTATCAGAGTTTAATACTAGAGAAAACAATCATTTTATCCTAAGAACGAATCTATCGAGTTAATTAGGATTAATGTTCCGGAGAATAAAAATTTTTGTTTTGGTCAAAATTAAGGTATATTACATGAAATGTCTTCAATATCTTCCTTTGTGCCATCATCACTTGATTCTTTATCTTCACTTGAAATTTTTTCAAAATCACATTTAGAAATAATGCATTCAAGAGTTTTTGGAGATTCTTTACCTTTAGTGATATTGATGGAGTGATCTCCAATTTTTTCTTTCTCCTTCTTTCTTTGATATGTTTCCTCTAGATTTAGCCATAGATCCTTGGCAGAGGTGAATTTTCCCATGTTGTCTTTGATAAGGCTTGAGAGTCCACTAAGAATGATCTTAAGAGCCAATGCATCATTCTTCTTTCCTCCCCTTTGAGCTGCAAACTTTGACTTGTTCTTCAATGAAATTGATCCACCAATAGCTGCCTTCCAAATTGTTTCTCCCATTGTCTTTAAATGTAATCTCATCTCTATTCTCCAAGTAGAATAATTTTCCTCATTGTTACACATTATTTTCGTCATCCCTATGACCGTTAATGATGTAAACCTATCTGTTGCCTTCAGAGGGGTCAGTGGCCTGAGTTCCTGAAGAGAGAAGGGAGAAGAACTTTTCCTGAGAAAAGAAGTTGCATTTTCCTGTGTAAAAACCTTATAAAAAAAGTAAGTTCGCAGGCTACCTATGTATTAGGGTGCGAGAATGTCTGATTCTCACAGGCTGCATCATAGCTAGGGTGCGAACAGTTCACAGGTTGCACTATAAGTAGGGTGCGAGATTGATTACACGTGGGAAAATCGAGCATTTTCTCGAATCTTCTAGAAGGAGAAACTTCCATGGTGGGGTGGCATCCAAATGGTTTGGATCTTACTCACTTTCATGATTTAGTGGGATCATCCTAAACTCCTCACCTTATCCTCTTCAACTTATAAAAGGAGAGGAGATCTCATGAAGAAGGGGTTCTTGAGCTTGTTAGCTTTGGTTGGCTTGGAATTATTATCTTGGTTGGAGTGGCTTTGAGATTTGTCTTTGTCAAGATAGATTGTGAATATCATCAGATCTATGCTCTCAGAATTCTTGGAGTGGAAGTGTGTGGGGAAAGAAGGATAGTTGGAAGGGACCTTACGACATCAAGGCCATGGTTGTAATCTCTCTTTCACATTTAATATGATACAGTAATATGATTCTTTCCTATAAAGCTTGTTGTGTTTTATTATATAACTCCTTGATCATATACATAGATTGACTGTTGAATAGATTGTGCTTTATTCAGTTCGATTGGTTTGTGTTGTCTTGGTCTTGGCTGCACGAGAGCACTAGAGAGAAGCAAGAGCAACAAAGAACATAGGAAGAAATAATAAGGTATGTTCTTTGTTCTTGCCTCTTATTTAATTCAATGGTTAGAATCTAGGGAAAGAGTCATGTTCTGTTTTGCTTTGTTCTAGATCTAGGTGGATCTAGGGAGATTGGTTTGTGTTCGCACTTATGGATTTATCCAATAACAAAATTGGCGACTCCTCTGGGGATCAAATTGTTTCCTAGTTAGTCTAGTTTCCCTTCCTTTGATTGCTTGTTTTATTGTTTCTGAGTCTATGGGACATCCATCCAGACTCTCTGGATCTAGAAGTTCACTTAGATTCCTTGTCCTTTTTCAAAATTTTCTTTGATTACAGACATTCTCACATTGTACCTATCTGTGGACTATGAGAATCATTGATGTTTGCACCCTGCTGTTAGGTTCAGTGTGAACTTCTCGCACCCTAACAATGTATAGCCTACGAGAATACCTAATTCTCACACTTTAATATACTACTAGGCTGCGAACTTGTTTGTAAACTTTTTGGATTGGGTCTTGTCATCTTTTGATGACCCAGTTTTGCTTTGATCAGTTGGATTGAGCTTTTAGAGCCTATATTGATTTGTTTACAGTCTTCTTGACATTCATTGAGTTTCTTTTATCCATCTTTGGTTTGTTTGGTTTTGAAGGATTAGTCTCTTGCTTTGAGTGTCTTTCAATTACAAAGCATGTGTTTTCTTTAGAATTGTTTAGGGAAAGATGAGATTTCTTTTGAATAGTTTGCTTTCGAAGAAAACTTTTAGTTTGGGTTTCTTTGTTTTAAGAAAGTTCATTATTGATTTTAGTGAAATTTTTGAAACAAAAAGATTTAATTTCTTGCTTTATATTAGATTGGGGGCATCCTTTCATTTGAAGTAGCGAAATTGCCTGATTCTAGGCATTTTTTGATCTTAAATTATGAAAAACATTCCCCCTCATGGCCAGGGGAGGGCCATGAATCGTGCATTGGTGTTCAGTACCTTTTTCTCATTTCTTGAGAATCTTGATATTGATGAGTTTAATAGACTTTGGGACATGTGCATATGGGAATGATAAATGTTTTC
>JZKD02S1827413.1:73296-91685 GCA_000966675.3 Picea glauca | reverse complement strand
TGCTAAAGAATATGATGATGTTACTTTAGCCTCACGATAAAGATGATGATGATGTTACCTTAGCCTCATGTTGATGAGGATGATGATGCTACTCCAGCTCCATGCTGTGAACGATGATGATGAGAAAAACTTCCGAAGATTTATAGATATGTTAGTCAGTGTTCCAAGATGTTGTTAATGATGTTTCTGGGTTCCAGGATATCTGAGGGGGTTTTACTGAGATGAAAAGTGATAAAATGAAAGGGAGTAAGAACATGATTACTACTCAAAAAATCATTAAACAATCAACTGTGTAACAATAACAAAATCATATCAGTTGTGATCCATCCCTGTGTTATTTTTTAATTGTTGTAATACAAAGTTTTAATTTAGTTTTAATTTAATTTTAAGAACAGGGCGTGCAAAATGAATCTAGGATTGTGAGGGGATTTGTATTGAGCAAAAAAGTGAGAAAATGACAGGGGATTTAATGGATACTATTCATAAAATAAATTAAATAATCAACAATCATAACTCTGTATTAAAATCAATCCAAAAAGCACCAGCATTCATTGTTCCTCGATTGTATACAAAACTGCTTGTTGTTTCAATAATTAAATTTCCCAGAATTCCTTAATTCATAACAGTCTATATGGTCATAACTTATAAAAAAAAAAATCCATTCAACAATATTGTTTAACAAAACGTCGATCCCTTCTTCCTTTTTTTAAAAAAATAATCAAAACACGCACAACAATATGCTCAACATCTATCCCTGATAATCCATAATGCACCACGATAACAATCAACATCCATTGTTTACAAATGAAAAATCGGGCCCAATTAAAATTTACATAGGTATTTTTTCAAAACGTGAACATACTTCAAAGCATGTCTGATTATACACAGATCTTCATCATATCAATCGACAAAATCTTGATATGAAACAATAGTCAACCCAAACATAAGCCCCAAGACTTATCTCTATGGGTATAACTTCCTTTTAAAACAATTGGTAGTTTGTACGATGATCTCAATATAATATATGAAGCGAACAGAACTAGTTGACACATAAGAATCTTTTAAACTTGTCATAACCCTAATCAGGCTTTGTAAAATTCACACAAGTGTTTTCATATGAAATCAAGACCACACTGGATAAAACATAATGAGTGAAACCATAACAAATGGGAAGAAATTCCTTGACTGTATGCAACCGCTCATTTTCATTCTTATTTGTTCAACCATTTTTATCATATAAGGACCAAACAGAGGCTCGAAAAGAGAGCATGTGTCTTAAAGAATTCCATAACCATTTAACTGATAAAACAATACTTGACAACCCAGAAGGTGCCCGAAGAGAGCTGAGACGAGTCAAAGTTCAAATCAGGCTCTATCAAAATAAAATGTAGGGAGGAAACAAGATTGGTTTTATTTTTAAACAAAACATAGAGAGTTGACAGTCTTCCAACACTTATATCTACCACATACCAAAATACATTTCGAAAAAGACACATCAGTGAGCCACACAGTCTTCACTTATTACTCCAAGTCCCGGCAACAGAAACAATAGTTTACACCTGAGAAGAGCATAGACATTAAGAGTAAAATAACCCAATGCACATAGGTGCCTCTAATACTTGCAAAGAAGGGACGAGGGTTAACTTAACAGTGACGGTTATTAAAAAAAAAACACAGAGATATAACATCTCTTTCCAACACCTGAAGAGCTGAAACAACTTGACAGCAACAATAGTGAGGACACACACGTCCCTTTGGACAGAATGCCAATATACAACCTGTCTCAATCCAATACCCACACAGCCCTGTATTATCGTTCAGGGCCAACCAAGAATGGATCTTGGTACACTTCGGTGAAAAGAAAGTAAGAATGGGCCATCAACCACGACTCGAGGTTTGAAGAAAAGAACACAACAAGTGTTGGCAATTTCTCTGCGATTGGGTAAGGGTTACCACCATGACTGAGAGGAAACGAGTTAACTGACAGAGATACATAGAACAACAACCCTCAATCATCAACCCAGAGCCATATTGCACCACTGCTACTTATTATTCCACAAAGACCCATCATAAAAATACACTGACTGAGAAAACAACCAATGCGCAACTTAAAAATACCCATTCCTTTGCTTGCAATTCCCAACATTTTATAGTCATCACAAAGAGCCATAACACTACACTTACACACTGTCAAAATTCTCAAGAACACACAGAATCCAAGCATCACTGAGCCATCATTTGGTTCATACAATAGAGAATATATCATGGATGGAGAGAAAATAATCACACATGTGGGAAAAAAACTTAAATGGTGAGTTGGTCGAGCCTCCCTTCCAAAAACCTGAAAACGCGGAGCTTCACAACCAATAGAGCAAAAAATGAAACAATGGAACAATGCTAGGGTGACATCCGATAGGGAAAGTATGGAGTGACGTGCAGTAAATGCACGTCGCTTCCATCACTTGGCCCCATTCAATTTGAAGTACGAGACAACCAAATAATAATAGCATTCACCAATAATCAAGCCATATAACCAATGCATATTCAATGTCGAACCATCGTGAGATCTGAGACAATATCCATTCCATAGTGTGCCACCCAAGAAGTTTACACATTAACCCTTGCCATAACTCCATGCAATAATCCATATTAACAATGTTATATGTGCCTCCATTCAAATCTAATGAAATTCACATAGTCCATTAACCAAACAAATAACATAACAACTAGGATTAATACTAGTATCCATTAACTCTTTTATTCGAGATTTGCATGTAATCCATTTACATAGTTCCTTTCCCTTTGTCATACTTTAGAACCTTTTCATAGTTTTTTTCCTTGTTTTGACCATGCTACCATTAAATTATCCCTTGCATATATGTGGCTAAGTAATCAACATAAGAATTAGTAACAAAGTTATAACATAGCAGTTGTAACATTATCATCCTCATACCCATAGAACTTGTTCAATGTCACAAGTGATTACCAAAAGTGTTCCACAATAATGCATTATCCACTTATTATCATGCCAATATGAAATTAATACTGCATTGTCAAAAATTTAGGACTGTGTAGGCAACATCAAAGCAACAACAAAACATGTGTAATATGTCTATCCTTGCACCTCTAGTCTACAAGGGGGTCCCACCTACTAGTATTATATTATTAGCATAGTTAAATAATAACGCTTTAGAAATACTTTAAGGGAGAAACTCATCGTTACGATTTAAATCGTCAACACAAACTTCTTTCATTTGTCCTTTACCAAAGGTTGTCTAGCATTGTCAACTATCCTTTCCCAACAACTCCAATCATTTCCTACATAGATATGCATTATCATATTCAAAATTATGTCAACTGTCATGTTAACTAAAATGAATGTATTTAAATTAGTAAAAACATTTTCAGATATGCCCCCAACATATTTATATGCACTGTATCACATTACCCTCAATGTTTTCATGAGTGCAAACATAATCAAATTTCTAGTTGTCTCTACAGTCTCACATTTATCACCATTCTCATGCTAAAAAACTCACTCACAACAACATATCATATTCTCATCTTATAGAAACACAATACACAACAAGAAAAATGAGTTAAGGGATTCTTCCCTCTTTCCAACTCCTTCTACATAGTCTATACTTTTTAGCTTAACTAAACTATTCCCAAGGCCTCATTTCCTTTACGCATTCATGGATTTAACCAAGTTTATACTTGGTTGTTCATTTTCCTTTGACCAATTTTACTTGTTTCCACAACTTTTCTTTTAAGGATTACAACTATGTTAAGCAATTCAGAGTTTTAAAGTGAGAAACATACTCCTCCTTTTCTCCTTCTTTGCTTCTGCAATCTACTCTCTGCTGGGATATTTATGCTCTTTTCCTTGAGTATTCTTGGTTAGGTTCACCTTAAGCTTCTTGGATAATTCAACATGCTACAACAACAATATTTTTGTTCACAATGAGTTATGAACATGTGCATTCTACACATTATTATTTAGACATCAACATAGTCAACGTTCATTTGTTAGTTTTCCATTGATGCATTATGTTTTAGAGTGTAATCCAGGATTCTTATATAGATAGGATTACATCCCACTTCTCAATTCTCAGCAGTCATTAAGGCTCTGACTCTGTTCTTCTGGCAGAGTCTTTACACAGTTCCTCCACAGGGAACTCCTTCAGCATGCAACTCTTTCATTGCACACCCATCACTATCTGGAGTGGCCTTAGCTTCATTGTTTCAAAGGTTTACTCAAAATTCCATAAGGGATATAATCATGCACCTTTATTATGCATCCATATTGTTCATCCACACATATTCATTGTTATGTTAAATTACATTCATAATGCACTTAACCACATGCATCATCATAAGCCTATGTGTGTCTACCATAGGTGTACTTTACAACTCACATGCATATTTACTTTAACATCATTTAATTCATGATTGTCCACAATCATTCTCATGCAATCCTTATAGGCATAATCATGTTTCCTTTTATCATGACAACATAGCATCCCTTCTCATTTATTCTTTCAACAATTTATTCTAGCTTTTCTCGAGGAAATGGGATACATCCTTCTCAAGTTATTATTCTGTTGATATAATCAGGCCCTCCAACATAGGGTTAACCATGCATCCATGACATTGCTTATCTATGACAAGTACACATCTTTCCTCACAACCTACTTGATTAGGAAATCATATCATACTTTTAAGAATGTATACATATATTTGTATATATGTAGATTCATCACGTGCACCTTTTTATCTCATTCATTCACATTGATATTTTAGTTTTAATATTAGTGTTCTTTAGTGAGAGATTACAGTCAATCATATGACTAGTCTCACAGCCATAATTCATACTTATGATTCCCTTTCTACATGGAAACAACCAGTAAGGGCCACTTTTCCCCTTTCTACTGTAAAAACATTCCATAAATTAGAATTCAGATGGGTAGTTATTATATTACCCAAGGAAGTAAGATAACCACTTCTAGTCTTTTCTTCATGCCTCAATTCATTCTTGGCCAACTGATATCTATAAGGGATTTTTTTCCTAAAATCCCTCTTATTTCTATCTGAGTATACCAATCCATATCCATATGGATACCATCCACCTCTGGATGTCAATATGATCCACTGGCCATCTAAAGGTGCTCTGACACCTCCTTAACCAGACCTTGCATTTTTCTCTCATTAATCCTTACAGTCCTATATTAATAAGGTAATAGGCCACAACATTATCAACATTTCATCCTTTCTATTAACTCTTGTTGACATAAGGTCATTCTAATTTAAAAGGTCCATCAATAGACCATACCTTACAACCCACCATGAGTTATAATATGCCTAATTTGCATGTTTAATATTTTTCCATTTGCATTCTAGCATATCCTTGCGCACCAATAATTTCACCTATGCCTACAGTGCAAACATATTCCACTTACTTACCTATTTCATAGGCACACCCTTAAGTTATTAGGGATATACACTCCCTTATCACATCCATGAGCTCCTGAACTTGCTCATGTCACTTTACTTCTTTCATGAAGGTTATTCGCATCCCATAGGGATCCTTTTTAATTTTATAAAGGGGGTTATCCCAATTGAAGGTTTCAATTAAGACAATACAAGTTGACCTCACATATTTCCATAAGGATTATAAACATGGGGAAATATACTCACAAGGCCTAGTCTCTTATTTAAGCAACAATTGTGATTACCAAAGGCTTCATAAGCCCACAATTGTAGGAAACCTTGCAACATGTTCAGTTCATTCACATCCAAGTCTTGATATTAGTTCCTATCATCACAATCCCACTCCTGTAGAAGTGGCTATCATTCCCCCAAAGTAGCAATATGGTTCTTCTGCTGCAATCCAATATGATACAATTTTTGTTGAGTAATTCCCAACAAAATTTCAATCTGTAATCCTTCTCCTCAAGGAGATTATGTAGATAATTGATCCAGATTTATGAGCAGAATGAATTGACTAATAGACCGAATAAAATAACATGGATATACAGAGAATAAAAAGAAATATTTAGTGAACAATAACTTCTATTGAATAAATGAAATAGGCTGAAACTATAAAACTACAGAACTGAAAACAACTTGCTTGAATGGTGGTAGCTATCTCTGAGAAGAGATGTGGCTACTATGCACATATGTCTGAGCATAGTGATTACAATGAGGCTCCATAGGCCTTTTTAACATTACTCATGAATGAAAAAACCCTAGACATCCAAAAACCTAACCCTAGGAGGTGAAACGCCAAAAGTTATGTGGGCCCCGCTGCGTAAGTTGTTACCTCAACTTCCTGTGATCGTAACTTTTGCATATGACCTCTATTTTAGGTGCATGATAGCTCGTTGGAAAGGTATTTTCGAGAAATACACATTATGCCATCAAAATATGACTCTGTCTACAATTTAATTGTGGAAATCCAAAAAAACATTGTTTAGGGCCCCAAAACAACCCTGGAAGTACAGAAAGATGTGTTGACATGAAAACTTCCAAAATAAGCCAGTTGGATTAGGTGGGTGGCCAGCAATATCCACCTGGAAGATGTGTAGGGATTCAGACAACCCAGAAAGTGTAGAAACCACAATTCCAAACAAGTATATAAGAACGTGTTGAACTAAAAACTATCAAGAGGAGCCAGTTGGAATAGGTGGGTGGCCACCAATATCCACCTGGATCAGTCATCCCCACTTGGGAAGAATTGGTCTCCACTACATTGATTTTCCCCATTAGGTGAGGAAACTTCTGCTTAATTTGGCCCCAGGTAATCCACTTGCCTTGGTGTAGAAGGTGCCCTGCCTTGACAACCCAATAAAGTTGGATCCTTTGTTGGCAAGTGCCCTTGACCTGTGTGTCCACTATATGATCTATTGATTCCTATTCCATGAAGTCAGGTTTGAGCTCTATTGGTGTCAGCTATTTTTCGATATCTGAGGTTTCCAATAGTGGTGGAAAATATGGCCAAAGGAGGTCCACATTGAACACTAGGTGCAAGCCAAGGAAGGGTGGAGTGTTGAGCTCAAAATCATTGTTTCCCATAGCCTTGGTGATAGTGTAAGTCCCATAGCGTAGTGGGCAGAGATTTCGATGGGGCCCTGTAAGGTTCTCTTTCTAAAAATGTAACCAAACCTTGTCTCCCACCTTAAACTAGTGCGGTACCTTGTGTTGATCATGGCGTTGCTTGTACTTAGCGTTAGATTTCTGCAAAATCTCATGGACCTGTTGGCGGATGTGTTGAATCTGCTCAATGAATTTGGTGGATTTTTTGGCCTTAGAATAAATATGGGAAGATTCTTCCTGTGTGGTTGCAATAGGTAGTGCAACATCAATGGGACCCAAGGGTTAGAGTCCCAGCCCCACCTGAAATGGGCTATGGTCGGTGGAGATATGGAGAGATTTGTTGTAGCTATGTTGAACATAGGGAAGAATATCATCCCATGTACACTGATGCTTATAGTTGTACATGCGAAGGATGTGTACAATCATCTGATTGACGACCTCTATTTGGCCATCGATTTGGGGGTGGAAAGCAATGGATTTAGTGAGCTTGGTGTCCAACAATGACCAAATACTCAACCAAAATGTGTTGAGGAACCTGTTGTCCCAATCAGAGATGATGGTTTGTGGTATCCCAAAATGAACCCACACACGTTTGAAGAAGATATTGGAAGTATCTTCCACTATGATGCTCTTCTTGTAGGCTTTGAGAATGGCCATCTTCGAAAACCGATCAACTACCACAAATACACAATCATTGCCTTGCTTGGTGGAAAGAAGGCCAAACATGTAATCCATCAAGATGGATTCCCAAGGCCTCTCAAGAGTAGGAAGAGGGGTGTATAATACTTGATTCTTGATGACAATATTGGCAATGGCATAGGAAATGAAAGATCTGATATACTTGCTGACGTCATGTCGAAGTTTTGGCCAATAATTTTTTTTCTGTAGAACAACCATAGTTTTCTTCATGCCAAAATGTCCTACCATCCGACTATAGTGAGCCTCCCAAATCAAATTTGCATGCTCGCTTGTAGGAACACATAGGTGGCCCAAATGGCATAAAAGTTCGTCCTGAATGTGAAAATCAGTGACATTTTCACCTATACCCAAGAGCTTATAGGTGGTGGCGAAGTCTGGATCTTGCTAATAAAGTTGGGGACACTCAGACGCATCATGTTCACAGGAATGGAGCACGGTGGTAAGTGCAGCCATGAAAGATCAACTGAGGTAGTCAATGACATGATTTTTGCTCCTTGTATTATACTTTATGTTGAGATGGAACTGTTGCAGGTAGGTGGACCACTTTTGATGACGGTTGTTCTACAACTTCCCCTGTGTATGTATGAACTGCAGAGACTTGTGATCAGTGTGGATGGTCTCCTTTCCCAGAATGTAATGTTTCCATTGATGACATGCTTGTACAATGGAATACATTTCCTTGTCATAGGTGGGGTATTTCTGGACAGTATATGAGAGTGTCTCACTATGATATGCTACCATATGACCGTGTTGAGTGAGAATTGTGCCTACAACATAGTCGTATGCATCATTCTCAATATCAAATGGTTGTTGCAGATCGAGTAAGGAGAGTATTGGAGTTGAGAACAAGAGATGCTTCGGATCATCAAATATTCATTATTGTTCCTTTCCCCACGCGAAATTTTCCCTTCCACCACCCTTGGTCACTTGGCTAAGGGCCCATGCAATATGGGATAATCCCAACATGAACCGTCAGTAGAAGTTGGCCAATCCCAAGAATCTCGGTTAGTGTGCTCAAGGCTAGCCAGTCACAGATGACTTGGATCTTAGTTGGACCAACATCTACCCCATGCTCATCAAGAATGTGGCCCAAGTATTGGACCTTGTTCATGCCAAAGGAGCGTTTTTCCAAGTTGGCACCAGGGATAATTTTAAGGATGGAAATTTATATTAAAATGTAGAAACATGGGCTAATATTACTAGTCCTTAATATGCAAAATGTAAAATGTTTGGCGATATTTTTGTAAAAAATGGAAATTAACGAATCTTTTTTTGGGAAAAAACATGGAAAATTAGACCATTTGCGAAATTTATCCCCTAAAATCATATGTGGTTGGCATATAGCTTGTGTTCCCATAGATTTCTCAAAACCTGTTGAGTATGTTGATGTGCTCCTCCTAAGTTCTATTGAATATGAAGATTCCATCGAAATACACCACCACAAAAGAGTTGGTGAAGGGTCTCAATATGTCATCCATCAACCTCATGAAAGTGGTTGGTACATTTGTTAAGCGAAAGGGCATGACCAACCATTCAAAGAGACCTTATTTATATTTGAAATATGTATTCCATACATCAGTTCGTTTGATGGGAACCTGGTGGTAGCCAAAATTTAAGTCAATCTTGTTGAAGAAATTTTCCTCCTTGAGTTGGTCAAGAAGGTCATCAATTTTGGGAATTGGGTATCAGTTCCTGACTATGATTTTGTTTAATTCTCTATAATCAATGCAGAGTTGTCGAGTACCATATTTCTTCTACACTAGTACAATTGGGATTCTGCAAGGGGAGGAGTTAGGTCCGATGTGCCCCTTTTGAAGCAACTCTTGGATCTGACGCTTGATTTCATCATTTTCCATCAATGAGCGACAATAGACTAGTCCATTAGGAATAGGTGCATCAGGGGTTAGATCAATTGTATGTTTTATTTGGTATTGCATCAGTACCGCGAAGGATGAGGAGAAGATTTCTCTGTACTCTTTGATAGGTGTTGTATATGCACTAAAAACACACTAAAAACCCTCAATTAAATTGTCAACTCGGGGTAAGTAAACTTAGAGTTGTCACAAAATATATGCCAAAGGTAGAAGGGCTGGTAGTAGTATAGTCTAACTAAGGAAGGGGCTATCTAAAGGCTAATATATTCAAGCGAATCTATCTAATGAGAAAACCCTACCAAGCAACTTTAAACTATGTAACCTAAGTACTTTTGGGACAAGGATCGATGGATAGTTCTAAGAAGACAAGTAAAAACCCTATGTAAAGCAAACTAGTTCATAATAATAAGAAAAGCAACTATTAAGCATAACGATAAGCAAATAAAAAAAGAAAACTACTTTAACTTTCCAACCTACATTCAATGAGAAACTACCCTATGAAAGCAAGTAAATAAACAAGCAAGCAACTATTCTACTAAAGCAAGTAGACAATTAAGCAAAACAACTAGCTAACCTATTAAAGAAAGTAAACAAGTAAGAAAAACAAATAGCTAACCTATTAAAGCAAATAAACAACTAACTACTCTAAGATAACTTCTACTGCAAGTAATCTAATTAAAACTTTTCATTGAACAACTATCTAGCCTAAGAGGCAAGTGGACTATATTCTTAATTCAAAATTCAAAACTCTTTCTAATTCATGAAAGGAAATCTATTTAATTGAAAGCAAGAAAGATTAACAACTAACCTTTAATCTATGATAAGCAAACTGTTCTTTAATCTATCAAAACAGAAGACTATCTATCCTACAACAGAAATAAAACTACCCTTTAAGCTATGAAAGCAAGAAATTATATCTTCCGATCTATGAAAGCAAGAAACTATATCTTTTAACCTACGAAAGCAAAAAAATATCTTTTAATCTATGAAAATAGGAAAACTATATTTTAACCGATGAGAACTCAAATATAGTGTTGGTGGTTGTGTGAATGTCTTCGGTGTCTTATAATATCTCAATGGCACTTGACAACAAAAGATAATTCAAGCGGTATAATCTCAATACTTGTCTCAATAGCAAAGTGAAAGGTATGGATTAAACAATACAATGAGAATTTAGCCATGACAGAAACAATGTTAATTACCCTGCATATTCATTTATTAACCATCAACAATATAACGAGATCATAATTGTACTTCTACACTATGTAAGAAAAATTCATACTTAAACTCAAGCATTAAATAAGAATTGTAATTGCAGTCTAGTTCTAAGAAAGAAAATATATAAAGTGAAACTATGTTATATCTATCTTAACAATTCAAACTACGATAAGGAAAATGCTTGAAAACATAATGAAAATGTGACATATAAAAAGTAAACTAATGCATGTATTGACTAACAACTGGTTAAGCAAATTCTAGAATTAAAAACACTGAAATTAACCCTATCCATCCACTGAAACCTTGTTTAAAAGAAGCATAAAATGAAACTTTGTTCTACTCTGTTTTAATTCTCATTTTAAATCAAATTTCAAAAGAATGAATGAAATGCAATCTAACATCTAATGGCACATGGGCTTAGTATATGAATTTGCAAATTCGTATCTATCTTTCAAATCAATGCATATTAACACACGCCTTTATACTAACCTGCAAAAGAACCAAACCATTAAGCTACAACAACAAATTATATAGAAAAAGAAAGATAGAGATTCATGTACAGGAAATGAAAAAGAGAGATGTCTAAGCTATGAAATGTACAAATAACAAAAGGACAGTAACCACGACCTGTTGGGGAAATTACCCCTCGTGACTAGGCTTGCTGAGGAGGATCAGCTTTGGAAGCCTCTCCTTCTTTTTGTGAAGACTTTGCCTTGTGCCTCTTGTGTTTCTTCAGTTGTGCTATGAGGCTGCGGTTATATTTGGTCATCTCATCAACCAACCGTTGAAGAGAGTTAACCTTTGCTTGAAGGACTGCATTATCATGATGAAGGTGTGTGTCTATCGTCTTCCTTTCTTCCAACTGTTGGAGAATTTGATGGTTTTCTTTGTGTATATTCTCAATGGCTGGGGTAGAATAGGTGATCTCTGAGGAAGGCTTAGATCCTTTGAGGGATGTGGACAATCTATCAGTTTTAGGATCTAGAGTAGGCATGGGTGAAGTAGGAGTGATGGGGGATTGGTAAGGAGAGGTAGGTTCTGATTTTGTCTTTCTTAGTGGCTCTAATCCATCCGTAGAAACTTCCCTAAGTCTCTTGTGAGGGCTCTCAATATCGGAGGACACTTGGATAAGATCTGAAGCAGGCAGGGGTTTTGCATAAGGTTTTGTTCTTGTACTTTTGGTACTTTTTCGAAAGGGTCCTTTACCAAATCGATTGCCCCCCCTCCTATTTGTGGGAACGATGGGAAAGTCTTGTTGGATTACTTCTTGGAGCTTTTTAGGTGTAGGATCAAGAGAGATTGAAGGCATTGGGGGGTTAACAATAGTCTTTTTTTGGTCCTTGCTCTTGGTGTTTTTACCCAATGAAGAAGTAGGGATATAAATAATCTTTTTGTATTTTTCCGAAAAAGAGAGGGTTTGTGAAAGGGGTTTTGGAGTTCTTGGATAGCGAAGCTTGGATGGAGAGATAGTTCTTAGGCTAAGTGGATTTTTTCGGTCTTAATTGTCAAGTGAGGGTTTGCAAATTGCTAGATAAAGGCATCCCAAGTTTTCCCCTGTTTCTCTAGTTCGGCTAGAACAAGGAGTTTGATCAATCCATGGTGAAAGAGACTATTGTGGGGGTTAGTCACATTCTTCCTCACTTGAGAGGACATCTTCTCCAAGCTTTTTAGAAAATAGAAGATGAAGTTCAAAGGTTTGTTGAACAAAAAATGAGCCAGCAATCTGAAATGACAAGCTTTGAAAGTGGAGTATCTACCTTTGCATGTAATCAACCTTGTGATGAATATGAGAGGGTTGATCAATTCCACCTTTATCCACTCCCTAGAATATCCTTTTTCTCCTGAAATGCTCTCGAATTCGAGCTTAAACACCCTGTTATAACTTGAGCGCGGTAGTTGGTGGTTTTTGAACCATCTATCTCCCATTCTTGGGATCTTTGTAGTTGTAGCAATGGATTCTTCTAAGACTTCAAAGGAAAGGGACCCCACCCATGTTGTCTTCCCATCAAAACTGACGACAAATTGCATGGAGACGCCATCATCGTGGCCTTGCAAGTTAGACAAAAATGGCCCCCATCCTGTGCACAAAAACACCTCTCTGCATTGTGTGAATTTGGGAATGGCAAAGAGATCTGCATAGGAAGAGGGTTCGTACCTCCTAGGCATTGTAGTAGAGGAAAAATCCACCAAGAAAGGGTGCGAACAGGCCAAGAGATGGCACGAATTGGGCACGGTCCGAGCGCGATTTGAACAAGGGAAGAAATGACAGAGGTTGGGCATGATTTCTTAATGTAGGGTAGAGCTAATGGCAAGGGCGAATTGAGATAATGGTTTCCCAACCCAATTTTGAATGCACCTATAGTGGAGTAGGTTGCACACATGTGCGCACGAGCTACCATGTGTGGGAATTTTTGAATTCAGAGGCTCATTTTTGGGGGAAATGTAATGATGCGCAGTTAGATCAATGTCCAAGTCTTTTGACTTGGACATTTGATCATGAACATATAAAGTATCTTCAATCAATTGCCTGCAACCAATTCAATTGAAAGTAATTGAGTTTTGGTTACCTGGAATCTAGGACAGTTACTGGTGTGTAATTCGTATGGTACTTCGTTTGGCACCTCATACGGCATTTCATATGGCCCCTCATACGGTACTTCATATGGTACCTCTGTGTTAAGTACATTTTCACTTCTTATAATGGATAACCTGCAAATTTGAAGTGCTTTTGACAATCACAGTGGTAAATGAGCAGAGGCAGAATACTCCCTGGTTGTTGATTTTGCCATCATGCTCATTCAATCCTCTTGCATGTGACATATAATGTAAAAACCTACAATGAACAGGTTATGGCAAGCATAAAACATGTATTTTCAAACCTACAATGTACAACTTGTAATGAAAGATAAACCGATAAAGAGTGGTCTGTTAAGTATATGTTTAGTAATTTATAGCACATAGGAGTTTAGCACTTTAAAAATAAAAATGACTATCAATGTAATAACTTGTATCATGAAAATAATACAAAAATTCTTGCAAAGCTTTATTTCTCTAGGAAATGATCATTTGTCAACTCATGAACCCCTCCCCCACACCTAAGTATTGTGACACCTCACAATCAAAAGTATAGGAATCCAGTCAGTATCCCCCAATAGCCAAAGATTTATAGTATGTCAAGTATAGAAATAAATTTCACAGATTGGTCTGACGAGACGTTTAGAATATGACCCCACCTATAGGATAAGAGATCCTATATATATATAAGAAGATATAGGCAAGAGAGTTTCAATATATTCTTAGAGTTGTTTCCCAATGGAAAGTGTATGAGATTCATTAACCCTATCTTAACCATACATACTTCATGTCAGCTTTGTCTGCAAGTAATGTCGTACATCAGGACACGTTTAAATTTATTATTTTTGTCAGATTACCATCCTCGCTAGGTAGAATTCCCTGTTGCCAGCAAGCTTTTTCAGTACTCCGACGGGTTTACCTAGTCAAACCACACGCCAGTACCCGCTGCCAGCAGACTTGTTCAGTATCCCGATGGGTTAGCCTCTTACACCCTCAGAGACTGGCCCTCCATCTTTTAAGATTTTAGTATAAGATTTCTTTATGCAAGAAGATGGGGGGACAACTCTGAAATTTTTTTTATTTTTTTTTAAATTGGGATGGTATTTATGTTAGAGGATGACTTTTCGTTATATTACTTAGTGATTTTTCCGAAGTAATAGGTACTTAAGCGGACGTGGCCTATCTAAAGATATGATATAATCAAGTTATTTAGTGTGTAGTGGATGGTACCATTGAGAAAGAATAGAAAGGTATCTATAGGCTCAACTCACTTTATTCTTTTGTAATTATTGTGATGTTTCCATGAATAACCACTAATTATACCTCCTTGTTACTCTTTGATAAAGACACTTGACTCACTTACTCAAGTTTCTTGGAAAAACTATACGAGATACCTCTAGGCTTGATAGTTATGGTATCACTTCCTTATACAATGGTGAAGAGTTTCAAGAGAAACTGCTTTAGAATCCCTAAAAATGAGAATTCTTGCAAAAATATGGCTAATTACAGTAAGTCAATATTCATTTGATGCTTTAGCAAACACAAAATTCAAGTGTAACAATTTTTGAAGAAAGATCCTTGAAACTGTGTACTCCTGGTGAAATAAATACTTACAAAAATCTCTAGAATTGCCTTATTAACAAAATTCAAAAACTATTTACATATATACAGTAGGAAATTCAGAAAAAAAATTCAAGAATGAGGGGGACTTCCCCATCTACTAAGGCCAATGCTTTTCCATTTGACATGGCCTATAGAAAATCTTCTTTGGAAATGGGCTTATGATAAAATTTAAGTCGGTGTCCATTTACTACAAAGGAGACTTGTCCATCGTCAATTGTTTTAATTTTTACAGCTCCATTGTCATATACAGTGTCTACCTCGTAAGGTCCCAGCCACTGGGTGGTGAGTTTTCCTTTGAAGGTTTTGAATCGGGAATCAAACAACAGATCCCAATCACCAGGTTGGAAGTGTTTCTTCTTAATAAACTTGTCATGCCACTTGCTCCTCTGGTTTTGGACTAATATTGTCCATTAGATGGCATCTTTCCTTATTTCATCCAACTCATTCAATTGTAGGGCTCATTGCTTCTAAGCCTCATCTAGGTTCAATTCTAATTATGTGGCAATAAAGAAGGTCCTTACTTGAAATTATATAGGTAGAAGTACTTGTTTCTCGTACACTATCTCATAAGGGGTATGCCCAGTGGTATTTATCCAGGTGGTCTGGTATGCCCACAAAGCCTCTAGGAGCCTATCAGCCCAATCCTGGTGATGTAATTGAACAGTATTGGTCAAGATGGCTTCCATAACTTTGTTTGTGGATTCTACCTGACCATTGTCTTGCGGGTGGTATGGAGAAAATTTACAGTGGTTAATCCCATATTTCTCTGTTAGCTCTCTCATTAGCTTGGAAGTGAATTGAGTGCCTTGGTCGGTAACAATTTCACGAGGGACAATGAAGTGGATAAGATGTCTTCATAGATGAATTCAACAACAGACTTCTCTGTAGCCCTGAATAGGGATTTTGCCTCTACCCATTTGGTGACATAGTCCGTACAAACCAAAATATAGTTCTTCCTACGGGACATGGGTGAAATTGGTCCTACAAAGTCGAGGGCCCATTTTTTGAAGGGTTCTATCATAACTTGGGCATGCAAAGGCATTTCGTCAGCTGACATAGGTATTCCTATCCTTTGGAAACTATCACAACTTCTCACATACTTGGCATCATCTTTGAAAATACTAGGCCAATAGTAACCCGAATGTAACACCTTATATGTTGTATGTTTGTCAGAAAAATGGCCACCACATGGTCCATCAAGACAAATTCGTAGTATTTCAGGTACCTCGTCCTCTCAGACACATCTACGAATAATCAACTCAAGACCTGTGTGAAAAAGATCATGACCAACCCAAGAGTAATTAGCACTATGTCTAATAATTTTCCTCTTTTCATGAGGTGGCAAAGGAGACAGTAACTTCCTAGTGGCCAGATAGTTTTCCATATCTTCAAACCATGGGGTATTGATAGAAAGGGAAAATAGATTCTCTTCTGGGAAACTATCATCTACATGGATATCATCATCCTCATATTTTATTCGAGAAATAAAATCAACTACTACATTATCCTTACCAGGTCGGTCAAGCACAATGATATTAAATTCCTGCAATAACAAAAGCCACCTGGTCACTCGACCATTAGTTATGGGTTTATTCATGAGAAATATAATGGCAGAATGATCGGTATGTACAAATACTTCATAACCTGTAATGTAATGATGAAACTTGTTAATAGCATGAACAACTACCAATAATTCTTTCTCGGTGATTGTGTAGTTTAACTCGCCAAGGAACAAGTTCTTGCTCAAAAAATAAATGGCATAGGACTGTTGGTCCTCTTTCTTCCCTAATACCCCTCCTATTGTGGTGTCGGAGGCATTAGTGGATATATGAAATGGGAGAGTCCAATTGGGCCCTCTAAGAACTGGTGCCATAGACAGCTTAGCTTTCAAGGTTTCAAAGGTAGTTTGACACTGCCTAGTCCAAACAAAATCAACATCTTTTATTAGTAATCCAAACATAGGTGCAGCGATCTTTGTAAAATTTTCAATAAACCGCCGATAATATCCGACATGTCCAAGAAAGATTCTCACCTCTTTCTGAGTATTGGGGGGTGGAAGTTTGACGATGACCTCAATCTTTGCAGGATCAACTTTTATCCCTTCAGATGAAACATGATGTCCTAGAACCACTCCTTCAGTTAATAACATTTTTCATTTTTCATGACTTAGAGATAGGTTCATTTTCTGGCATCTAATGAGGACTTTTTCTAAGTTGTCTAAGTCTTCTTGGTAAGTGTTACCATAGACTGTGAATTCATCCATGTATACCTCCACACAATCATGAATAACATCGTAAAATATCCCTAATACTGATCATTGAAATGTGGCAGGAGAATTACACAATCCAAATGGTAAGACCCTATATGCATAGGTGCCCCAAGGACAAGTAAAGATAGTTTTGTCCTGGTCCTTGGGTGCTATAATAATCTGTTTGTACCTGATGTACCCATCTAGAAAGGAAAAATACTTCTTTCCAGACAAGGTATCTAGAACTTGGTCAATGAAAGGGAGAGGAAAGTAGTCTTTCAGAGTGGCCTTGTTGAGTTCCCAGAAATCAACACAAATTCTCCATTTCCCGGTCACTTTATTTGGAACCACTACAAGCAGGGATACCCACTTACTATCAGAGATGGGATAAATGAATACAACATTTAACAACTTTTGGATCTCCTCCTTTACTATATATTTAAGTGCAAGGTTTCATCCTTCTCTGGGGTTGCCTAACAGGTGTTACTTCCCCCTGGGTATATATGTGATGGATACATGTGTCAGGGTGTATACCCTTCATGGAAGTGTATTCCCAAGCAAATGCTCCTGATTGTTCTTTAAGGATATCTACTAATTGTTTATGTTGGTCTGCATCTAGCTTGCAGTCTATGTGTAAAAAATTTCATGGACTAATATCGTAGGGCATAGTATAACACATGGAAGACTCATATATCTCAAAGATAAAATATGTTGAAGATTGTTATCCCCGATTTCTATGGATAACTAGGAGATCATGTCTCGAGCCTCACAGGTCCTAGACATGGAGTAACGAGAGAAGGATTGACATGAGCATGGCCCTAGAGGGCCCATATTTATTCTCTTTCATTAGACTCATCTTTTCAGCAACAACAGCATCCATCACCATCGACCTGGTCTTGTATCGGAGAAGACTCTTGCTTCATGAGGTAATCGATCTAGGTATCATGGTATGTGTCACTTTTGATCATTATAACCTTTAGATATATGCATCTTACTCCTTTTATTTTTGACAACAGCTTGGATCTTACATTAACCCACTTGACCATAGTTGGGGGGAT